>SSNS01000403.1:194438-271938 GCA_006937985.1 Aphyosemion australe | reverse complement strand
TCTTGACTTGATCCTGGATGCAAGCTTCCTCTGCAGGGTGGCCATGTTCAGCCTTACAGAGAAAGAGCGAGGAGGTCCATCATCTGAAGGAGCTCTGGGAAAATCTGCTGCTCCTCCTCACCAAAATGAGTCATCCAAGGATTCTCTATTCTCTAAGTGTGTTCGCTGCCTCAACGAGTGAATTTCCCCACTGTGGGATCAATAAAGGTTATTCTGTTAACTTGTTCTGAAGGTTTTCCAGGCATGTTCCACTGGGAGGAGACCACAGGGCAGACCCGCAACTCGCTGGAAGGATTATATATCATATCTGGCTTAGAAAGGCAATGGTATCCCCCAGCTGGAGTTAAAAAGTGTCATTCAGGAGATAAATATCTGGACTTTCCTTCTCAGTCTGTTATCTCCAGGACTTGAACTTGGGACAAACTCTGGAAAACAGACGGACAGATGATTCACTGTTAAAATGCCAAACAAGCAAACACACACTCCTTTGACAATGATTGGGTTGAAAACGGGTTGTCTGAAAATGTCAGAAGAAATCTTTGAAACAACCTTCAGAAAGGCTGAGACCCGTTGCTCAAGAGCACAAAAACGATTACAGGAAAAGTCAGAATTCTTGGCAGCAGAATATAAAATTAGGGGTTTGCTACACTTTTGCAAGAGCTGTGCATCGATAAACACAGACACGTACAGCAGCCATAACACTCACACGTAATAGCAAACACACTCGTTCAGCCTGCTCGGTGGGAAGATGAAAATCACACAGGCTGACCTTGGGAGGCATGTGTTTCTTCTCCGTTTATTGGAATCTGTGTTAACAATATGAGGCCTAATGAGATGATTACATGATTATTACTGTCTTGGACCGAGAAGAAGAAAGTCGACATCAATGAAAGGGCAGTGGCGGTCAGAAGGAAAACGACATGAAAGGCTTTGGGTGGAGCGACTAGGATGGGTTTTTACATTTTCCTGTAAATTTCAAGTGTTTTCTGATCTTTAAAGCTTGGCCCGATGCACACACACACACACACAAAATTATATTTCTATTTCTGCAACAGAACTTGGGTTATTTACTTTTTAAGACCAACATTATGTAAATATAGTTCAAATGATCACAGCTCTCGTCACTTCAAAGACTTTTGTAGAGCTCCCTATTAAAATACTGACACCAGTTGAATTTGAAAACTTAGTTTAGATCATTGGTGTGACGGTCGCCTAACACCTGATCTAACATTTACCAACAGGAAGTCCCGTTTCTCAGGTCTTCTACGCATCAATGCAACTTTTAATCACTTTTAACCAAACTGGCTGTTTTACTGTCACATCTGACAGGATTTCACCACAGAAAGCAAAGATTAATAGATCATTCAAAACCATCATTGACCATTTGATCCACACACAGACCCAATACCCAGATGATCGTTGATAAACTGCGGACCGGTTTCGGCCAATCCACTCATTCTGGCTCACAGAACTCAACCATCTGAATGGGAGCATGACAGAGTGGCCTTCTCCCCAAACCTCAGTGCTCCTTTGATCCTTCAGAAGGTTTAGAAAGAGACTTAGGAGTTCTGCTCATAACATGGTTACTGGTTAACCACCGACGACCACATTTTGCTCTCTGATGTTGCCTTCAGAGCTCACTGCAGCTGCCTGCTGGTAAAGGTTTGGCTCAACAAAAGTCTTTGTAGTGTTGCAGGTTGCACAAAAATCAGGGAATGTCCCTTCACTGGATTTCTGCCCACAAATCTATAGATTTTGGACCATGAGTGAATTGCAGAGTCATCATTGCGCAAGAAATGATGAACAAAGACATTCTGTTAGTCATTCAACAGTTAGATTTATTTATATTTTTAAATTTGATTGTTTATTGCACAGATTTCAGATATCAAAACTAAGAATGTTCGATTTTATCGGCCAACCATTACTATGGACCCATTGTAGCGTGATTGTAGCGTGAGCTAGTGCCACATATTTAAAGATGGATCAATAAAATGTAATAATTCATATAAATATGAATTATTAATCTTAATGATCTTTGAATGTTAATTTAACATTAATCTAGGTTCTTTTACCTGTAAGTAATCCACACACTTCAGAATAATTCAGAGTCATGAAAATAGTTATAAAAATAAATTTAATACTATTTCTCAATCAATGATGACACAGGACAATTACTATGAATGATGGTTATAAACAAGATACTGAGACAATTAATGAGGTGATGTAGTGCAAGCTAGATGAGGTTGCCTAATCAGCATTAAGTGTCTTAGATCCTATGATGTCTGGGTTAAATCAAATCTGGATGGTTTAATAAGTTATCAAATTAATAAAGACCATCTGACACCAGCGTGCAGGGCTACTTCACCTGTGTGCGGAAGCTCCCGGTGACTCAAGGGTCATAGAGGTCGATGCTGACGAGTGTCAGTGAGGAGGCCTCTGAGGTATGAAGAGCTGTAGCAGGCCCTGATACCAACCGATGATCTGGGTCACTTCCAGGTGACTGCGTCGTCTGGTGGCTTTGGTTTAGCTTAGAGGCAGTTCACAAAAATAGTTGATCTTTGGTCAAAAAGAGAGGATGGTTCCTTTAGTATCATTAAGCATCGGCCGGCCAAACCAAGGAAGCATAGCTTGTTGTCTTAGGCTCACCCCTTTGAGAGGAGGTGACTTAGTCAGGACTTGGTTGTTTCAGGAGCTGCAGGAACTCCTTTAGGAACTGAAGTGTTCTGGCTGAGCCGGAGGTTTTATTATTCTAATTGTTTATGAATTTGAGCAAATCAAATTTAAACACATTAGAGTAGGCGTTACCAAGTTGCCTCAGACACCAGTTTCATCAACACTTACAGATGACTCAGCTTAATGTGGTGTGACTTATTAACTTAATGTGAGTGTGAATTAACATTCAAACACAATACTATTATTAGTACATGTTATCTGATGATGATTAGCATTAATTGAATGAATCCTAAATGTGTAATTAAAGATATGAAAACAGGAACAACATTCATTTTCCCCATCATTCATTATATTATATGATGATTCACATTTCACATAATGATGAGTCAAACAGTATGATTATACATTCAGGTTATATTTGTAAAAGTCTTTCACGAGTCAGGAAAGGTGAACTTTATTCGAGAAAGAGACAGGAACGTTTTGCATCCGAGACCTTGATGACGTCTCTGTGATCGTTGCAGGGAAATCGTAGACCTGTAGACCAAACTAACGCACATGTCTCTGGACAGATACCAGAGTGTCTGCAGCCTTGACCTTGTCCTGTAAGTTAAAGTGTTACTGAAGTTCATTTAGAAGAAAACCATGGATTGCTGTCGCTACACCAATATTGGCATTAAAATGTAATATCTGAAATTATCGATATTGGATTTTGTTCTTTTAATGACACATTTACAAACCATGCACATATTATACATCTAAGTCTTCAGCTACTTCTTCTTTCACTCAAAATGCCAAAAATATGACCGATCTGAGGTTTTTGAGGTACTTTTGTTTGTTTGACACAACTTTTACCCTGTGGGTGTTTGTCCCAGGGAGATTGTGATTCAGCTGCTCACGACTCAAGTCGTTGCAGGTGGTCATGCTACCACTTTTTCTGTGAATTGTCACTTTTTGAACCATGGTGCAACTGATTCCTGTGTCCAATGTAGCCAGATGTAATGTTATGAGCTCATGTTTGGATTTGGTCTCAGAGAAAACCACTAAACCTTATTCCCATTATGCAAATTGAATGAGATTTTGGTAGGCATTTCCATCCATTAACCCATCCACCCACTCACCCATTCATTCTGTTTGGTCCTATTCAGGCTCATGGGGTGCTGGTGCCTATCTTCACAAGTCTTTAGATGAGAAGTCGGGTAAATTTGAGCAGTTTTTCAGGAGAAACCCGCATATTTACATTGGAAAACATGCAAATGTCACACAGAAAGGCTCCAGCCGACCTTCTTGCTGCGAGGCGACAGTGCTAACCATTTTAACCAACATAATCCTAACCCAAAAGCTCTTGGTGGGTATTATAGAGCCTAAAATGAGAACAGAGAAATTTGTTCCCACCAGAGCAATGTTTGTTATGTCTTCATCATAACTTTGGAAGGCCGCATGGTAGTGCAGCTAACACTGGCTGTTTCTCAATACCCAAGGATGCTAGTGCGTTCTTGTGTACTTGACAAGTATGATCTTGGCTAGTACACCAGAAAGTCCGTTCTATGGAGTACGGGAGGACGAGGACGGCTTTGGAACAGAACTGATTGCAACAAGCGCTGTTGCTGTTTTAACGTTCAGGAACCAGGAATCAGCAGACAACGTCCCGACTAATAGAAGCTAATCGTTAGCATTAGCAAAGCCACCACACAGAAAAACTCCTCCAGGCTTGTGTTATTTGTGGTATTGATCATCAGAGCATCCAAGAAGTCTCTGCTTCATTTTTATCAGTAAGTAAAATTATATTTCTGTACTTTATTTCACTGGCTAAATGGGGGAAGATGCTGTGTGTTTAACATGACACTGCTTGGTCAAAGATGGGTTGAAATATGACGTGTTGGTGAGGCTGGCTGGGTACCGAAACTTGAGCTAGGTAAGCTGGCCGAGGCTAGCGGAGGCTTTCGGGCTTCGCTGGTCCACCGCGGTCTAAGATTCATGAGGTCGCCGCTGCAGAAGGGAGGTTTGTCTAGCAGTGGCGGCCCTGTAATCAGAGATCCGCCAATCTGCCGCTCCAACCTCCCAGAGGCAGCCCAGTGAGGTGGGCACCCGCTTCTCCTGTCTCCCAGCTGGGAACAGCTGCTAGACGCAGGCGGCCAGCTGATCTTGTCTACCGGGGCAGCTGAGCTGCACTGCTGCCTGGCTCCCATGCGAGGCTGTAGTCATGCTGGGTGCTTGTGGAGCTCTCTGAAGGAGACTACAGAAACACTGCAGCTCTTTGAGTTGTTGCTTCACTTCTGAATCACTCAAGTGCATTTTTTCTGGCCAAAGTCCTCTGTTAGCTTTGGGTTAGCTCCAGGTTTGCTCAGGTAGTTTGTAGCTACCCCCGTTGGCTCCAAGTTCCGTGTAGCTCAGTGTAGCTTCGGGTTAGCTTGTAGCTACATTGGTTCAGAGTTTATGGGTGTCAATCATTTGCTCCCACCCTCACAGCCCCACTCTCAGCTCCACCTCTTTTCCCATTTATGGATCGTCTGGGCGTGACGAGACGTGACACGGCCAAGATGGCGGCGATCACCCATTTGGCTTTAAAAAGGCCCCACAGAAAGCTATGGGTGGGGTTTGGGCATCTTTATTTACAGTCATTGTGAAAAACTCAGAGTGACCGATTATAATCAGAAATAATCATTAAAAAATAGTTTTTCAGTGAACCACACCTTTAAAATCAGGAGCAGTGAAGCAGAGAAACCTCTAAAACTTGAAGGACTCTCCAGCCAACACCTTGGGTTCTGTCAGGAAGAGGAGTGAGGGATGTCTGAGCTTCCCTCTTAAATATTTTATCTGCATTCATCAGATCACCTGATTCCTACAAACCTTTAAAGAAAAAGCACACAGTTCAAAAACACCATGAACAAATAAACAATTTAGATTTTCCAAATAGAAATTTTCCAATTTTCAGCCATCATAGTAACCAGTAATAAAATATAATCTCAAACAGTTTCAATCAACCCTAATAGAACATGAACACTATAAAAAAATTAAAAATCAATCAAGTGTATTTCTCAGTACAGTTTCCAATCAAAGTCTAGAGCTCTAGAGGAGCCAAAGTGATAAGAAAACTGAGTTATTTGAGCCTTGAATCTTTTTAGGGCACAATTAGAACAAACGGTTAACATCACAGTGTGAAAATGTGCAGCCGCAGAGAAACCAGTGATTCACTCTGTAAATATGTGGCGATGCTGTCTAGTCATAGACCAAGGACATCCTGCCTGGTTTGGTTCAGAGGATGTTCACTTACACATCAGGGCAAATGCACAACTTTGGCAGTGAATCATGCTGTTCAGTTATTAGTTTGTGTATTTCACACGCTGAAAAACCACACCCTAAAACACACACACACACGCACACACACACACACACACACACACACACACACACACACACACACACACACACGCACACACACACACACACACACACACACACACACACACACACACGCGCACACACACACACACAGTATTTCACTTCCACAACTCCTTGAAACATTTCCCTCCCAACTTTCCTGTTTGTGATGGTCTGGTTGAAGTTCACATACATGAGATTTCACATACTGGTTCTTTCGTTTTGCAGAAAAATAGTCTTACTGCCTGCAAACTGAGCAAAACAGCTAGCTTCTCTGCAGATGTACAGGTGAAACTCAATCAATTAGAAAATGGTGCAAAAGTGAATTTATTTCAGTAATTCAAATTAAAAGCTGAAACTAATATATCAGATAGACTCTTTCCATGCAAAGCCAGATATTTCAGCCTTTATTTGTTATAATTGTGGTGATTATGGCTACAGCTGATGAAAACCCCACATTCAGAATCTCAGTCAATTAGAATATTGTGAAAAGGGTCAATATTCTAGACTCAGCGTGTCACACTCTAATCAGCTAATGAATCCAAAACACCTGCAAAAGGGCTCCTGAGACTTTAGATGGTCTCTCAGTCTAAGCTGGATTACTGACATAGATGGACTTTTGCATCATATTCAAATATTTCTAGTTTCACCTGCACAACTCATCCTACCTGTTATATATGATCATACTTAGCTAAACTCAATAATGTCACACTTAAAAACTGCAAGCCAAGAGACCCTTTGATCAAGAGACCCTTTAAGAAGCTGCGTGGCTTCCTACTTTTTCACCTCATGAGTTACTTTTAAGCTAAGCAGATCAAAGGGCTCTACCCACCGCAAAAATTGCGGACTGCGCACTGTGAGCACTGGAGCACAGGTGATGACCTCCGCAGCAGCAGAGCGTGTCACCAGTGGCGTGTCTAGAAATTCTTTGGGGGCTGGCCAGGTAGGGGCACAATTTTGAACAAGGGTGGCACATGTAAACGGCCCATACCCTTGAAAAAAAAAATCATACAAAGCGTTAATCATAATCTAATGGGCTACTGTAAGCTAAAACAAAGTCAAAGCACAATGCCAATGGTGCAAATTTAATAATAGATTCAGGGATTCAGGGATAGCTTCTTTCCCAGAGCTATCACCGTAGTAAACAACCACAAAACCAGATGAACCTGTTAACTCATTCACTGCCATTGATGACTTTAGTCGTCTTTTGCATTTTTTACGGAGTGGGCATCGGAGCGAGCCCCCGCACCATGAGAACAAACATCACGTGTCTAAAGCGGATCTTCATCCGTGTATGTCACACATCACATGATCAGGAAGCAGAAAATCAATGGATTACAAGTTTGTTTTGGGCCGCTGCTGTGAAAAAAAACGATGCGTCGAACCGGAAATGCTTCTGCAGCGGCGCTTGGGCACCAGATTGTGAAAGAACAGATAACGCTAGAAATTCTTCCTGATGTAAGAAGTGAGTCCACTCTTTCTTTTAGTAGTTTTGGCGTTTACATGATCATAGAGCACAATGTTCTGTGACTCTTCAAAAAACAGTAAAAACGCTCAAAAATGCTGGCAGTGAATGAGTTATCCTGAACCACACATTTACTGTTCAATATTGATAATGTGCAATAATAATTATATGTGCTCTTTCAGTTTCACTCAATATGCAAATATTCTGCTCACAATAGAGACCTGCAGTGCTGCTACTCTATTTTTGTACATATTATTGTTGAAATGCTGCTACTCAACTTTTTGCACATATTACTGTTTTTACATTTATTTGGTTGAATTTGAATTGATTGATTGAGTTGATTTTACATTTATTCTGCACCAGAGGGAGTGGCACTCCAATTTCGCTGTACCCTGTACAACAACACTAAAGTCTATTCTGATTCTGATAATAATTAATTTATTTATTTATTTCAAATTTGTTATATTAAAATTGGGATATTCTCTGACATTGTAAAGTCAAGATTTTTCAGAAAAGAAACTGAAGTTCAGGGCTGTCAGAAGCATTAAAACTTTGGGATGATGCACTTACGGATGAAGTAGGTGTCATTACCAGCATTCTAGTGCATTTAAACCTTTTGTTAAATTGCAATTATTTAAATATTTTTCAGCTAACAGCTGAAATAAATGAGCTTTAAAACCTAAAAATTTCAATAAATAAATATGCATAAAATATGCATAAACACCTCAAACTAACCAAATATGACTACCCACAATGCACCTCGCTCACTGCAGCTCAAAGTGGGTGGGGTCATTACTGTTTTGGAGTAATTTTTCATCAACACTGGAGTATGGAGTACTAATAACTCCAAAAGAATTAATTTTCTTTAACACTTGACAGTTTACACTATTAAGAGTAATTAAAAAAAAATAAAAAATCAGTTTAAACTCTGAAATTTAACACCAACACTGCAGGACAAAGGGAGGCATTTTACACTCACTTTCATTGAATTGACTCTGACAGAGTTCCTATACCCTGACACTGCTTATTTAACACTTGGGATTTTACTGTGTAGGTTGTAGTGATGGTAAACTCGATTCTTTTTACTGAATCGAGTTTGAATGAGTCACTCACCAAAATGAATCGGGTTTTCGAGTCATTTGAGTCACTGAGTCAGTTGCCCAGAGTGCAAAAAAAAATCTACATTTTCACTCAAATTTAATTTGCTCCTCTTTCTATGTAAATCCTACTGCTAAGATGAGTGATTGAAAAAAACTATCCATTTTATACACTGAAATTCATTTTTTAAAATAGTGGTGGAACTGAAATATTATATTTTTTCTGCTTATTATCTTTGCAAAAAGAAAAAGGTGTAGACTGAATATGGCGTCAGTCACACTATCAAAGTTCAGCTCAGGTGAAGGAGCGACTCTTCCCCTGTAACAGCCTGAGTTTCTGCAGCTGACAGCCAGGAGGGAGAGGTGAGTGAGCTTGTAGTACCGCGAGCTTCCACTGGGGGACTCCTATGAGCTGAAACCCGGGTGGGAGTAGTGAGTGATCCATACCGCGAGCAGCGTGAGTCATGACTCATGAGCTGAGCCAGGGTAGGGGTTAGTGATTCGTATGTAATTACACGAGCTTCCACTGGGGGACTCCTATGAGCTGAAACCCGGTTGGGCAGCGTGAGTCATGAATCATGAGCTGAGCCAGGTTAGCGGTACTGCGAGCCTCCACTCCAATGAGTGACTCGTTTGAGCTGAAACCCACGAGGGAGGGGGTGAGTGACTCTGAGTGAGGCCCGCTACGGAGGAACTGAATGATTCGTTCATGCTACGATTTAGCACCGGACATTTTAAGCTAGCTTTCAGGAAGGGAGGGGGTGAGTGATTCGAACGTGCTGTTAGCAGAGCGATGCTACTGGGAACTAATGAGCTTCCAGGCCAGAGCAGGTAAGAAAATGCTTTTATTAAGAAACTGGCTGTTGTTTTTTTCCACAATTTTAATGATAAGCTAGATATATTTCTACTAATGAAAATAGTTTGCTAACAGTAACAGGGACGAGTCAGTAAATGAGTCAGTTGGGATTGTGACTCGTGATTCGTGAGTCAGTAAAGTGATTCTCGAGTATTGAACGATTCGTTCATGACTCGCACATCACTAGTAGGTTGAACCCAGTGGTCTCATTATCTGAATTTCAGAAAAGTTTTGGAGCATGACCCAGGCTCTGTTTAATGCAGAAAATACTAAAACGTTTAAAAATAATAAACTTCCAATGAAAATGTTGGATGTTTATTTTATAGTTGCTGATAATAATAATAATAATAATAATAATAATACAGTTGTGAATATTGTCAGTGTCACCATTGCTGGTATTATCTGTTACCATTACTGGTATTCAATGTTATACCCAGTATAACTATGCCACATTGGTTAATCTTGAAATATGTACAGCTTCCACTGGGGGACTCCTATGAGCTGAAACCCGGGTGGGAGTAGTGAGTGATCCATACCGCGAGCAGCGTGAGTCATGACTCATGAGCTGAGCCAGGGTAGGGGTTAGTGATTCGTATGTAATTACACGAGCTTCCACTGGGGGACTCCTATGAGCTGAAACCCGGTTGGGCAGCGTGAGTCATGAATCATGAGCTGAGCCAGGTTAGCGGTACTGCGAGCCTCCACTCCAATGAGTGACTCGTTTGAGCTGAAACCCACGAGGGAGGGGGTGAGTGACTCTGAGTGAGGCCCGCTACGGAGGAACTGAATGATTCGTTCATGCTACGATTTAGCACCGGACATTTTAAGCTAGCTTTCAGGAAGGGAGGGGGTGAGTGATTCGAACGTGCTGTTAGCAGAGCGATGCTACTGGGAACTAATGAGCTTCCAGGCCAGAGCAGGTAAGAAAATGCTTTTATTAAGAAACTGGCTGTTGTTTTTTTCCACAATTTTAATGATAAGCTAGATATATTTCTACTAATGAAAATAGTTTGCTAACAGTAACAGGGACGAGTCAGTAAATGAGTCAGTTGGGATTGTGACTCGTGATTCGTGAGTCAGTAAAGTGATTCTCGAGTATTGAACGATTCGTTCATGACTCGCACATCACTAGTAGGTTGAACCCAGTGGTCTCATTATCTGAATTTCAGAAAAGTTTTGGAGCATGACCCAGGCTCTGTTTAATGCAGAAAATACTAAAACGTTTAAAAATAATAAACTTCCAATGAAAATGTTGGATGTTTATTTTATAGTTGCTGATAATAATAATAATAATAATAATAATAATACAGTTGTGAATATTGTCAGTGTCACCATTGCTGGTATTATCTGTTACCATTACTGGTATTCAATGTTATACCCAGTATAACTATGCCACATTGGTTAATCTTGAAATATGTACCGCTACTGTAAAAATTTTTAACACTTAATTTATGTTAACCCATATTAGGTCAGAAAATGTGAATTATTATTATCCTTATTATGCAAATAGCAGTGAAGCATACAGAAAACGTTATGTGTAAATGGGGGTCGGATTAGATAAGTCGTCTTCTTCCCACTCCCTTTCAGGCATTCAATACTAATGTTCATTATTTAAATATGTACTTATTTTGGAGGAGGTTTGTCACCTATAGATGGTAAATGCCAAATGCCTGGAATGAAAGAATAAAATAAATAAAATAAAAATAACTAAATACCACACAGCAAATTCAGCATGCTCAAATTAACACAGTCAGAGTTGATTTCAACACTTTTAAAGTGTCTATATGGGTCCACACCAGAAACAGTTAATTTAACTCATTTTGGAGAGTTGGTACTTTAACTCTGATTTTGTCTCAAACACCAACTCTTCTGGAGTTAGAGTTAATTAACTCCTGTGTTAAATTGTCAACCGGTTGTCATCGGGTCATTTTGGGTAAACAGTTGTGCTGCTTGACCTTATTCCATATTCTGTGATAAGTTGTTTCTTAGTGATTATCAGTTATGTTTTGTATTCCTGTTTCATCCTGTAGTATCTAATTTACCTCGTGTTACTCCTTATCATCTGATCATGATCCAAGTTGATCAGAATCCTTTTCTCAGTATCTGATTGGTCTTTTCCATGCTTACCTGTAATCTTTTGGAAAATGTTACTGTACTCTCTGGCAGTGCAGTCAGTGCTCTGTGAGTAAGCTGAAGTTTGTTATTTGCCCATTTCACGTTGGAACTCTGTCTGAATCGGGGTCTTTTATAACATTTGCTGGACATTAACAGCCCCTTTGCAAGGATTTCTCATTTGGGAACTGCTAATAGTTGGAGACACTGTGACTAAGTTGGTTTCCACTGCCACTACCTCTGCAGACACTAGATATCAAATAACAGCTTATACCAACTGGAAAAAGTGATTGTTTCCAAGCTATGGCTTCCAAGAAATCCTAGTCAGGGCTACCAACACCAAAACCCAATCACTCACCTTCCTTTGGGATTGTTAATTTTTTCACATTCGACTTCTGTCAATTTGCCAGCTATTCATTAATCAGCTCAGCCTTCACTCTGCAAGTATCCAATAGAAACCATATGAGGAGAAGTGCTTCTTGCTTTGACCCAGTTTAGTCCACGCTGCCTGCCACCTCAAGTCTTATCAGGCAATGCAACATTCTTGCTGTTGGAACTGGACGAGGGTTCACCTGGAGAGGAGTCTGAAAGTTTTTTTTCCAGGCTTACCTGCACTGGGTCAGTGAAGAAATCTGGATCTGCAACAGAAGCAATATACTAGGTCCTATAGGCTCCTTCAGCCTACTCAGATCTATGCCAAGTTTCACACCACACCTGTCTACATATAGCAACATGCCACACTAAATCTGTGGAGTCTGCAGACCATCTGACCACTAATCTGGTGTCCTGCCTGTCAATCCAGCATTCCAACTGGTAGTCAGCTGAGGTGCATATACCTTAGTGACCATAAAACAATCTTCAAGAGATGGATTACTCGCTCTGTGCCACATCTAAAGAGAGATAAAACCATTAAACCTAAACAACATTTGTACAGTAAATACAGTAACACTAAAGAATAGTTAGCAAATGTTTATCAATGGAGACTATGTGTGGCAGAATATACAAAATTGACAATCTGCATATCTGTAACTGTGCAGTTGTGAAGCAGTGGAATATTTGTTTGGCAAAAAAAGACAAATTGTTGTCCAGTGAAATAAAAAATGTATTATTTTTTTCCTGAAATGTTTTTTTTTTGACAGTAAAGATTGGTTAATCTGTTGGACAATGAGCTCCTCTGTCACTGTTGACTTAAACTGTCTATGTTTGGTAACCATCTATCTCTAACTGACTCAAACATCTTCAGGGTCTCTCTAGTGATTTTATCTGACCTTATTAAGGTGTTTACTGAGGCCTTGTCCACACGTAGCCGTTTAAACAAAAAACGAATATCCGCCCTCCCAAAAAATAGCGTCCACACCACCTTTCCATTCACACGTAACCGCATGAGTGCATTGTTGAGTACATTCATAGACATGCCAGACCTGTAGGTGGCAGTAGCTACCCCAAATCTTATCCATTTCGTTTTCCTGCTCAACTTCAACGAAACATTGCTGTGTTCAAATCCAGGGGTTGGATGCTTGTGAGGACGTGTACTCAATGGTCCACCGAGATCGGGTCTTTCATCTAAATCCAGAAATAAACAGCTCTGAAATCAGACAGCCTAGCGTCATAAATCCCTGCCCCTAGATCCTGTCACGGAGCTCATTTGTGGTGATTTATTGGAAATAACTAACAATGCCTATAAAAAGGCTTTTAATTTTACTTTAACCGTAATTTTATTATAAAATTACGTTTGAAAGTGTACTGCTCTGCTGTTCCTTCTGCCATTACAAATTTGTAGTACCACAGCCGCTGAGCAAAGCATCCTGGGATAGCCTCTGCCAGCAAGGATCAACCTGAACCATCCTCGAAATTTGGGCCTCGAAATGCGTCCTCGAACACAGCCCATGAAAAATGGCGTCTAGCTCGCTTGTGTGGACCGATGAGATGGAATTGCTATTAAATGTAGTTTTGGAGTATGAAGTCAACAAGAACCAAGAGAATGTCGAGCTCTGAGGGCATCCATGTTGGAGTGTAAACACAGGTCGGACAAGGGCGTCAGCATTTTTGTCGTAGACAGTGACGTTGTGCAACCTAAAACTCCGGTTATTTCTGTCCACACAGAAACGCTGAAAACGGAGAAAACGCAAATCTTCACTTTGGCCGGAGTGTTTAAAAAGATTTGTTTTCGTTGCGTAAATCTGCGTTTTTGTGTGGATGACAGGCCGAATCGTAGAAAATTATCTTCGTTTTTGGGAGATACCCGGCTACGTGTGGACAGGGCCTGAGCCTGATGGCTTATCCTGAACTTATGCTGCTCCCCCACCAACTACACTACACTGCTGACTGATAAATAAATGGTTGTTGATGGGTCTGGTTGGGGATTGTTTTCTCTAAGGTTAACCATGATCTTCTTTGTGTAGGCCAAATTCAGGAACAGAATATTCCTTTAGGACCACTCCACAAAGTTGTTCACCAGAGCTCCATCTCCTGTCCATCTCTTATTCACACCCCTGCGACTCTGCCAAATCCTTTCTGCAGCATGATTTTGATTGGTTGTTCATTCTGAACAAACCTAAATCATGTGTTTTCTCTAAGTGTATCTGGGATAAGTTCAGTTTTTCCTTCAATCTGAACACTTCTGTTCTCTGTCCTGAAACAACTTAAAGGCACACTACGTAAGTTTTTCATAGATTTAAATCATTTTCTTGAGTCAGTAGGTGCTAAAATGACACTTTACTGGATGAATGAAAAGTCTCTCAGCCCCTTCTGCTCCTTGTGGATGGAATATCGCATTTGTAACTAGAGCCTCCCTGAATCGGTGACCTGAAGTCTCGCAAAGTCACGTATCTCGTGAGAAGCAGTAACGCTTTATGATAATTCATGTTTACACCTTAAAACTGACAAGCTAGAGATTCTTGGCTTTATTGCATTTTGTTCCCTAAGTACAACTTTAATATGTGTTTGTACATTCCCTGTGTTTGTTATTATTTCTAAATGTTTGTCAAGGGGGAGTGATCACATCCCGCTCCACCTTTCCACACACCCGCCCCCACACACCTTTAACCGATCATCGCCCTTCAACCCACTTAAGTGTCCTCCTCTCACCTGTCAAACGTACAATCATTGACACTATCTTGTCTCTTCCCGAGCTCCTTGTATCTTCACACATCACCGATTCCTCGTTTATGAGTCTCGACACTCTCATCACCAACGTAAGTCTAACCATCCTTTGTTGCCAGTCCAGCTTGTTTTCATGCCTATTAACAACATTCTAACATCGTATAGCTATAAATATATTGTGGAGATTAAAATAAACCACCCAAAAAAAAGTGGATCTATTGCATTTGTCTAAAAACCTCCACCAATAACACGTTTCAGACCGAAGGCAATGATTGAAACCTCTGGTTGTCGGTCTCACTGAACCGCTGCACTTCCCTGGGTCCTCCACTCATCACACACTCATGTATTCAGCAGCAGAACACCACTGGTGTGAGAGGTTCTCCGCTCAATAATATCAGAGAAGGAGAAACAGCCGGCTGCTACCACTTCAACTTTCGGACAAACTACCAGAGTCCCAAAAAGAAAAACACCATTTGAAGTCACGGACAACAAAAGACGTTTGGACCTAGAAAACGGCGACTGGTGTTTAGTGCTATCTCGTTTCCTCTGGCATCGCGGGTCTCTGGTTCCAACAGAAGTGTCTCAGGGAAGAGAGGGATGAGTGTTCTGTGATAGGGTTTGAGTTTAAAACCTAGCTTGTTTTGTAGAGTCGCTATATAAAAACAGGAGCACAGTGAGGGGGACAGTACAGCAGACACTAGGGGGTGTTAAATCACCAAAACTTAGTGTGCCTTTGAAATACTGTAAATGAATGAAAACAACCTTTTTATAATTTTCTTACAAAGTTGAGACAAAACTTCTTGAATTCCAGAATCTAACATGTTTTTTATTAACTAGGCTAGACGAGTCTGTGACTGTGCTCATAAAACCAAACTCAACAGGAATCCTTTAAAAAAGGAAAGAGAAAAAATATTTTTACATTTTAACCACAAGCTGACATCAATGTTCTTCTATAGCCAACTTACTGACAATATGTCTACAGTGTCAAAAAGGAAAGAGAATTCTTTTGTATGCTAACTATGTTACTAACCTGTCATCTTTGGAAGAGAATAAACTCTTTCCATCTATCAGCCTGGAATCGATATTTTCTAATTCTGTGTAGGACTTTGGTTGTATTTACTGAGTCAGTAAACCTGTTTGTTGTTGTTTTATCATGTTTACTTGAAAACAAAATTATAATTGATCTTCAATAATGTGGGGTTATAAGTGATGGCATATTGACTTAGTGACTGTGGGTATGTCGAGTACTACTGAGTTACTGCGTAAAACCCATGGTGTAATCATTCTACAAAGATTTCACAACAAAACAGGATAAATCTCTGCAGAAGGAAAGATAGAAAATGTTGCTTTATTTACAAATTTGTTAGCATATCATGAAAAGGTTCTCTAAAGGAGCTATTAACCTAATCATCCGAATCAACTAATTAACTCTAAACACCTGCAAACGATTCCTGAGGCTTTTAAAAACTCCCAGCCTGGTTCATTACTCAAAACCACAATCATGGGTAAGACTGCCGACCTGACTGCTGTCCAGAAGGCCATCATTGACACCCTCAAGCAAGAGGGTGAGACACAGAAAGACATTTCTGAACGAATAGGCTGTTCCCAGAGTGCTGTATCAAGGCACCTCAGTGGGAAGTCTGTGGGAAGGAAAAAGTGTGGCAGAAAACGCTGCACAACGAGAAGAGGTGACCGGACCCTGAGGAAGATTGTGGAGAAGGACCGATTCCAGACCTTGGGGGACCTGCGGAAGCAGTGGACTGAGTCCGGAGTGAAAAGATCCAGAGCCACCGTGTACAGGCGTGTGCAGGAAATGGGCTACAGGTGCCGCATTCCCCAGGTCAAGCCACTTTTGAACCAGAAACAGCGGCAGAAGCGCCTGACCTGGGCTACAGTGAAGCAGCACTGGCCTGTTGCTCAGTGGTCCAAAGTACTTTTTTCGGATGAAAGCAAATTTTGCATGTCATTCTGAAATCAAGGTGCCAGAGTCTGGAGGAAGACTGGGCAGAGGGAAATGCCAAAATGCCTGAAGTCCAGTGTCAAGTACCCACAGTCAGTGATGGTCTGGGGTGCCATGTCAGCTGCTGGTGTTGGTCCACTGTGTTTTATCAAGGGCAGGGTCAATGCAGCTAGCTATCAGGAGATTTTGGAGCACTTCATGCTTCCATCTGCTGAAAAGCTTTATGGAGATGAAGATTTCATTTTTCAGCACGACCTGGCACCTGCTCACAGTGCCAAAACCACTGGTAAATGGTTTACTGACCATGGTATTACTGTGCTCAATTGGCCTGCCAACTCTCCTGACCTGAACCCCATAGAGAATCTGTGGGATATTGTGAAGAGAAAGTTGAGAGACGCAAGACCCAACACTCTGGATGAGCTTAAGGCTGCTATCGAAGCATCCTGGGCCTCCATAACACCTCAGCAGTGCCACAGGCTGATTGCCTCCATGCCACGCCGCATTGAAGCAGTCATTTCTGCAAAAGGATTCCCGACCAAGTATTGAGTGCATAACTGAACATAATTATTTGAAGGTTGACCTTTTTTGTATTAAAAACACTTTTCTTTTATTGGTCGGTTGGAATATGCTAATTTTTTGAGATAGGAATTTTGGGTTTTCATGAGCTGTATGCCACAATCATCAATATTAAAACCAATAAACGGCTTGAACTACTTCAGTTGTGTGTAATGAATCTAAAATATATGAAAGTCTAATGTTTATCAGTACATTACAGAAAATAATGAACTTTATCACAATATGCTCATTTTTATTATATATATATGAGTATGTCAACAAAAATCCTCCTATCGCTGGATACTACTAACAAGACAACACAGGGTATCGGTGCCTCAGGCCTAACATCTCAGTTTGCTCCTACAGTAGCAACCTCTCTACCACACTTTTTACACGCTGCTATCCATCATGCCAGCTAGTGCTCACACTGTGTTTAATAGGCTGTGTGTTATTAAACTTGAGTCATTTTAGCTCAACTTGATTTTGAGTTTGGATAAGTAACATGAAGAAAGGCCTGACTGTTTTCTTCCATTATTTTCTTTTAAAACAAAATCTGCTCTGGATGACGAAGTGGAGCACCCTTCATGAGGTTTAAACTTGTTTTCAGGGAAATCATTCTAAAGCTCAAGTTCCAAGGGAAAATGGTATCACTTTCTCACAGCTGATCAAACAAAAATGACAAATGTTAAGTAAGTTTGATCGTGTTTATGAAAAGGGTCATGTGATTTGGGGTGACCCTATTTCTGTCCATTCGCAGTAATATGCAAGCTTGGAATTTTTGGACTAAAATCTGTTTAATCTCCAGAAGTCTCTGCGGTAGCATTAAGGCGAGTCTGTAAAGTGTATCAGTGTGACACAACCTCTGTGGTTCACACTTAGGTCAGACCCTGTGGACTTCTTCTAATCTTGTTAATTACCCAAATGCTTCTCAGAACATCCCACAATCAGTCGTTTGCACGCAGTTCATGTAGCATGTTCTTAACAGGCTACACACTGGGAGCGTTCCTGCCATACTTAGACTCACACACTGCTAATCACTTTGTTATGTGAAGGAGGACTGAGCCAGACTCCGCCTCCAGAGACCATCTGACATCAGAGCAGACCAACCAGAGGAACACTGGACCAACTAAGAACTTACCAACAAATCAAATTTGGATCTGATGATGATGTGATGGATTACGGGAAATATTAATCATTTATTAATCATCAGTTATAAGCTCAGCGCTTTATAAATACACGATTGATTGATTGATTGATGCAAACAGACAACGTTGCATGGACATGCAGATCATGCCCACATATTTATATTTTTGGAAAGCCTGAAGACTCATATATGATGTTTGAATCAAGCTGCTGTAGAATGTAACAGCCACAGCTTGAAGGGGTCTGGCAATAGAAAAAAGTGTCTAAAGAAAACACAATATAATGGTTTTGTCAATGATTCTGTTGACAGGGCCTGTAAAAATCTTTATTTCCAGACACACAATCTGCTTTGCTACCAAGAAGGATTTAGTTGCTACTTAAAGTAGTAAATCCCATCTAAATTCTGTTCATGATGCATTACGGCCAATAAAAGTGACTTTAACGGTGGAGACCTCTGCCAACTCTTACAGCAGCAGACCTCACTGTTTGTTCACCCCTGACTTATAAGAAAACTCTGCTCCACTCTACCACCCGTTGTTCAGCATTACTAGTAGATGCACTGGCTGGCCCACACACCAGTTCTTGACAAGTCTGCGCTGGCTCCCTCACACTGGCTTCCCAGCATCACACCACTGTGTGATTCCACTTGGGAACTTGAATGTGGAAGTAAATAGTTTCCAACCAGACAGGCATTGCTAAACGATTTTAGAGGGACCACCAGACCATTGATGATTATGGCCTGTGAGGCTACATTTACAGAGAAAAATCCACCCTGAAAGTGATTTTAACACAATTATGCTATTTGACACATTATTCCAGTATCTATCCAACCATTGCCTATGCCTTGTTTGACCTATTTAGGGTCATGGAGAGCTGCAGCCTATCCTGGCAATTATTGGGAGAGACGCTCATTCTAAATGGGTTTCCTTATAAGGACCAGCACACACACCCATGCACGCAATACTTCTGTCCACGTCTTGTAAAAAGTGGATGTCAAAGGCCTAACTTTTAAATTTTACTTTGTAAACTTTCAGTGCTAGCCATACAAATTCCCAAACTCCTAACTCCGGAGCCACTGTTGTCCCACTGAGCCACTGAGTTGCTTAAATAGCCCAAAGACTTTATGTCCACTTATGTCTGATTGAAACAGAACTGAGCTATAAATAGAAATAGAATATAGATATAAAACAGACCCAACACTTGGTGTGACACCTAGATGTTTCAGTTATTTATAACCTCAAAACTTTCATAATTAAATTTACTTTAGTGAATTTTTCCAGATTTTTATGAAGCACTTATATAAAAGACGATTGATGCAAAACTGATTATGACACTCAGTGCGTTTACATGTGCATCTAAGTCGATCAAAAGTAATAAACTGGGAGTCTTTAGCCTAGTTTACATGAATGTTGGAAAAATGAACTCCCAAATGAAGTTTGTTCCACTCCGGTACAGTAGGTGGCGACATGCTTCCTTTCATGTTGGCATTCTTCCGGTTAGCTTGTAGCAACACAACTAGGAAACAAACGCTGGCGGGAGTGAAGCAGATGGAATTGAAACAGGATATGAACAATGGCTGAAGGAATGAACAACAATGCTGCAGCACAGCTTATTTGGTACTGTACTGTTTGATGGTGTTATGTTAATTTGTGGCGATGATATTATCAGAAGACCGCTTCTGCGGTCTCGTCACTTCTGGAAGTTACTGGTACCAGCCAGTGCTTAATTTGTAAATCAAACGTTACCGGAACGCAAGTAGCGTTGCTCTGATGAGTTGGTTCTGATTAAATGTTTAGGAAGAGCTGGAGCTGCAGGGAGATGCAGCTTCATCTCAGCTGTTTGCTTGAATACTTTAATAAACCACTGCTAAGGTCAAAATGTTACAACTCTGCTTTAATGCAGCAGAAATGTTACAACATTATGAAATGATCTCATCACGTGTTTGTACTCCAGCTTCCTTAAATCTTCTGTTGCCCAGATCAGTATATTAGGATGATTTTTACATGAGTGAGGCTGCAGCATGCTGGTGGCCATTTCTCACCAGAAAAAAGTATTTATGTTGTTAATATTAGGTTTTAATGGAGTTAAATACTGGCGGTGGTTATGTTAGACTCTGAACTCAACTTAAAAAAAACATGACGAGCCTCGGGGAAAAATCTATAAAGGCTGAAAGGAGGTAACTCTGCTAAACTCCGCGACAGAAAACCGTGTTATTTAGTCGTGATTTTGTTTGATTTGACAAACTTTAAGCTCAAAGCTGCTGCTTGTGAGCGCCGTGCAGGTGCGGCGCTGCCAAAGCGTCTGTTTCTGTGACTGTGATTGGTCGAATGACGACACGTGACTGACACGCTAAAACGAAGATTGTTTGTCAAAAAGATGAATGCCTTCCTTCCCTTGTTGACTGCTGAAACCAGAACGGCTTATTTGGCTTAAAAACGGTGATTTTGCCGAAAAGCAACAAGTTTGCAGGTATGAGACTGGACAAATGAACCACTCACCCGTAAGTCCCTGCCCAACACAGCGTCCTCGTTTAATCAAGAGGTAGCTAGTTAACGGCGCGAGTTAACGGATCCTAGCAGACAATTACCGGAACGCATCCCTTCAAAATAAGACAGTTCCCGGATCCTGTTCCGGCAAGATCCGGCTCAAATTAAGCACTGGTACCAGCAGATGAAGTTGTTTTCCTACCACATTATCTGGGTGCTTCAGCACAATTCGAACCAGTTTACCTTCAGCCAGACTAACGCGTTAAACGCATAAAAAACAAACTATGTCCGTCTATTCAGGGCAATGGTTCAGTTTTCTGATGCGCTTGTAAACGCACTGACCTGAGCTTTAATAGAGCATTGAATGAACTGTTTGATGCTTGGTTTGCTTCAGGCTGACATCTGCTCCAGAATGACTACTTTCATTGCAGGTAAGACACTGACTGTTCATAACTACTCCACAGAAACAATGAAAATCCCTTTCAGGCTCAGAGCTTTCACACCACATTTCATGGATTCTCATCTTTTTTTCCTTTGAAGAGGAAAGCTTGAGTTCAGTCTTTTAATTTAAAACAACTTGCAACAGCATTTATAGCAGATGACAATAAGCAGGAAAGATAACAAGCAGGATAAAAAGTAAAGCTTTTTCTTTTCTTTAAAAAAATGCCTACACTGCCTACTCCAGCTCTGAGGGTAATTTCCACCCGGTCTCTTACCGGCAGTGCAAGGATATTTTTCCTCTCATGTTTCATGCGTATAGAAGTGTATGTGTGTTTCTTTGTATATGTACGGTCGTCCTGCCTGCTCATCTATAGAAGGAAACGGTGTTCTCTCTTTCCCCTGATGTGGTCCTGATGACGTTTCTGAAAAACTAGCTCAGTTTGACAGTTTGGCCCCAGCGTGACCGTTAGCAGACCGCTGCTGTGGTCAGAGAGGAAGACCTGGCTATAAAAGATACAGCTTTCCTGCTGAGGGGCCCTAATCCAACTTTGTATTTCTCACTCCTTTTTGTGACATTTTGCCGTTAGTGCGCCATCCTTCTTTAATTGTACTAGTCAGTGTGTATTCTGGTCACAGAAGGAGTAATGGCCCTTACATCTTCCTAAACTGTACTTTAACTTGGGCATCAAAGAGAACTGAACGCATCTGTTATGTCTGTACACATTTCAGCACAATTTAGTCCTGTTCTAGAAACCCAAAATTTAGTCTGAGCTGAAATAAATCAGAAAAACAAACAGACGTAATTGGTTGTAAATGCAGGAGGGGTGTTAACTGGAAGTCATGCATCCACCGTTGGTGTGTCTAAATAAGTATACCCTTCTAGGAAAAAGCAAATTAAATCAGGAAGGCCTCTCATTTGAAGCACTCTCCTCTTACTGGAGCCTTTTCCCTCTAATGGTTTTGGAAATATTTACTGACAAACTTAAATACGAACATTTTTAGAGGGTAGATATGAGAAATGACATAACACAAGCAGAAACAGCAGACCTCCTCTGCTTATGTGGCTTTATTGTAAATGTTAATACAGCATTTATTTCTTGTCATCTCTATGTCAGTAATCTGTTGGCTCAGTTTGGAGAAATACAGATTAGCTCTGACCAGACTTAGTCGGCTAATCCAAGTTGAGATATTTCCCAGCGTCATTTTAGAACAACTCTAATCTCAAAAATCTATGCAAATATTGTTTTATTAAAAAATACACAGGTATGAATTTATACAGTTATTTACATACAAATCTGGAGGTATTTGCAACGGAAATTAACTGGAAACCTAGCTACCAACACTTCCTGTTGGAATATTATGACACTGTTTTTAAAAACACCCTGTAATATGCAAATAATTGCTATATTTAGAATAATAAAATGAATATGACAAACTGATTAAGGTTGTTATTGGAAGCCAGCAAACAGTTTTGTTACCCTGCTGTGGCTAGTTGTTAGCTTGGTTGGGGGCGATGGTGGCTCAGGGGTTAGGAGTTTGCCCCGTAATCAATGGGTTGCAAGTTCGACACTAGGCTCCTGCAGTTATGTTAGTCGTGTCCTTGGGCAAGACACTTAACATTCCTCGGCTGGTCGGAGGGACACGCGCCAGTGCTCAGCACCCCTCGCCTCTGTCAGTGTGCCCCAGGGCAGCTGTGGCTACATTGTAGCTCATCACCACCAGCGTGTGAATGTGTGTGAACACTGTATTGTAAAGCACTTTGGAGTCCTCTGACTGTATACAAATGCAGATAATTCTCATTGTTTGCCAAAAACATGTAAGAAATTAACCATGAATGCCCTTTAAAAGATCTGAACTATTCCTATAAAGTCCACCACAGCATTCTTCTCCTCAATAATTACATGGATAATTAACATTGGGTTGCAGTAATAATGTCAGGGGATGCAGAAATAACCTGATCCTGTTTGTAACAAATGAAAGGGAGCAACACAAGAGAATATGACCCACATACCAACAATATCTTCCGACCAGAAGATTCATTTTTCGTACATGCTGTTGCACACACCCATCTTCTCTGGTGGTTGTTTTCATCACCCATTACCCTCTCTATGTGTAGCACAAATGGCCACCCATACACTGTCCTCTACTTGTTGGCAGACACAGCGGCAGACAGGCCTTTCCTTTCAGCTGAGCTAAGAACCCAGTGCTGGGAAAGCCTAGTGGACGCAATGCCAGTGGCATCCTGGAGAGAGCAGGAAAACACACTGCTGTTTCAAAGCCTGTTTGTCATCTTTTCCAAGGTAACCAGAGACCACAGGAGATCAGCCCGGTGGAAAATACTCACAGAGATAATGATGGAAAAGACAAGAAGTCAGAAAGCGTTGACTCAAGTAGAAACCCCGTTGTCAAAGTCCTGATTTTGTCGTTTTTGAGTGAGAATACTTGACATTAAATATTAAATAATTAAAGGGTTATTTGTCAAAAGAAGTGAAAAGGTACTAGAAATCAACAAAATTTGGTTCTCAGTATCACTTTTCGATGCGTATGTGTATACTCACTATAAAACAAACTGGAACTTTAATTAAATTGTGGGGATTGGAATTAGAGCCAAACCTTTGCTTGATGTTCATTGTAAATCCCCAAATGAAAGCAGAATTCAAAGCTAAAATGATGATCAGATTTACGGTGCATGGACTTATGGCCTAGCCTATACACGGTTAAAAAAATCTGTCTGCAATGACAATTTAGATATTCTTTTCTAAATGATTCCATTAACTTGGCACATCGTGTTTCTTCCATTCTCCTTGGCAAATATGTTCAATCTCAACAGGGTTGGATGGGAAGCACCAATGCATAGCCATTATTTTAGTTCTCTCCTGAGATGCCTACTCCAAACTCAAACTAGGGTCAACCAAGGACTTAAAGAGTTTTCCTGAAACCCACTCAAGTGTTTTCTTGCCAACTTACCTTGGGTTGTTGTGTTGTTTGAAAAAGTCATCCTGGAAATGCTTTTTACTACGGACCATTTCATGTCTGCCTCCATCTGTCCCTGGTTGATCCTCAGGCATCATCATCTCCACAGAACAACGCTGTCTTCATCACGTTTGATTAGTAATAATGAATGGATGATTGTTATTGGTTTTCTTAAAGCAGCATTCCGCAACTTTTACACCTGAAAATGATGCTTTTTTGTAAAGTTTTTGTGTCATACTATCATCTATTGTGTTCATTTTCATACCTGTGATAGTGTTGGGGGGTCCCTCGTCTGTTTACTGCACTATACAGTTTTTGAGCTTCGGGTAGCCGCAGGATGTATTGACTGGGTGTCGTTTTACGGCAGAATATGTCAAGCCAAAGGGATAAAAAAAGCGTGCATTCTAATTGTGCGTTATGTCCGCCAAAATGCACGTCCTGAACGCGCGTTTTGATGCCACAGGGGGCAAAAACTCATGTATTTTTTTCAAAGAGGTTTAGTAAAGTTGGCTACTGTGTCTTAAGTTTTGATTGCATCTTTAACTGGCATACATAATCAGAATCAAACAATGAAGACTCAGCTTTCCAGGTAGTTATGCAGAACAAGTTGGTGACGCAAAACAGCAAATTTGACCTGGAAGTATATGCATGTAACGTCCACCGGACAGATTATAAACATGCAAAGGGGTTAATTAGAAGATGGTTTCCTGGGCCGGGCCCCCCAGAAATGTTAACCAACCTGAAATAAAATAGGCTTTCAGACTCATAAAAGGCTTTTGGTTTGCAGTGTAATAGAGATAGTTTGTTGTGTCGATCGCTTCAGCGTTGGGTAAATCCTCCAGCATGTATTAAAAGTCCAACTTTTAAAATGAAATGAGTCATAACCTAAAGGAAGATATCGTGTCTGTGCCAGCTCGTTTAGAACACTCACTTTCATCCGTCACGCTGTGTTTTATAGTAGAGCAAAACACTTCCTGTCCACTGTTTGAGTTCAGCGCCAGGGCAGGGTCACGTGAGTGAAACCCACCAATCATCACTTTTGATTAGCACGTGAGACTTCAGTCACCGCTCAAATAGACACAAATCTTGTTTTTATTCATTCTACTGGTAGTTTATTTGGCTCAAATTGAAATATAGGCCTGCCTCTAATTCTGGCCTCCTTCCAATAAAGATCTGAACCAGGATGTGCTTGAGTAAATAAAGGCCCGGGCCTGTATTAGAGGATTTACGGTAGTCTGTTTGTGCTTCAGAACACATTTTAATATAATCCTGGCTACTGGGCCTTTGGACATCTTAAAGGCTCCTGAAATGTTCTCATAACTTGCTCCAGATCTGATCTTTGACACAACCAATAGTCAGTTGTTCATACAGAGTAGTTAATAATTATCCAGCTATAGGTTATTTTTATTGGCTCTTTGTAAAATATTAAACAAAACGGTGGTCCTTGCATTTGAATCTCCTAATTACCAAGTGCTGCCATGCCCCAAGATCTCATTGTTTTAGAGTGTTTTCCTGTTTTCCTCCAAGATTTTAAATGATCAGGCCACATGGAACCAGCTCCCACTCTACTGGGAAGGTTGGGCTTGTTGCTCTTTAGGCTGCTTTTTGGATATCCCATGAGTCCAACTATCAGGTATTAATCAACCATATCCTATTTTTTTATTTTTACTTATTCACGAGGGTGTGAAAGCTTTCAGACATGGAGTACAGTAGCTGCACAGTTTGACCATCTTTACTTTGGGTCCACGCCACTGTAGATTGTGGTCAGTGAGTAAGGCCTTCTTTGCCACGAGCTCATTTTGGACGGCAAACATTTGACACAAATACACACATTGAGCGACCCTTTCATGAAACAAATTAGATAAACAAGGCGGCAGGCTGCTGGCTCTTGTCTGTTGACTTTCCCTAACCATCACTTTTCCTTTGCTGGCGGCAAAATAATGAAAAAGCTGTAAAATGCATCCTTGTAATTCAACTGTGAGTTTATCTGAACTATATTTCACAGGGAGCAGGCGTTTCCCAGCAAAGAATTGTCAGTAAACTACTTGATTCATTCAGGCTCTTTCTTCTTGTAGCAGCAATGCTTCAGCGCACCTGACTTTATGGACCTTCAGAACATTGTTGCTTTTAACTTGAATCTACATTCCTATTGGTGCATAGTCCACGGTCTAGTTCACAGCAAAGTTTATATCACATTTCTTGTCCAAAACAATGCTTGTCTTGTTCCAGTAACATCAACTTGAGTTTTCTTTAATTATGCAATCTCCTTTGCAGGCACTTTGATCTGAAATTATTTTAATACAAATGATTGACAAATAGTTCAGTACAGCGCACACCGAAACAGTCAAATTAGTCAAACTGTAGTGGAAATCAAGTTTTTTTTGTAACAGTTGCAAGCAGAAAAGGAAACTTGAGATGCACCAAACAATTTCATGTTGCTGTATACGTTAAGGATTCAAGGGGAAACCACCAACAGCAGAAGGCTTATTTAGAGCAGGAAAACGGGGAGAAAATAGAACTGATCAGTCATGACTGTTTTCTCAAATCATGTGGGCGTTTTCCTGGTACTGGAGCTGTTAGTACTACAGAACGGTTAAAATAGCCAGGGCTCTCGTCATAAAGATCGCTGGGTTTTCTGTCTTGGGTAGGGATAAAAAAAAGGATTTCCACATTTTTAACACTTTTAATCTTCTTAAATGTAGTTTTAAAGCTTTTTCTTCTGGTCTATGTTCTTCTTTTTCAGCAAATCCATTTTTATGGAATTATTTCTTTATTATTCTGAGAATCTAAATCAAACAGCGGGTTTTCTTTATAACGGGTTTGTGGTAACACAATAAAACTGAGAAAAGATGAAACAGACTCAGAAATAACGAGTAAAAAAATGAAATCCATAAAACGTAGTTTGATAGACGTTTTAAGACAGAGGTTGTTCCAGCTGGATGTAATGACTCAAAAAGATGCAATTGAGTCAAATATACAAAAATAGTTGGGAATGAATATGCAAGAGAAATTCAGACTCTGACTAAATTAAATATAAAAAATAGATTTATTTAAAGGGGTTCTTGCACTGAACCTTTAATTTTTGGCTAAAACAGTTTGCCTGTCAACACGATAATAAAATGTGCTATTTGAGGTTAATGTGTTCAAAAACCATAATTAGTCAGTAAACGTAGTGTTCCAGAGAACGCTTTAAATGTGACACTTCTCCATCAGACAGGCAGCTGTCTCCTCAGAGCGAGCTTGGCTGCATGCGTCACTTTCAACGCCACACATTCATAAGTCCAGAAGAGTTTCCCCTAAATCATTTTCAGAAACCTCACCGAGAAAACAAGGTGACCACATCAGCTGCTGTGGAAATCCAGGGATCCCTCTGCTGTTATTTCTTCTCTCAAGGTCAAATGTGACTCACTGTTTTAACTGGCAGCACTTCCAACAGCGGGCAGAACGTCTGCTAGAACCGTTCTTTTGTTTTTTTCAAGCCTGGCTGGACGTTTCTCTCTGCTACTGCTCTTCATCCTCTTTACAGCTAAGTTATCACAGCCACATCTGTGTTTCCATCTCCTCGGTCCACATATTGAAGCGCCCCCTCACGATGATGTCTCTTTTTGACATCAGCTAGTAACATAAAGCCATGTCCACTATGATTTCCATCTGAGAGGCTGGACTTCAAGAAACTGCAACAAGAATTCTGAGGTGGACCACAGGAAGGAGAAAAGGAGAACATGAGAAGGTCAAGACCTTTAACAAGGCAACATGCTTCCTATGTGTCAGAGCAACAACACAGATCAAACTGATGTGGCCAGAGTTTCCTGAGAAATTGGGGTCACCTTCATTTATTGACGTCCAGCGTAACTATAGCAACAAACCACAATGAAACCACCTCCAACCTCTTCTGCTTGTAGCTATTAAATTTCCTTTAAATCGAAAAATATGAAGAAGTCAAAGGAAGTAAATACCAAGAAGTATTAAAATACATTTTGTGACAGCTTCCTATGATGCCCAATTTTGTGATCATCCGTCCGTCCATCCATCCATCCATCCATGCATTTAACATAAGGGTAGGGCAGAGGAGTTTGTCCATCTGTTTTTGTTCACTAGTCCAGGTCCAGGTTGTGGGTGTAGCAGTCCCTGTCCTCTCCCCAGCAACCTACACCAGCTCCACTGGTGGGACCCCCCAGGCAATCCCAAAGATATGATCCCTCCAGCTTGTCCTGGGTCAATAGGGGCCTCCCGCTGGCAGGAAATGACCTCCCCAGGAACGTTTCCAGGAGACAATCTGACCAAATGTCATAACCACCTCAGCTGGCTCCTCCTGATGTCGAGGAGCAGCGGCTCTTATTCTAGTCTCTCCCAAATGTCCGAATTCATCACCTTATCTCTACGGCTGAGCTCTGCCAGCCTACAAAGGAAATATTTTGGCTGCTTGTATTTCCAATCTTGTTCATGACCAGAGGTGAGTTAAGTAACAAGGAGCCTGTTGTGTTCTGTAACCACTAGGGGTCAGTATAAGCTCTCATGCAGAGAGTCAAGAGAAGAAGAATGAACAAGATGGATGCTTACACGTGACTGTCCTCCTTCGCTGTAATAAAGTTCAGATTATAAAGTAATCTGCCTGCTCATTCAAACTACAAAACATAGCAAAATGGCAACGAGGATAAAACAACGTTCTACATTGACGAGGTTATACTGTATACTGCAAGGAGATCTGACAGGTATTTTGGCCCCATGCCATTGAGTGATTCATAATCTAGTAGAAGCACTTTGAAATGGATTCTGTAGTTTACTGGTAACCAGTGTAGAGATTTAAGAACAGGAGTGATGTTCTCGGTTCTCTTGGTTCTGGTTACGACTCTAGCAGCAGCATTCTGAATCAGCTTCAGCTGCTTCACAGCTTTTGGGAAGACCAGACAGAAGACCATTGCAGTAGTCCAGCCTGCTGGAGATGAACACATGAATGAGTTTCTCTAGGTTACAAAATCAGTGAAGGGTCAAATAATAATTTCCTCCACTGTACACCCAGCAGGGCTCTGAGATCCTTAGGAAGCAGTCAGCTGGTAGAACCCCGGGTCAGAACCAAACAGGGTGAAGCTGCTTTTAGCTACTATGCTGCACACAGATGCAATCAGCTTCCTCATGACCTCAAATGTGCCCCAACTCCAGTAACTTTTAAACCAAAATTGAAAACTTTCATGCATTCATCAGCCTTTGAATGAATGCTTCTTATGCTGCACCTTCTGCACTGTAACTGCTCAGTCTTTAACTTTGCCTTTTTATTTTATTTCTTACATCTAATTTTATTTGTGTATTTTCAAATTTGATTTTATCATCTGCTGTTTTATGTTGCCACGTTGAATTTAAGGTTTTATGTTCTTGCTGGTCTCGCATCTGGAAAGCACATTGAATTGCTTCTGTGTATGAAATGTATAAATAAAGCTGCCTGGCTTTGCCAGAGATTCTTCGAACCATTGCGCATCACAAAACAGTTAGCTCAAGGAACGTATCTGTTACAACTCAGGCGGAAGTGGCATGCTTCACGCTTGACTCGTTGTAATATTCCTGCAAAGAATGCTGTTCCAGATTCCCTACGTTGGACTTACTGCATGTGGACTCACCTGCTGTGGTTCTGCAACACACTCCTGCTGAGATTCCTAGTGCTGGTGTTCCTGCAAGGAGACCACCAAGTTGGTTGAAAGATTATGTGACATAAGCTTGATGGTGTGTCGAGTATTTAGAAAAAAAGCATTAAAAATGTATAACAGGTTGACTAAAGATATGCTCATTAAGCTATAGTTAATACTTATTAAGTTGAAGGTTTGTGACCCTTGACAAACATATAATAATGAGTTCATTGTTTATTCAGGGTAACAATTATGTCATGAATTACTTTACACTGTGATTACACAAAATGTTAGCGTATAAACATTTTTTAGTCTGTTTTATGGTGTGTAATAACACCAAGCTGTAAACCTTTGGGTCACTTTGATCAGATATGAAAAAACTCAAAACCCTGTAAAATTTTAAACTGCTCCTGAATCACAACCATTCTTTAATTTATCACAAATTTGACTCTGAATGAAAACATTTGCAGAACATTTCACTAAACATTGAAGCTGAGAACAGAATATGAAACAGAATAAAAACATACATTGTGTTTTATTTTTCTAGCGGTTAACAGACATATATATAAAAGTTTTTGCTGAACAGGTTGTTGTCTTTATCACGTGCTCACGGTCAAAACAGAAACAGTTATCAGTTCCCTTTTTCACCTGCTCCAGTTTGAATACTGTTATGGAAATGAACTGGACTCAGTGAAACCAACACACAGGTTTAAAGAACACAAATACTGAGAACCACATGACCAGAGAGTTCTTTGTACTTGTGCCAAAAAAGAACCATGGATGAGAGCAAAACATGTTGTGGTAGTTAGGGATACACTATCTTCCAGTAGTATGCAAACCCGATCTAGAGACAGTACAAACGACCAATCTCTATTGCTAGACAACTGAATTTAAATAAAGAATTAGCAGCCGTTTGGTCCTACAACAGCTGCTGTTTGCACTGACCACGTTCTACTTCATGAATGGAAACTAGGAGCTTACAGTTTAATTTTGCAGGACCGTGTGCTCAGTGGTCTTGTAAATGCACAAACGTAAGAAAAAGCATGCTTTTGTGTTTATTTGCTCTTACACAACATACCACCCAGCCAGCACACATAGGTGGGCCCCATATGGAATCTATATGGGCACGCCGTATGGGTCCCACCAGTGTTTGTCCGCAGTTTCCATGGTGGCCCCACGGGGGTTTGCCCGTGTTTGAGTCAAAACCTCTGAAAACCCATGTGGGGCCCATTAAAATGTATGTGGGCAAAAATCTTTTTGGGCAAACCCCCATGGGGCCACTGTGGAAACTGAGGACAAACCCTGGTGGGACCCATACGGCCTGCCCATATAGATTCCATATGGGGCCCACCTATGTGTGCTGGCTGGGCAGTGATGGTGATGACAAGCTTAGCATTTTTCATCAATCTTCAATCAAAAAAAGCTTTTAAATTTAAATCTGTGGCTGCCAAGGTAGGTTGATAAAGTTGGTAAATGGCCCACACTTGTATAGCGCCTTTCAGAGTCAGAGGACTCTAAAGCACTTTACACTACAGTGAATCATTCATTCATCCATTCACACACACATTCACATGCTGATGAGCTACAATGTAGCCACAGCTGCCCTGGGGAGCGCTGACAGGGGTGAGGCTGCCGAGCACTGGCGCCACTGGTTCTTCCGACAAGCACCAGCAGAAGGCAAGGTGGGTTAAGTGTCTTGCCCAAGGACACAACAGCAGCAATCTCCGCTGGGAGCCGGTATCGATCCCACCACCCTCCAATTACTGGACAACCCGCTCTACCTCCTGAGCTACTGCTGCCTGGTAAGACCTTTGGCAGGCAGCTCCTTTTTGTTCTCTAAACATGCACAAATGGACCAAAATTGCAAAAGCACGATTTGGTGGAGGGACACGGTAATTTGGAGGCATTGACAAGGTACCAGCACAGCTCACAGGACTAACAAGTCCGTTAAAAGCTACAGTAAAGAAGTCTGATGGCATCTGCAACCAAGAAAGACCAAAAGGTTTTTGGATCTACTTGTTTTTATGGTTGTTGGCTTATTTGGATAACCAAGATTATCTTGAAGGAAATATGTGCAGCAGAGGTGGGACCATGTCATTGTTTTGCAGGTCTCAAGTAAGTCTCAAGTTGTTATCTTCTAGTCCCGAGTCAAGTCCCAAGTCTGAAACGTCCAATTTCAAGTCATTTTGAGTCATCTTTTATAACAATGTTGCACAATGGAGCAAAATAAGTACCACTTACTGTTCTTTAAAGCAACACTAAGCAGTTTTTTAACACTTTAACCAATTCCTTTAAAAGTGGGGTTCAGTGATTGTGTTGGTAGAAACTTTACCAACTTCACATGGGACAGCACTGTGCAGTCCTCTGCCAGGGTTCGAACTATGGGGAAGCTAAGGGGAGCCCGGCTCCCCTGAAAGGGTGATGGGCTCTGCTAGATAGGGATGGGTACCTTTGACATTTGAATCGATTCGGTACCAATTCCCGGTACCTACAAATCGATACCAGTACTTAACGGTACCAATTTTCGATACTTTTGAGTGTTTAATAATTAAATCTCCTTATATATATATAAAAAACCATATTTGATAAATATCATGATAAATAACATACAACAAAATTCTTCAATATGAAAACCTTTAACTACAACTGTTCATCTTTAGCCTGGCCTGCCAGACCCGCCCTCTGTGAATTCTTCACTGAGAACTGGTCTGGTAACTCTCCTATTCAAATAGCCCCACCCCCTGAGAGTTCCGGCCGAGCCAGTCAGCGCTGAGCAGCGTACGTCACACACAGCGACGCTCAGTTTCTCATAAACAAGGAAGACGGCGTCTGAAGCGGAGCTCGCTGCGGCTCTTTCCTCTGTTCTAAATGACTTGGACGTGTCTTTAAAACCACAACAAGAATCAGCGCTAAAAGCCTTTCTTCTAAAGAAAGATGTTTGCGCTGTGCTAACCACAGTCATATATACGTAGACGCCTCGTGGACTGGCGCTGCCGTAGTGGCCGACCGCCATCTTAGATGGGTCTCCATTCGCCCCCAGTGCATTCATTTCTACTGAGGGAGGTGCTTACCAGCTAAAACACATATCGTGGTGTCACCTTTACTTGTGCTAATGGAGCAACAAGTAAAAAATGCCGGAAAGCTGCTGGGGTTACTGCAGTGCAGCTCGGCGTGAACAGTGAGAGGGAGATTGTTAGCAGCGCTCCTTTGACGACTAAGATTAAGACGATGATGCCTCACTTAGATCGTTGTCGATGGTTTCATCATTACCCAGTTACCCATCTCATTTAGTGAAGTGGACCCAAACTTCCTTTCTGCCATACTGCTTGCTCTGTTTACAGATCGCCCGCAGCGACTGACGACATTATGCTCTTGTGCTGCTATCTTGGCAAATCGCTGTCTTGCAGTTCTTGTTATGAAGGACAAAGCACCGTTTCATATCACGTGAATCGGTACTCGGTCAGTACCACGGAATTTGGTCAGAGTACCGAATTCGGTACCCATTCCTACTGCTAGAATCCCTCAACTTACATGAGAACCCAAAAAAAGATCCAGTTTCAACCTATTGTTCATGTCAGAGCATATTCTCTGGTACTTTCTGTCCTTTGTTTGTGCTTGGTGCATTCTGCTGCAGTGGAGCTCAAAACTCGAGCTTTGGTGATTTCACCTCACTGGCGCAGCCACGCAGTACGTACTTCGTTATTTTTGCAGTCGGTAGATCCCTTTGCTCTGCTTAGTTCACAAGTAACTCATGAGGTGAAAAAAGTATCAAAGTGTTTTTCTGGAGGATTGAGAGGAGATGCAGGAAGATCAGAGACAAACAAGATAGAAACAGTGCTTGAAAAGGAAAAGGTAGGTAGATTTATCCCACTAAACCTTCTTTACTCTATAAAGCAATAACTTATAAGCATGTCATGTTTATATATTTGATACAATTAAGATCACCATCAAAACTCAGTCCCACACCCAGGGCCGTTTCAAGGCATTTGGGGGCCAAGGCAAAACAGACACCCCACCCCATGTTATGTAATATGTCGCAATCACAACGTTTCCGTCACACGACTCAGAGGTTCGTAGGTGGATGAGTGTGTATTTTCTGTTATAATGTCAGTGTCTTCTGTTTTGATGTCATCTGTGACATTTGATCTTTCCTCTGAAATTGCTGCACGAGAACAGAAAAATGGTTTTTTGGGTCTTCTGATGTCATACTTCTTGTGTCGGTATTTCTGAGCTGAGATCAGTGATTGGGTGAGCAATAAACTCATATAAGGACAACTATTTTAACCTTCTGAAACACGTTTGTAATAATGTTAGAGAAAAACAAGCTGAGAGAAAAGTTTAACCACTTTCAAACCCAAAATGTTACCTAAAAATGTCGGTGGTCTAACCAACTCATGTCTGGGCTTCTCTATGTCTGTTTTTCTTAAAGAAAGAAAGTCTTCAGCTCTCACATTCTTTTCATGATTTGAGTCTCAGAAACATTTTAACTAACCAAATTTACAGCTAACAATTAGACTGAAAATTCACTAAAAATATGTTTTTGTTTGAACTCTGACTCAAGCCTTTAGAGAAAATCTGTTTGAATATAAAATATGTATGGGAAACATCCGTTTTGTTACAAGCTGTAACATACCAACATCAAATAAAGCTTGTTTCAGTGATATATGATACAATCAGATTAATGAATATTAAAATGTGTATCTAAGCTTTAGACATTTTAAAGTGTATCTGAGTGGTTTTAAAGGATTGTCTCTGAGTATTTTTATGTAGAATGATCCAGAAACCTTTTTACAAGGTTTCTGGGGTTTTTGACCAGCTTTCCTTGACTATACCTGCTGACTCTCCACTAAATCATTCTCAGCTTTCCTTTCAGAGTTCACCTGTTCCCTTCATCTTCTCCAGATGTCCTTGGGTAGGCTCCCTGAAACTTCACATCCTCATCTGTCCTCTCACAAACCTGAAATGACCAAAAATAGGACAACACCTTCACGTCCCTCTCTACAGACCACTGCTCCATCTCTCCTGTGACTCATTCATTTACCTCTCATTTCATTTAAAGGGGTCATCACCTATAATACCGTGGATATCTACGTCCTATTATAGTCTTTTAGGCCATTAAAATAAATTGTATTGGAAAAATAAATTAAAAATGTGCTTTTCTGATCCTTTTTTGTAAAGGGCATATTTTCTCCTGAGATCACACGTGATATTTCGGCTGTGTCGGACGTGCGTGGGACTGAGGGGCGCGTTGATTGGTGGAAGGAAGCAGGAAGCAGCTTCAGCATCTTGCTCCACAATAACAAAAGTTATAACTGAACCTGACCTGGCAGTGACCTACGGGATCCAACAGTATGAGCCCGAGCCTCGCCTCGTGCGTAATGGCGCCCTCGCTTGTTGTTGAGTTTTTTTTTCAGCAAAGCGCCATAAACCGGAAAATGATGGGACGCGGCATTGGAGATCTGTAAAGAGTCTAGATGGGACCAGGGTCGTATCCAGAGTTTCAAAATTACCGAGGTCCACCATCCGTTATCTTATGCACATTGATCAGAAAGTAGAGACCAAAGTGAAGACCAAAAACTCAAATCAAATTTAATCATTTATTTAAAACTGCAGTGAATTATGTAGAATGTGTGTATAACATGTATTTTTCGTGTGTACTAATGTAAATAAATTCATTCACAGTAACATTATATGAAGCAGGGAGACCCGGGCTCATCCATGAAGACTCACTGAAATGACAGGAAATTGTGCATCAAAAACCCGTTTACTGATCGTATGCAAGATTTTGACATAAATTTGACCTTTTTATCAAATGCTAGAGAAAATTCTCCTGTGTCCAGAACAAAGACTACATAAGATGGTCCAGAAGCATCCCAGCGCATGAGAACTTTTTCTGGGTCAAGTGCTCTGTTAGCCAGGATTTCAGTCGTCTTAATGCAGAGAATGACCTCTCATATGAGCAGGTGGTCACTATAGTGAATAAATAAAGGCAAGTAAGTTTTTTATAACAAAGTGATAATGGTCTCGTCTCTGTTTTGAAATGCATGAACAGTAGTTGTCAACGTCATCTCTCTTACCTACATCATCTCCACCACCTCCATCACTTCTCCGTCTTTTCACCACATTCTCCCTCCTCCAAAAGCTAAGCTTTGTTTGGAGCAGCTGCCTTTTCATCGTCTGAACAAAGTAAACACAAAATCAAAGTGAATTTACAAGCCTTTTTTGTATTAAGGCATGCGAGACATGTGTATTGGACATTTGTAAAAATACTGAACAATCCGCATTCCGTGTTTATGTCGCATAATTTACATGTCGGACGGAATGGGAAGGGAGAGGCAACGCTAAACAGCACAATCAAACTACCTCGTCAATCGGCAGTAACGACTCAGCTTAACACGCTGTGTGTTGATAAATGAAAGTAAGTTTAACACGTACTTGGAGAAGAATAGCAATTAAGTATTTCCAGCTATTTGCCTCTGTTAAATTTCGCGGTCATCACTTTTCTTCCTGTTTCTTCTTCTTCTCGTGTTTACTGCTGCGTTCTTCTTCGTGGTCATTAGTTTGGATGTCTCGAGTTGTTGTAGCACCCCCGCCGTAACCAGGTGGACAGTGCAAGCAGTTCGAGCGCATTCTTTGAATATTGTTTTTTAATTCACTGGAGAAAATTGCTGAGTCCAGACCTCGGTGTCCTCAATGGTGGATACGGCCCTGGATGGGACAAACAAGCTAAACAGCCTGGCATCGGCTCATCATGCTGTTGTGAAGATGGAATACACAAACCGAGTGGACTTTTTTTCCCCGTAACACGGATCAGCAACGGTAAGACATAATTTATGCGTTTCGCGTTATGAAATGAGCTTCGTTGTGCTGGTTTGTTCACTGCTGGTTATATCTGGCCTTTGTGACGACATATAGGCCAGAGCTCAAGTTCTTGTTTTGGAGTGCGCGTGCTCGTGGGGTGCATGTGAGCTGGTTGAAGAAGGCAAGAGTAAACAAACGCGTCAATGTTAAATATCGGCTTCTCAGCCAGTTAAAATTCCTTAGGAAGCCATTATAGACATTTGTTCAAGTGGAAAAGTGAAACTTTCAGGTGATGACTCCTTTAAGGTCAAAGTGGATCACATCATCATGTGCATATCACTGAAGATCTGGAAGTAGAGTGGGATATCTTGCTGATTTATCTCATAGTGGTGGTGTCCAAACTTGAGAAAGGGGGAAACTTTTCAGTTAAGGTCGACTGTGAGTGTGGTGCAGAGACAGCAATCTCTCTTTTAATATAGAGAAGACAAAAGAGATTGTTGTTGACTTCTGGAGAGCCACCAACCAACACCCCCACTGATCATCAGTAGTGCTGCTATGGAGATAGTGAGCAACACCAAATTCCTGGGTATGCATCTCTCTGAAGAACTTTCATGGAGCAGCAACACAGCATCACTGGTCAGAAAAGCTCTGTCATGATCTCAGGTGAGTGTCTTCCTGCAGGTGGGCGTTTCCCCATTGAGCAGCAGATTTCCTCATTCTTCCTTTAGGGATATAAGGAGCAGCAGGGCGGCTTCACCCCGCCGGATTATCACTCTCGTTGGGTATAGCTTAAACAAACCGTCCTGTGCTTATGTTCCTTTTACGTGTTCAATTACTCTTGCACTAATCACCATTCTCCTGTATTTCCCAAGTTACTCGTCTCATCTCATTCCCCCATAACCACTGGAGCTCAACTTGTCGACCACATTCTGCTCTCCTCTGCTTGACCGCCCGCTCTTAGTCGCTCACCCGCCAGCCTGCTGTCCATTCCCCCTTCGGACTCCCTCTCCTGCGTCCTTTCACCTGGATCTCAACAGTCCATCCTCACGTTGTTCAGGGACAAAGAAACAAAAAGAAACATGTCTTGACTCAAGACTGACATATGTGTAAGACACAGACTCTTGACAGGAAAAGAAGATTGACCGTTTAAACAACACTACTTACACACACACACACACACACACACACACACACACACACACACACACACACACACACACACACACACACACACACACACACACACACACACACACACACACACACACACACGGCAGCCACATTTGACCGCATTGAGCCTTTAATAGTGGTTAGAATAAAAGATGGTTGCAGAGATCCCCTAACTGATTGTCTCTGATGGTAATGTTGTGTAAGTCTGACAAACCATGGATGGTTTAATGATGTAGGAACCGAGTCAGAAACATTTATTAACGAATTGTCTTTAAGGAAAAATATCAAATCAATTTCAAATCTAAATGTAAAAAGTTTAGTCAAAACATTTAGAATCAAACATCAATTTTAAAATATATGTTGAATCTAAATAAATATGTAGCAATTTTAAACAAAATTACTACAGCTAACATGCAAATTCAGACGTTAGATTATCAATATAAACAAATAAATATACTAAAGATGGGGTGAAGTGATCTCTTATCTGAGGTCTCAGAGTCTCTTTGATGGTAAGAGACTCTTCGCTCTTCTTGAATATAGCTACCTGAATTTGATTTTAAATATTGAAATAAAATCTTCTACACTTATATTTGATTCTTAAGTTTTAGATGTATATATTTAGATTCAAATTCAAAGAGTATTTATTTTTATATTATTATTTTAATTATAATATGTAGCCTATATGTAATCACATGTAATATTTCAGACATAGAAGTAAAATTTCTAAAATGAGTGTGGTGAAAATTTTCTTTAAAAATGTAAATCACACTTTTCATTTTTTTTACTTAAATGTAGTTAAATTGATATTTTACCATCAGCTCTCCCTAATTTCACGTACAGATGAGCCCTGAAGCCATGAAGCTGATTTTAACGTTTGCATTGCTTTAATTAACTAACAGCCTGGCCAGAAAAAGTCTCCACCTGGATTTAACTATACAAACAATTAGGAGCCTCCTATTGGATAATTACTGCATGGGTGATTATCTTTCAGCTGCAACAAGTTATTTAACCCCAACTGGTGCAATGAGTTGCTTCTCATTTCTTCAACAACCATGTGGAAAGACACATCTGGTGGTCGTGGAAAAGATGTCTGATTGATTTTCTGTTTGGATTTGTTCTTCCCTGATGGCACGGCCATATTCCAAGATGACAATGCCAGGATTCATCGGGCTCAAATAGTGAAAGAGTGGTTCAGGGAGCATGAGACATCATTTTCACACATGGATTGGCCACCACAGAGTCCAGAGACATTGCAGAAGCTTATTGAAACAATGCCACAGTGAATGTGTGCTGTAATCAAAGATAAAGGTCGTCTAACAAAATTATTGCTGTCATGAGATAAAACATTTTTTAGATTAATTAATTGTGACCTGTAATTAATTAATCTAATTAATCTCTTTTTTAATCTCACCCACTAATGGCTGAGAAAATCCCTCATTTTGATGTATTTTTTTTAATTCATTACATTATTGTGGAATACTAAAAGATTAATATATAACAAAAAAACTGGCTTTATCCAATCCAATTTTATTTCTATAGCACTTTCTACACAACACTGTCGACCAAAGTGCTGTAGAACAAAAAATATAACAAACATCAATAAAACATCACAGTAAAATATATCCTAAAAAATAAAAATAATAAAAAATTTAAAAAATTAAAAAACAAGAGCAGATGTACAACAATCAGGTCGTGTTAAACGCGAGTGCATAGAAGTGCGTCTTAAGAAGAGTTTTAAAAACTCCAAGCGAGGAAGCTTGCCTAATATTGTCCGGCAGCTGATTCCAAAGGCTTGGAGCCGCCACAGCAAAAGACCTATCACCTCTCCGCCGATGACCCACTAGGTTTAAAAAAGATAATTTCAGTCTTGCCCTCATTTATGCTCAAAACATTAGAGGCCATCTACACTTTCACCTCCTCCAGACACTGTAGGATGCCCGCCACCCCTCTAACATAAACTTGACAATCGTCCGCATAACAATGAAAGGCCAGACCATATTTCCTAAAAATAACACCCAGAGGAAGCAAATATAAAGAGAACAGTAGAGGACCAAGCACTGAGCCCTGGGGCACACCATATTTAAGGGGAGCCTCCTTGGAACAAAATTCACCAACGCTGACAGACACGGACCTATCTGACAGATATGATTTGAACCAGCTCAGGGCAACGCCTCTTAATCCAACATAATCTTCCAAACGTGACATCAAAATGTAGTGGTCACCCGTATCAAAAGCTGCAGTTAGGTCCAACAGCAGTAATAATATGGTTTCACCAGAATCTGTAGCCAGAAAGATGTCATTAAAAACCTTTACCAGTGCAGTCTCAGTACTGTGGCAGGACTTAAAACCTGATTGGAAAACCTCAAAGATCTGGTTCCCATCAAGGAAAGAAGTCAGTTGCATAAAAACAACCTTTTCCAATACCTTGGAGAGGAAAGGAAGCATAGAAATTGGCCTAAAATTAGACAAACTGTTGTGTCCATACCAGGTTTTTTCACCAGCGGTCTAATGATAGCATGTTAGCATTTGGCTTTATTAAGTCATTTATTGTTTAACAGACTTCTAAACTTTCCTTTTACATCACCAAGGTGCAATAATACTGTGCTCTTTTGTCAGTCTCGAATAATTAGAATTTAAAAATAAAACATCAGGTCCATACAGAATAATCTAAGTTAACACATCAAGAAACACTTTTTTGAACAATGCAAATGATGATCACAGAACTTGAAAATAGACCTGTAAATTACAGTGCTGTAAGTTAGCATATCAAAACTGACAGTTTATCACAAAATAAAATGCACTCCCTCTCTCACTTCTAACATGTGGTGTGGCATGATAGTTAAATATAAATAGAATTACATCAAATACATTTTAAAACTGTAAATAAAAAATCCCAACAGGTAGGCTAGAAAAGTCCCAGTAAAGTTATAGATTAAAAATTAGATTAACGCGATTAAAAAATGTGTGCACTAAATGTGGCTGTGATTAATTAATCTCAATTAATGCGATAATTTGACACCCCTAAACGAAATATTAGTGACTTTTTTTGGCCGAGCAGTGTGTGGTGCACCACACTCTGCCAAGCAACTAATAATGTTATGAAACCATCCCAACCTCACCATCAGTGTTTGGGTCTGGAAGGTGCATCAGAGCTCCAGTTCATCTGACTGGATTTATGAATGAATTTGCTCTGAACTTTGATTTCTGGGGATTGTTTGACTGTCCTCTGAAGTACCCCCCCCCCCCCCCCCCCCCCTTTTTTTTTTTTTTGCGTATGCATGCGCAGTTTGTGGATTGTGCGTGGGCACACCCGCTCGCTCTCTCTCTCTCTTTCTCTCTCTCTCTTCCTCCGTCTGAAGCGTATAAAGCGGATCTGTTATGGAGACCCCATCACACAGCAGCTCACGTTCACGCAGAAAAGAGGATGATGAGCTCAGAGATAGTGAAATCCAACCCGGTCATGAAACTAATAGTGGTGAGTAACCTGAACCTCTGCGGCTGGAGCGCGCACGCGTTACTCTACGGACGGGAATCCTTTTTAAAATCTTCAATTGTTCGTTTTTGACACGCGATCAGATCAGTCTCTCTCTTTTATTATTTCACTATGCGATCAATTTCAAATGAAAGCAAACCAGTTCAACAAATTAGTCATTGTGCAAATATTTACAAGACAAAATAGTAAAATGCAAACTATTCCGTCGTCACATGCGCTGCGTCGGTGCAGGTATCTGATTATTACGCGGAGCAGCGGTCAGTGCGTCCTCAGCCTTTCACCTTAAATCCAGCATTTTCTATTCTAGTGTAATTAGTGCGTAACTGCAGATTATTGCACCTGTGAGTTAATGTTGCATAGTGCTTCAAAATAAGAGCATGTTTCGTATCATAATGTCAGTTTTATTGTGAACATGTCTCTTACTCTAACCACGCCCAGTGTGGATATCCTTTTATTGACGTTTGTTCTACAAAAAGTGCCTTTATGATTAAAGGTTGTTCTCCTTTCTGTGCTTTGCATGCAGCGTTCCACTGGAGCTTTTGCAGGTTTGCATATGTTAATGTTGCGATGGGTATCAGGTCAGAAACAGCTCTGACTCTGTGTAACTCCTAAACACTTGTTCCACTATCTCTCTTTGTGGTCAAGGTGTTTGTGTGTGAAACACCTGAGAGAGAGAGAGAGAGAGAGAGAGAGAGAGAGAGAGAGAGAGAGAGAGAGAGAGAGAGAGAGAGAGAGAGAGAGAGAGAGTGAGTGTGTGTGTGCGTGTGCGTGTGTGTGTGTGTGTGTGTGTGTGTGTGTGTATGTGTGTGTGTGTGTGCGTGTGTGTGTGTGCGTGTGTGTGTGTGTGTGTGTGTGTGTGTGTGTGTGTGTGCGTGTGTGCGTGTGTGTGTGTGTGTGTGTTGCTTCATTGTGCTCACAGCACATGCAAATGAATGTGTGTGAGAGCAGATGAACTTTCTCACATCATTTAGCGACATCCTTACATTAATTTCTCTCACACAGGATACACGCGTCGTTCAAACACACTTTTTTGTTTGGGTTCTTTTTCCTGGATGAAGTCAGAGGAATAATTATTGTCCGTCTGTTTATTTGGATGAGAGAATGTGTTTTATTAGCACCGTACGCAGCTAAAGAGGATGACTCCAGGTTGAATCCCCGTGCAGAAGTGAACCTCTCTGTTGTCATGGTTTTCGGTTATCAGTGTTTCTTATCTTTATGCCTCCCCCTGCTTTACTCTCTGTTGTGTCCGTTGGCTTTGGTCTCACCTACTTCCCTAAACCTGACGGCAGGTTCACACGCAGTGCACAGAACCAGAGGGGGGATCCGTTAGCTGGAGAAACTGACCTTTACTGGTTGTTTTGGTTTTTCTGTTAGATGTGCAAATGAAAAGGGGGGGTAGGTAAGAAGCAACGAGAACAGAGAGGGGAGGCACAAAAACATGCTTGTGTGAGAGTGAGGGATCTCATTTTTCACTTTTGAACTGCATGGAAGCTGCTTTCTGTCATCAAACTTCCCCTTTTCCATTGATAGCAGATGCATGTACCTGAGAGTGTTTATTAGTGTGATGCACAAGATGCACGAATGCTTCTCTCTGCCCATGCTGTGATCTTTCTACTGTTGCAAACAGGAAGCCGCGCCGATGCAAATTTCTGCTGCAACACTTTATCTAACATTCTGAGAGGCTGATTAATTTGACTTGGAATTTACAAATTTAAACGACTGACTTGATGGAGCGAATTGTGGATTTTATCGTCTAAATCTGAGTCTGGTTTGGAATTTTGATGCTGCTTTTGCAGCGATGCAGCAGAAGAATCCTGAATGCTCAGAATCTGCTGTGACTTTTTTATTTTCTTAAAACAAACATTGTGGTTTGGTTTAATACCACTCGTCTGTAAGGTAAATCACATGGTGTTGTAATGATGATTGGTTGTTCTCGAATCAGAATTAAAGTGTTGAACTTTTATAAAAACATTTATGGAGGGTCATTTTTCCAGCCTTTCTAGACTACCGACCATATTCAGGGTTTCTATTAACAATCTGCTGTTTGCTTTTGTCATTAACCCTGACACAATTACTTAATATAATATTTGATTTCAACAAGCCAAATTGGACACGTTCAGATGGCTTGTTTTATCTGGCTGTCAGGAACACACCAGATCACTGATTTCCTAGAAATACAATCTGAAAATATTCAGTGTTTTGCATTTTTGCAGGATGATTGAACGTGTAATCATAAACTCTTGGCAAATCTCAGTTTTAAATATGAAAGGCGTTTTATGCACGGCTCCATCACCCCCTGCATGAAGATGATGTATATTGTGATGTGGCATAGCAGAGTCTCTCCAGATCTCAGTGTGGGTTAAATAAAAAACTGATCCCTTGTTCATGTGAAGACACACACACACACACACACACATGCACACACACATGCACGAGAGCTGGAATCCCCCCTCAGACCACCTGCACTCTGCAGTTAACTGAATCCATGTGCTCGGTGGATGAGCTGGTGTGGTTTGGTCCTTTTGTGCCATGGCTGCTCTCCTCATGCCCTGACTTTAAAACTGACCTCAGACCAGCAGAGCATGGAATCTCGTCTAGAGTTGCATATCATATGGTCAGAGCTCAGTGTAGGTCCAACTCTGAAATTCATGCTCAGGAAGACGGTTAAATGAAACAGTGTTTCTATGTAGTTTAGCTGCAGATGTCACGATAAAGACTCATTTGCAAACTTTGCATGATCTATTTTATTGCATGTTTTCTGTTGGGTGTTTGGTTCACCTCTTGTGCATTGCTTAAAGCAGTCTTCATTAAATCACTCAGTCGTCAGATTGGTCAGAAAGAACATAACAAAAGTCTTCCAGTCCGCCCCCTGCGCAGCTTTTTATGTTACTGTAGTTTCCTGACAATGTATATCAGTGCAGAGATGCATAAACACAGAGAATGAGTCGAGCCTTGCTCACCAAACATCATCTCACAGCATCTAAACATCCGTCTGAACCCCTGTGATTGTTTCAAACATGATCCCGTTTCTTGTTTTCTTCCTCTATCATCGTTTTTGCCTTACAGCTATCGCCAGCCCGGCCTTGCTTTAGGACGTCTGAACAGGTCGTTCAGAAAGAAATTATTACCATCACCCTTTAATCCATCGTTTCCTCTCAGCTGCTTCTCCTCCAGTTATGTTGTGCGTTTTGCTAACCTTTCTGAAGATGCTAGCGGTATAATTATGTTTGTCATTTGCTTCTGGCTGCTGTGTAATTTAGACTTCCAGTGGTTGTCCGTGATGTCTTTAAATGCTGGTTCTGAAGGTGACAAAGAGGTCAAGAAAGGTCAGCACCTCTTTTAGCCAGTGGTAGAACAGGCTGACTTCAGTGCTTGTAAACGGTTCAGAAAGCTGCTGTTTGGGTCATGTGGAAACAGAAAACACCCCACATGGGACTTTTCTTTAAAATATGTACGAGTTAAAAACTGTAAGCAACAAATCTGACCATTTCCAGGTAAAAATTATTACAAGTGCTAATTCTAAACATTAAAGGCACACTTTTCAGTTTTGGCTTGCTTTAGCACCCCCTAGTGTCCGTTTAGTAGAACCAAAAGCAAATCTTTATTGTCGCTGTGCGTTCGTCTTTTTAACACCTTAATGCTGAAATGTCTCCTCAGCCTTCATTAGTGTCTACAGGAGCGGTTCATCACTAAACCAAACACATCAGCTGTGTTCATGATATAAAACATGCAGGAAACATGCTGGAAGCAGACTGCAGCACCAGGCATGTCAGCTCCACTTTACTGAGTCCAACAGGGACCGGAGCGGCATATATATATATATATATTTCCAAATATGGAAAAAAATATTCACTTGTGTTTTTGCTTTCAAGTAGATGCTAAATTAAGTTGAGAAAAAGAAATTGACAAAAATACAGGAATGTGTTGGAAATGCATCACTGGGCAGTGGAGAATGACGGACGGTATCATGGTTGCATTTGGAGCAGAAGCTGTTTGATGCAAATTCGTGACACTCTGCATTTGCAAGTGCGGTATTCTGGGTCTGAGTGACATTTCATTAACCCTGTAAAGGGTCATTTTAGCACACACTGGCTCAAGAACATGATTTATAAATATGAAAAAGTTGCATAGTATGGCTTTAAAGCTCTCTTACAAGTATTCTGTTCATGATGATTGTACGGTTTCACACCCGGCAGTTTTGACACTTTGCACTTTTACCTTTGAACTGCTTAAAACTGTTGGAATTTCTTGCAAAAAAATAAAAAACCTCTGCTTAGTCTAACATAGTTTTTAGTACAAATTAGGGGCGGGACTTGATTAAAAAATGACTCTATTAATTAGAGGCTTTGTAATTAATTCATCTTGATTAATCAAGAAAATCTGCCCCCAAAGTAATTTTTTTAAATAAAAATAATGAGGCAGAGAATCAAACAATAGGCATGGACATTATTATTGTAAACTCAAGCCCTTCAATTTCTAAAAAATGCTTTGAAATTGTATTTCAATTTAAAACAGGGATATATATATATATATATATATATATATATATATATATATATCCCTGGCAAAAAGGACAGACCTAAAAGTACAATACTATTTTAACTACATGTTGATAATGGTATGTCTTTAAAATAATTAAAATGATCTAATTAATTATTCCTAAATAACGCATTAAATTCCCACCTCTAGTAGAAGTATAGATTAGTCATCTAAACAACGTTATTTTTGTCTCCTTTCACCCTCTGTGTCTCTGCTGCAGGACGTCTAGTTTTCTCTCAAATTCCCTCAGAGTAACGCGTGCACACCGAATTTTCCATAGATTTCAGTTCCATCTCATTATCTTCTCCGCTAGAGGGAAGGATGTTTAAACCGGTCATATTGTCTGCTTTAGGCCTAAACAGTAGGATCCACCCATTTAACCTCCAGAACGTCTTTAATTCAACCATTTTCACAGCGACGGTCTGAAACCTTTTAGGCTGCACTTCTGTCTGCCACCCATGCCGTTTACCGTCAGAGCCTAAAAGACACAGGTGTGGTTGCCACGATGACCTTACTGAGCCACTGGCAGCAGCTTTAACATTTCTTTTGAACTCGGTTCTCTTCACATTTCTTATTGCAAAGCTTTGGTTGGACTTTGGGCGATAGCTGCGCTGGCATCCTTCAAATTCTGTGTTCTTTTCCTGCACACTGGGTCTCAGCCGTGGAGTTTGTTTCTGTAAGAGATATTCAAAGTTAGATCACACGCATCATGTGTGGCGTCTGAGTTTGTTCATTCTCTAATAAATTTATTGCAATCAGCCACAACAGGAAAGGCGACGACTAGGGATCTCCACTCAATCATCAAGCTGTGTCTGAGAGAGCAAATGATCCTTTATTATAGCTGATTTACAATATAAATTGTACTTAAGCTAGGAAATCCTGACCCCTCTGCTCAGTTTCACTGCCTGGACACTGAAGTCATCATGGCTTTACCCTAAGACTTAAGCAAAGACAAGAAGTGAAACTTCATCTACATCTTTGCAAAAACGCCCCTCAGATGACCTCTGCTGCTCCATCAGTGGTTCCTGATGTTTCTGAACTAATAGGACGTGGCCCACAGCTTAATCGTGCGTGTGTGCACTTCTTAATTGGAAGAGCGAAGCAGTGATTATGGGTTTGATTCCTGATGGGGCCACCCATACTACAAACAAACTTACGCAGCTCTGGGACTCCTCAGATGAAACGCTGTGCTCAGAGGTCGATAGGTTTTGCCGGGAAAACCGATGTGCTCGCCAGGCTGTTTGAAGCTTTGGTTTCTATTACGGTGCGTAAGGAGCACCCATCTATTTTTTGTCTTTTTATTTATTTATTTTTTTCATCGAACACCACTTCACCGAGAACCAGATCATTTAAATGACCTATTTTAGTGCTAGAATAAATGGACACGTGTAGCCGTACATTATGAGATGAGAACAGATGCTGCTGCACTTTGGAGCAGAAACAGCCTGTTTAGTAGCACAAGGCGAGTGGGGAGAACAGCTGTACAGCATATCATCTCCTCCAGACACGAACACACACATTCATGATTTAAAACAGATAAATTCATCATAAAAACGTTCTTCTGGTTTCTGATCAGCACTCAGTTTCATGCTGAAATTAGGTTTTGTGGCTGAGAGTTTTAAAGTAGATCCGACACATAAATACAAACAAGCAGAAAGGAGATCAATAGTGTGCGGTTTGGTGAACTGAAGACCAGAGGGGATGAGTGTTTTCTACTCTGATGGCAAAAGGGGGAAGCCCAGATCTAACCTCTTGACGTGCCGCAGCCAGAGGAGGCCGCAGAGCTCAGAGACCAACTCTGAGGAAGACGGTAATGGTACGAGAACCTCAACAAACATCTGACAAACACTACTACATCCGCAAATGTTCTCTACTCGATTGTTGGACGAGTTCACTCGGTTTCGAGGATGCAAGCTTAGAAAATGTACAACACAAAGGATGCAGGTTCTATTGTTAGCTGTCCGAGCTGCGAGGATGAAACCGGGCCAACGGGAAAGTCCGGAGGGCCGACGGCAGAGGCCCTCGGTGGTGTGGGACATCTGGTCCGCATGTGGCCCGGTCCTGCTTCACGGCTACATGTCAAACACGCTTAGCAGACGATGTCTTATATTAGAGACATCTGACCAAAGCTTTTCACCTCATGCTCAGGCGATGACATGTGGGTTTGTTAATGAATAAATACGTCTGTCCCAACAGCTGCTCCCACCTTCAGCTTTGTGACTCAACTTCAGACATTTTGCAGTTTTCTAACTAGTTTAAAAATGTTTTAATAAAGTCGGATCCTCCCAAAAAAATGATGCAACACCTAACTTTTCTTTGAACTTCTACTTGAGGTTTTGGTTTTGCGTGAACTTCAGGATAAATGAAAACATTATTCCCTGCGTCTGTGGAGGAGCTGCACACATTTTTGTCTCTGCTGTTGAATCTCTGCCTACTGACTCGTTTCGCTCTTGCAGCTCTTCACAGCTTCCTTCTCCTGGGCTTTTCAGCAACAAGCTGCGCCTCCAAAGTACCAGTACCGAGACCCCAGGACGTCCGACCTCCTGTTGTGCGACCAGTGTCCTCCTGGCACGTTGCTGAAACGACACTGCACCGCCGACACACCCACAGAGTGCCAGCCCTGTCCTGAGAGACATTTTGCTGAGAACTGGCACTGGGGGGACACATGCCAGTACTGTACCTCGGTAAGACCCCAAACAGTCCCACAAAATCCCAAAACAGGATCAGTCGTTCAGATTTAAGACCTAAATTTAACCTCATGTTCATTAGAAACGCTGTGTTTCGATGCATTTTCTACAAGTGAATTCTAGCCTCTTTTTTCCTGATTTTCACTCACTTTGTATGACGTCTTAGCTGGTAAGTCTCCAGAGAACTTATCACATTTGAAACCTTTTCATGTGAGTTCAAAACAATGCATGGAGCAGCAGCACATTCTTACTGCAGAAGATAATAAGTCAGCTTTCTGTGACTGTAGCCTGCTGCTGTGTGATGTGCTCAGGTGTGTAAGGAGCGTCAGCTGGTGAAACAGCAGTGCAACAGCACTCACGACCAGCTGTGTGAGTGTGCTCCAGGGTTCTATCTAGTGGTGGAGTTCTGCATTACACACAGCAGCTGTCCTCCAGGCTCCGGGGTCAAAACTTTAGGTAAGATTCCTACTGGTTGCTTGATTATTCGATATGTTTACATAAGTCAGATGGGTTTTAAAATAGCATATCATTTTGATTTCACTCAGAAAACTGAAGTACAACATGAGTACGTGCTCCATTATCTCACTCATTCTGTACATTTAATCTTCATCTCTTTGATGTATCACTGGAAGCCTTTCTGTCTTCTGTTTCTCTGTGAGGCAGACGTGTTCCAGATGCCCTTTTTTATTTTCTTAAAACGACCATAAGAACCGACATTTTTACAAGAACTTTCCTCAGTCTGATTCTTAGAAATCTGTCATGGCCGATTTGATCATGTAGTGTTTTGGGTATTTTCAGCGTCCAGTTCTCACCATAGAGATTAAATATATAACAACATACAACCATAACCTAGGATTGATTTTTCATGACATCCCAATATTAAAGCCATACTATGCAACTTTTTCATATTTTTACATTATTTTCTTGAGCCAGTTTGTGCTAAAATGACCCTTTACAGGGTTAATGAAATGTCACTCAGACCCCTACCACCCTCTGTGGGCAGAATACCACGCTTGCAACTTCAGAGTGCCTGCATGTTTGAAATCATGAACACAGCTGATTTGTGTGATTTAGTGATGAACCGCTCCTGTAGACACTAATGAAGGCTGAGGAGACATTTCAGCAGTTAGATTAAAGGAAAAGTTCGCTTTTTTAGACATTAAGTTTTATGTGTTCCTTCACCCACCCAGTGCTCTGTAAACTTTGACCCATTTCACACACACCCCCCTGCCCAGAGATTTTCAGGGGAGAAATGATTCAGAAAGGTAGTTCTGGCTAGTTTCGGGGGCGCTTTATCTGCGCCGTTTAGCCTCACAAAAGGATTAGCCTCTGAAAGCATGGCTAATTTGCATCTCACAAACAAAGAGAAAAAAATTACAACGTCACCTTACAACGGGACTATTTTTTGTCATTCGTATCCCTGCGCCGGTCACCGCAGCAGCTAGAACGGGCTCGTGTCTGGCTGCTAATCCTGGCTGTATGAGTGAAACAACAACTTCTAAATTCACTTAAAAGTAGTTTTTCTTAAATATATCGAGCCATGGTGCGTACCTGCAGGTTCCCGGGTTGTAACAATAAGGATGTTACAGGATCACCTTTTTGGTTTCACACTTTTCCTGCTAAGGACGTTTCTCTAAGGCATCAGTGGCTTTTAGCAATCGGCTACTCCAAGGATACTCGGCTGGAACGAGTCAAAACCTTTCGTTTGTGCAGTGCACACTTCAAAGAGGATGATTACATCAGGAAAAAGTTCGGGAAAAGTGAAAGACTGTTTTTGAAGAGTTCGGCCGTACCAGAAATCTGGGTAAGTTTTGTTTTTAAAAAATTATTTATTCCGCTATGTCTGCCGTATTCATGCAATCATCTTCACATTTTAGCGCATTATTTATGCAATCATCTTTACACCGATGGTTGTTCATAGACTGCAGTAGCTTTGTCAACAATCTGTGTTGATGTGTGTGTTTTGTGTAGCAAATGCAATTCTTCATCCGTGTACTCTGGCTCATAAAGATATCCTAGTAGTAAAATAAGTTTCTTCTTCATCTGATATAGTGTTAAAATGAAATTCGTCATCAGATGAGACGGAGTCTGACATGTTTTCGGCATTCGGCAGTGAAACAGCTGACATACAAATGGTGCGTTCGATTTGTTCGATTTGTCCTCGGAACTCGGAAATTCCGACTTCCGAGTAGGAAAAATCAAATAAAACGCCCCGCAAAGTCGGAACTCCCAGTCGGAAACTCGGACGTTTTTCAGAACTCCGACCTCGAAATCCAAGATGGCAGCGCCCTCGAAAACTGCTGTTTAGGTAGCTCTCAACGAACACATACGACTAATAAATAAAACTTTTAGTTTGTTCAAATTAGAAATGCAAGCGCTACATGTAACTTTTATTTCAAACACACTCTTATATGTGTGTCTTGTAAAACAAACAGACAAATCGAACGCACCAACAGTCAATCATTCGTGTTTGTTTTTTACCTATTTGACCTGATAAAAAAGTAAAAAATAAAATAAAATAAAAATAAAAAAGTTAAACTGAATAATTGGAATTCCAACTTCTCCGACTACGGAAACCAGAACGCTGTTAACTCGGGTGTGACGTCATTCCTAGTTCCGAGTTCCGACTTCCGAGGTAAATCGAACGCACCAAAAGCGCTGTTTAATATCCGCGGGGACCGGCGCAGGGATACGAATGACAAAAAATAGTCCCGTTGTAAGGTGACGTTGTAAATTTTTTCTCTTTGTTTGTGAGATGTAAATTAGCCATGCTTTCAGAGGCTAATCCTTTTGTGAGGCTAAACGGCGCAGATAAAGTGCCCCCGAAACTAGCCAGAACTACCTTTATGAATCACTTCTCCCCTGAAAATGTCTGAGCAGGGGTGTGTGTGTGAAATGGGTCAAAGTTTACAGAGCACTGGGTGGGTGAAGGAACACATAAAACTTAATGTCTAAAAAAGCGAACTTTTCCTTTAAGGTGTTAAAAAGACCAACGCACAGCAAGGAGATAAGTTTTACTTTTGGTTTAACCACAGTGAATTAATAATGGACACTAGGGGGTGCTAAAGCAAGCAAAACTGCAACATGTCCCTTTAATATGAACAGTTTCCTACATGAAACACAAGGTTCCTGCAGAACAAACGTGATAAAACTTTATCATCCAAGATTCTGTCTGAATTATATAAAAGCATTTTTTTTAGAATTTTTTAGAAATTTTTTTAAAATTCAAAACTTTTATGTTTGCAGGAAAAACATTTCTGTTAACAAATAGGAGTCACATTTACAGAATTTGTGACAGGAGATGAGCGTCTTAAATGAGAGAAGACGGACGCCTGAAAGTAAAGAAATAGAATATGGTGCAAAAATTCATTTATTTCAGTGATTTTGTATTCAAATTAAAAGGTGAAACTAATATTCAAGATAGACACATTCCTTGCAAAGCCAGATATTTCAAGCCTTTATTTGTTGTAACTGTGATGATTATGGCTTAGAGATTATGAAAACCCCAAATTCAAAAGGTTAAATATTCTAGACTCAAAGGGTCACACTGTAGTCAGCTAATGAATCCAAAACACCTGCAAAGAGTTCCTGAGCCTTTAGATGGTCTCTCAGTCTAAGATGAATTATTGATATAAACACATTTTTGTACCATATTCTCATTTTTAGAGATTCACCTGTAAACCATTGAGGGTTTGTTGTGTGAGAGAATCCACTGATGTTGGCTTTTTTCTTTAATCAACATTTAACCTTTTACAGCCTGATACATTCAACAATACTCAAAAAATGATGTTTTGGTTTGCTGAATTTATTTTTATTTATCTCCTCCTGAGACCCAACCTTATTTTTGTTATATTATATACCCTATTAACGTTATATTTTCCCTTTAGGAGCTCATAAAACCATTGTTTTAGAACATTTAAGAGCTCTGCATTAAAAAGTAAAAATGTTGAAAGTTTTCTTAAAATAATTAATGTAAAACAAACATTGTTGAAATTAAAATTTCACAAAGCTGAAAGAAATATAATTTTATAGCCAACACCAAACAGCCGATGCCCTCTAGAGCAGATGCAGAGTCCCATTTGTCATTTACCTGCAGTTCTTGGGTCGTCCAGCAGAGGGCAGAAGAAATAAAATTAACTAATTCAATACAGCAGGTTTTGGAGGAACGTGCTAATCCTGTTAAAGAGATAGAGCTCTTAAAAACTTGTGCATATTTTATAGTACAGTTGGAGTGAATTATTTTGTTTTTGTTCATCGTTTATATTTTCTTATATTTCATGATTTTGGCGAGTTGTTGTTTACTACATTTATATTTCTGTTTGCGCTACACCACATACCGAGAATTTTGCTGTTCCCTGTAAAAAGTGACATTGACCAAACGGACGCATCTTATTTGATTCTAACAAAACTAAAGGGGAGTTGAGCACCTAAAGAAGTACCCCTTTGATTCTAACCCTACTGTGCGTCCACCTAACTCACCACACCTGCACCCTGTAATCATGTCATCCTGCTCACCTGCCTCACCAGCCATATTTTCCCCAGCCGGCCACCAGCTCCCTGCCAGATTATTGAACGCCACAGCAAGTAGATTCTCCAGCCTTCCCATTGTTACCTGACTCTTGGACCTCGACCCTGTTCTGACACCTGGATCTCCTGTCTTGTCTTGCCCCTGTCTGGACTTCTGCCTCGTTATTGGATTACCTGGATCATGACCTCGGACCTGCCTTCTGACTTCCAGCCTCTCGCCTGCCTCCTCTGATCTCTCTCTGCTCTCCCGGGTTCTGACCCACGCCTCTACCTGACCAAGCCCCTGACGCCCATCTGGATTTCTGGTAACTTTTACCTGAGCTGTGTAATAAAAACACTGAAACCTCTTACTGTGTTCGGCTGTCTTTACGGGTCCTCCATCCGAGGTCATTACACCTGACTTCCTGAATCAGATTTGTTTCTGGAATTCAGTTTTTACTAAAATGAAAAATCAAAAAGGACTTCTGTCATCCTTGAAGACTTTGAGGTTTCTCAGCCCTCGCTGTCTGAGTTCTTAGTGTTTCTAATTCTTAGATGTTTGATCAGGATAATTATGTGACCTTTTCTGTATTTGTATTATGTTCTTGCCATGCCCAGTAACTACAGCGGAGACAAAGAGAACATGTAAAGATAAAAGAATTATAAATAGATTATAAAAAGTAAAGCTCTACAGAAGCAACACATCCTTGATTTTACAGGAATTTGATTTAATATTGTAAAAATTTTGGATTTTCATTGTCAGTTATAATCATCAGTCATAGAAATATATCAGTATATATTTTTTTAATGTTAAATATAAATATTTTTATATTTCTTTATAATACAGTAGGCCTATACAAGTTTCACTTTTTGAATGGAATTACTGAAATTAATCAACTGTCATGATATGCTGATTATATGACCAGCACCTGTGTGTGTGTGTGTGTGTGTGTGTGTGTGTGTGTGTGTGTGTGTGTGTGTGTGTGTGTGTGTGTCGATATATAGATATCTCCAGATCTAAATCTAGATCTAGATAAGATCTAGATCTATATATCTCTCAAAGCTAAGTTTTTTTCAGCAAGTTTAGCCAAAATGAATTTGTCGCCAGCAGCTGGTTAGTCAGATATTTAGAAATCCAGAGTTTCGTGTCATCATGTTGGATCTGCTGATATTTCCTCCAGATCGTCTTTTTGCTATGTCAGCGATTATTATTCAGTTGTTTCTAAGCACAAGTGGCGGACATCTGCAGACCTAAACTTTGATCCTTGATCCAGAAACCAGTCACCACAAATATTTTCCCCTCTGACTCTGGTCATCATCTGACCTCTGTCAGCTGACGTTATTCAGAATGTGACAACATTTTCCCCAAGTGGACCCACAGCGCGAGTGTGATTTAGTTCAGCAGTTTAGGGGGTTTCCCCTGACCCCCCTGAAGCTGGACGAGGCCTCTGCTTGTGGCTTCTGCTTTTAAACCACAGGATTCTGGTTCAGGCTCCTTTTCTGTTTGTGACTCCTTCCTTTTCCCCCCTGAGCTCATGATTCAGTCATTTCTGGCTTTGCAGGAGGGAAGTCCTTCTATTGGATTTTCAGGAGTTTCAGTCATTTTTACTGGAATTTTAAGTGGCAGCCGATGCACTAGAAAATAAAAATGACTTTTTTTGTACATTATTTGCTTCATTTGTTTAATTTTAGAACAAAGTGAGTATTTTTTTCCTCAAGGAGAAAGCTAATTTAACCAAATACTAGATAATAAGCCAGCAGAATATAATTATTAGTCCAAATACTTTAAAAGTATGGAAAAATAAAAACAGCTCTAACTTACCCTAATCATTTTAATTAGGAACAAGTGGGGCAAATGTGTTTAACCCTTTATAGACACTTCCACTCACATCATAAATGATGTCGGTGTGCCTTTAACGGACTCTTAGAATTACGAGATTTCACCCAACCAATCATCAGAGATCAAGCTAGTCACAGTTTGCACCGTGGCGCTGTTCGACCAATCAGCGCGGGGCTACGACGCGCCAAATATTGGTGTTTCTGAAAAACCAGAAAACTGCCTTCCTGGAGCTCGTCTCCTCTTGTGTTTACGGTTGGATCTCTAAAACTAACAACGCTAGGTTTATGAAACTCTCACATCACAAGGTTGACTAGTAGTGCTAAATAAGGATATATGTGTTGTAAATGTTAAATTCAATGAAGTTGGTGAAATCAGAGCATGAAAATCAAAGCTGCCATATTTGATCATACGCCCTGAACAAGTAAAAGAAATTATGTATATTTTTAGGCAAAATCTGTTGTTTTTTTAGAGTTAATCTTCATGATCATGGTTACAGTAATAATAATAATTATAATATTGAATATATTTTTTTAGTTTTAAACTAAGATTTCTATAAAAAACAGAGGGGGACAGTTATTGTGCCAGCGAGTCTCACCATCAGTGATGATGATGAAGAGGAGGAAGATGACACTGAGGCAGATCCTCAAATACATAATATTCTAAAATATTCTAATAATCTATATTTGATCAGAAATGGCATTTAATGTTTTATAACTTCCAAAAATATTCCACAGTAATCTGATTTTATAAAAGTCTACTGTATTGTTTAATAATTGTAATATATTCAGTATTATTCTAGTGATATAATGTTCTAAAATTAGCTAGATTATTCTAAAGTGTCTTATAATTATCTATATTTAACTTGTTCATGTTTTTTATTTTGGATTTCTGTTACCAGAACAGGGCCGGCGTCCAGATTTGAGCACTTCCTTTTCTCTGATTTTCTCCATGAAAATAAATATTTTTGAAAATTGTAACAACAGAAAAATATTTTTGTTATATCCCATAATAACACCCTGGGGTTGAAATTAAAATTTTAAACTACTTCAATGAGTGCCCTATAAAGGCTTCAAATGAAATCTAACAGAATTGATCTGATTGGCTGATTTAGCATGAAGAAAGTTCTGAGAAGTTCAATCACATGTCAGCGTTTGTTATTTTCACTGAGCTGTCACATCTGCACTGCTTCAGCAACAGTAGTTCAGGAAGCCGACCAGCTGGTGGTTTTTATGTTTTTATGTTGAAGATGAAAAGAAAGCACACTGTGTGCCATGATAGCGGGAAACTGATAAAAGCATGGCGTCACGTCCCACGCACTTTCACTTCTACCGCCCTGATTGTAAAATGAGGATGTGACCACCACGCTAGTTCCGTCATGACTTCTGCATGTGGAAGCTGCAAGACATTTACTGTAATGTTACCATGTGCTGTCTCACACATGTGGCTCCATAAAGATGTCATGTCACAGAATGTGAATACTACGCTGAAGTTACGGTACGCAGGTCACACTGAAACTGCTGACTTATTTCAGCATTAAGGCTCAAATAAATCACTGAGGTGTCACTTACCATCACCTGTGCTGCTGCTGGGTTGTCACGTGTCTGAGTTCTAAGAATCACTGATTATTGAAAGATTTAAGTCATGTTCATACGTGCTTTAAAGCTGAGATGTTTAGATAAAACATTTTTTTAGTCATGTCTGCCCAGCAGATAAGAATCATTTTTTGTTTTTTTTACAGGAAAGTGTGATTTTGTTTAAATGTGGTGTTCTGGAAAGTTCTCATAAGAACGCCTAGCTGGCAGCATTTGGGTTCAGTCCAGACAGATGCGAAGATTATGAATGCATTATGGTAAAAGTTATTTATAAGGCACATGTCGGTTTACAGCCCTAAAGCACAGTTCACGGCTCTTTCTGTGTGAAACAGATCTGGTTCAAAAGAACAATTTAAAAGCGGTTTATAGTAAAGATCTACAACATGGCAGTGATTTGAACAGCTGCGACTGGAGGGAATTTACTTGTAACTCATGATTAGCTTGAGATTAATGTGGAAGTAGAATTCTGTGAAGTTCATGAACAAATATTATCTTATCTGCTGTTGTAGAAAGCTCTTTTACTCTGCGCCCCCCTAACCCACCCACCCACCCATCCATCCATCCATCCATCCATCCATCCATCCATCCATCCATCCACCCATCCATCCATCCATCCATCCATCCATCCATCCATCCATCCATCCATCCATCCATCCATCCATCCATCCATCCATCCACCCATCCATCCATCCATCCATCCATCCATCCATCCATCCATCATCATCCACTTATCTGAGGTCGGCAGCTTAAGGAGGGAGGCCCAGACTTCCCTCTCTCCAGCCACTTGGGCCAGCTCCTCTGGGGAATACCAAGGCGTTCCCTGGCCAGGCAAGAGACATAATTCCTCCAGCGTGTCTTGGGTCTTCCCTTGGGTCTCCTCCTGGTTGGACGTCCCCGGAAAACCTCACCAGGGAGGTGTCCAGGAGGCATCCTGACTAGATGCCCGAGCCACCTCAACTGGCTCCTGGATGTGGAGGAGCAGCAGGTCTACTCCAAGCCCCTCCTGGATAACCGAGCTTCTCACCCTACCTCTAAGGGAGAGCCCAGACTCCGTGTGGAGAAAACTCAATTCAGCCGCTTGTATCTGCGATCTCGTTCTTTCGGTCACTACCCAAAGCTCGTGACTATAGGTGAGGGTAGGAACGTAGATCGACCATTAAATCTATTTCATCACAACAGACCGGGACAACGCAGATGCAGCACCAATCTGCGTATCCAGCAGTCAGACTCTACCATCATTAATGCAAGATCTTGGTGAAAAATGAATGCTGGAAAACACTGGATGGAAATAAATCTTGTGACACTGCAGGAGCGGATGTGTGCCGTAGCACTAGTGTGTGACCTTTGTTTGGTGGTAGCGTTCATGTTGGTGAATAAACCACAGCTTTGAGGAACATCTGACAGGACTGCACACATGTATTAACTAGGGCTGCATTCCATTTAAGAGATTCTAAAAACAAACAAAAGCACATTTGCTGGAGTGGAATGCAGCCATTGTTAATAAACGTGCTTTTTGTTTTGAACTGACCTTTTAGAACCATGCAACCTGACATGAACAGCTGTGTAAAAATGTATTAAATAACATTTACATGAACTGCCGTGATACTTTTGAGATAGCAGTCTGTCCTTGTCTCCTGTCTACCTTCATGTCTCCTCCCTGGTTATGTCATATATCTATTTAGATTTGGTATTTCTTTAGTCCCAGCCCTCTAGTATCTTCAGCTTTGCAAATGGTAAATGGCCTGTATTTGTATAGTGCCCTCTTAGGGTTCTGTTCTGTTTGTTGTTTATTCCCTTCAGCTTTTTAATTTCACCTTCTAGTTTTATCTTAGTTTTAAATCCGGTTTAGTTAGTGGCCTCTTGTTTTCTGCTTTGTTTTCCATTCAGTTTATTGGTCTCACCTGCCTCCCTCCAGTAAGCACCAGCAACACACCTGCTCCCTGTTTCCCTGATCACCTCCCTCTTGTCTTCTCTGGTTGTCAGCTGTTTGTGAACCCTCCTGTGGACTTGTTTCCAGTTCCTGAGCCCGTTGGATTTTTCACCTCCTCTCTGTGCCTCTCTCTGCATTCTGGGTCCTAACCTCTGACTAGCTGCTGCCTCAAAAATCCACTCAGAATTTTTTTCCATATTTTCATTTATTGTCTTCAACAGAATTTTTTATTCTGTAGTTGAATGCACATATTTAATTATTTAAAAATATTAAGAAAAAATAAAATAACTTGTTTTCCAGGAACGCCGGTGAGTGACGCTGTGTGTGAACGTTGTCCCGATGGTTACTTCTCCTCTGGCGGCTCTTCCACTGACCCGTGTCAGCCTCACAGAAACTGCACGGACTCTGGCCTGAAGACGCTCAGATGGGGCACGTCCACTTCAGACAGCCTCTGTGGCCCTCAGGACAAGAAGGCAACGCTGGAGTGCTCTCAGCATCACAGCTTGTGCCGTACGGGTGAGACCATCCACAACGTAAAATCCTGAATGATTTGTAACTCCTCAGTGGCTCACAGAGTTTTTGGTAGCAGTCGCTAATTCCCATCCAGCACATACTGTACCCCCTTCTCACACACCACTGTTTCTGAGTAAACCTCAATTGTCAACAACCTAAAATCAGTCAGAACTGAATTATTTCAGACTTGTGGTCATTTTCATTCTTGAAGGCGGAGGGGATTTCCTCGGTCAGCGTTGTCGTTCAGATTCCATTCTTTTCCTAATTTCTTGCATACTTGGAAAACCGACTCGAGCGAGAGAAAAGCCAGGGGTTGTAGTGGATGTTTATGGCGCAGCCTTTAAAACGAAGCATGATGGATCAATTAGTCCTTAAACTGTCACATACTCAACAACAGAGGGGACTGAGTCAAACAGAAATGAGACACAAAAGGAGCTTTTAGGCTTTGTTACTCAGAACTAAACTATGGCACAGACTGAAATCTAATTCAGAAAAGGAAGCCTCAAATATGAAATTAAATCTCCACAGCTTGAGAAAACCACACACACACACACACACACACACACACACACTCTGAGCTGTCACCCAGCAGGACGGTGATGCGTTTCTCAAACATCTATTCACAAATTGTCCTCCTTTCAAGTGCCCAACCGCTAATCTGGGTTCACATTTTTAACAGCTTTAACAAATATGTGACACAGAGAGCCGTGAGATTCCGAAAGTTAACATGTTGTGAATTAACCCACAAGATGTCGGTGACACATGATTACGTCATCAACGCTTCAGAGAAATGGGAAAGTCTGTTTTACTTTTAACCTCAACAGCCAAACTGCTTCTTTTGAAACTTTTTGTTTCATAGAAACTTTAAAAAAATGGTCGGAAATTCTTCTTACACACGCTGCAAAAACTGGTCTTTACTTAAAATAAGGTAAATATTCTTAAATGTGATCCAAAGTTTCTTCTTTTGAGTAAAAAAATCAAATCAAATCTGCAAACGGGCTAAACTAACTCTTAAAATAGCAAAATAATCTAAATTTTGATTATTTGGGTTAGCCAAGCAACTTTTGCTTACTTACCCCGTTCGCAGATTTTATTTTACTCAAGAGAAGAAACTTTGGATCATATTTAAGATTATTTACCTTATTTTTCTAAGATTTGATCTTTTAGACTAAAACAGGGTTTCAAAAAGTATTAAAAAGTGATAAATAAAAATGGTCAAATTTAAGGCCAAAGTGTTAAATGTGGTCTCAGAGGTATTATTTTTTCCAAAGTAGGTATTATTTTTTCAGACTATCAGGTGTCCTATTCTGATTGAGATTCTATATGAACGCGATAAGTTCGCGTTAGTTCGTTTAAATATGGGCTTTAGCAGGGTTCGAATTACGGGGGAGCTAAAGCGAGCCCGGCTCCCCTGGAAGCCCTCAACTTACACACAGGGGGAGCCCGAAAAAAGATCCAGTTTCTACATATATTACATTATTTATTTGGACTCTTCTTGGGTCTTTGGGTCTTCTTTTGGGCGGAGAGGATGGAGAGCGGCAGAGCGCTGATTGCTGATGCGCTCCGCCGGGCAGCTGCGTCCTGCACACACACAGTAACATTCTCAAAGTGGCGCCACCAAAAATAAAACATACTTAACACACGATCGTTCATGTTCGCTCATACTTCCTGTCTTTCATTTGTGGCTGACGCGCTCTGCTGCTGCAGAGCTCTTCTCCCGTGCTTCGGTGACGTCACCTCACTGGCGCGACCGCGCAGCCCACATTCCGCTTCTGTTTGATCTGCTTATTTCAAAAGTAACTCATGAGTTGAAAAGTAAGAAGCCAGGCAGCCGTATTTCTGGAGGATAGAGAGGAGATGCATGTAAGAGACAGACGGGACGGGAAAATAGTCGCATTAAAAAACAAAACAAAGTGTTTGAAAAGGAAAATGTAAGTAGATATATCCCACTACACATTTGTAACTTTATAATAATAATTTATAAGCATGTAATATTTATTTGATACAATTCAGATCACTTTCAAAACTCAGTCCCACACCCAGGGCCGTTTCAAGGCATTTTGGGTAGCCCCCACCCCCACCCTGTGTCTAACTGGGCTCCCCCAGAAGCCTCTTTGTAATTCGCACCCTGGGCTTTAGCATATCTGGGCACATAATCTAAGATCTTTTATCCGTCTGAAAATGATGATGTCATATTCAGTGGTCGTTCGGCATCATCTCAGAACACTGCGCGCTCAACCGTCTATGTAAGTAATAGACAGGTCGCTGATTAACACTTGCAAAAAGTATTAAAAAGGTATTAAAAAGCAGTAAATTTAACTTAAGGACTGCTGTTTATACCCTGTAAAATAAGATCAAATCACTTTCTAATGCTGGGCTCACACCTAAGGATTTTCACAGTCTCAGACTAAAGACTAGCAGTCTTCAGGAATCTCATTGGAGTCTTGCGCGCTCCTGTCATCTCGATCGTTAAATGTAATGTGATAATCTGCTGTCGGAGACCCGATTTATGCCAGTCTTTCACTTCCAGCATGCTAGAAATTGTCTGTAGTCGGAGTGACGTACAACAACCAATAAAATACGTTCTCACAGCAGAACCAGGAAGCTCCGTCAGTCATAACAACACAAACGTGTCTACAGACGTTGAAATAAGAGCTCCAAGCAGGAGAAAGTGGACCGTGGAGAGAGAGGAGCGCTCGGTCGAGCTGTGGGCAGAGCAGCCGTGTCTTTTTGATGTAAACTGCCTTTCATACCACGACAGGGGAGAACAGAAAGAAGTGCCCATATTCTGACGCTTTCTCTTCTGTTTCTTTTCGCTACAAACGACTGCAGTGGCAAAAGCTAGCAGCTAAAAGCTGCTTCTCCTCCATTTCACACTTCTGCAGAGCATTAGCGGGAAAAAAATGCTAAGATAATCTAGTTGTAGCCGTTTTAAATAGTGTTCCTACAAGATTCAGCGTTTAGTCTGAGACTAGTCTAGGACTAAAAGTCTGTAGGTGTAAGCCCAGCATTAGAGATCTTTTTTTTAGTGCACATGTGTGGAAAAGCAGTTTTTTTTATTTTATTTAAACACGAACATCATAAATGTCAGTGGCAAACTTTTCAGGCCGTGTTCTTCGCTCAGAGACCTGCGTGTATAAACGGGGACTGTCCTCAGCGGGGATATTTGTGGTTTCACAATGTTCAAAGTTAGCAGAAAAATACCCTGCTGTTTGGTGAACGTACGCTGCCTTATAAGGAGAGCTTCAGAGATTTTGGCTGAAGAAAGCAAAACTTGTAGCGTTGTGCAGTTTGGTGCAGAGCACCACATGAAGTTGAGCTGCTAAAGTCAGGCTCTGCTGTGGGTCAACCATGGGATAAAACAATATCTTCAAACAAAGGTGTTGTAATTACAACAGTAAACATTTTAATGCAAGGTTTTCGAGCAATTTTGATTCTTCGTTGGCAAAGAAAATTGTACAGTTTGGCCTCATGGTTAAAAATTTGCTCCATTAGTCGTTAAACCGTTATTTCTGTTCAGGTCAGCAAACTGATGAGTTAGCTAGCATGAGCCATCACCACCCACCGGGCTCACTGCAACTGAAACTCAAGCTGTGCCTGTTGGTGAAGTTCGAAGCGCAAAATTACAAGAAAATATGCAAACTGGGAAGAAATCAGACTAACTGGGTACTATGACACTTGTCTGGAAATGCAAATGAATTGCTAGGTTGACGTACCATTCATGAAAAAAGTGCAAATTTCTGATGTAATTATTTCTCAAAGTTTCTCAAAAGTGTCATTTTGTCTTAATTTTGTTACCATTTATTTTCATTTTATTGAAAACTTTGGTGGAGAATCCTCACGATTGCTCTAGTAGCGTCCTCCCAGGTCCCTTTTGCAGCTTGTAGCTGATGGATTCCAGTGCGAGGCCGGCTTTAAACTTCCAGAGCATCTTTTTTAATGTTTGGTGTGATTCCTTCCAGACGTGTCTCTGTGTGAGGAGGTGGTCTTCCAGTCCCTGTCCTCAGTGCCTCTGGAGCGACTGCTGGAAAATCTGCCTGGTCAGAAGATGGATCACAGGAGCCTGGAGAAGATGAAGAAGACCTGCAGTCTCCAGCAGCAGGTCCAACACCTGCTGCGGTTATGGAGGCAGAAGAACAAAGACAAAGTCTATGTCATCATGCAAGGTAGGGATATCAAACCCGTGTCATTGTTTTAACCCACTCTTCTACCTAAACATCATCGTTGATGTTCTGTATCTCCAGGAATGAACCACTGTGAGAGGAAGGTCTCCCGCTGCCACACTCTAAAAAACCTCACCATCGATGACCTGATGATGGTGACCAACAGCCTGCCCGGGGTCAGAGTTCAGGAGCAGGACGTGAGGACCATCGTCTCCACCTGTCTGCCCAGGCAGTACATGCTGCAGGTTCTCCACCAGTGGAAAACTGAAAACCACAACCTGGATCTAGCGAAAGCTCTGTCTCACAGTCTGAGGGTGTTACGCAGCCAGGGGGCACCTCGACATCTGCTGAAGGGGCTCAAGAAGATCAGCCGCATCACAGGAACCACATCGGCGCACAAGATGTGCGAGAAGATGTTCGTTAAGATGCTTCAGGATGACTTGTGTTTTAAAGCTCATAAGGCATTAAATGAGTGAAGGAAACTAGAATGTACAGTCCACAGCGTTTCAGAATGAATTTTCTAATGAAGAACACCAAAGACAGAGGAACCATGAGACAGAGATACGGGGAAGACATCAGATATAAGAATAAAACACCCACCTAGGCAGGTTAATGAGAGAAAACCAAAGTGTGAAGTTAAATTCCTCCTCCTCCTCCTGAGTTTGTGTGCAGAACATTCATACTGAATATTCAAATAAGTCAAAAGTATCTGTGTGGTGGGAATAATCTGAAAAGCCTTCAAATAAATCCACAGTTTGACCAGATTCTGCATGAGATTAATATTATTTAAGATGTAAATAACACTGTTTTACAGGAGGAGGGCAGGACGTCTCTTTTTTTTGTACTATTGCAGCTTTCTCGTAGTTTGAGAGCAAGGATTTGATTTCATAATGAAATACATTTATTTTCATGTATTTATTTGACTTTTCATTTTCAGTCATTTTAGTATCAGCTGTCCTTTTGTGTTTGTTTGGGACGGATGAATCATAAAGCTCACCTGCACTGGAAGGAAAGGTCTGTTGGATTGACATAATTAAATCACGTGCATCGGTTGCATGAAATTAGATCATGTTTTGGTTTTATAACTTCATTATATAACGCCAACATGATACATACATGTTATTAGAACATGACCGTTTCGTGTTCTGACAACATGTACAATGATAATGTATATAATGAAGTTATAAAACCAAAACATGATCTAATTTCATGCAACCGATGCACGTGATTTAATTATGTCAATCCAACAGACCTTTTCTTCCAGTGTGCTTTATGTTTCACTTTTCTTTTGGTCAGTTACATGAATGTATAAAGGAGTGCAATTGTTTGGTTTTTGTATTTAAAGTGTCCTTTTATTATCTGAAAGTGTAAAAGCTTGTGTGTATCATATCAAAAATACTGGATTTCAAATGCTGCAACTTTATGAAGTGATATTTTTTTTTATATTGTGTGTTATCATCTCTCTATTATAAATGTATGATCTGTATTGTATATATGCCCGACTGGTCCTGTTTAAGCTTGTGTAAGTAAAGTTTGTAAAAATATTTTTTTTGTCATAAAATAACCAACAAACAGAAAAAGACTGCCTGGATTTGATTTTCTCATCCCAAAAAAATAATAAAGTAGAAAATTAATTTGTCCTTCAGTGAGGAAACTTTGGTGTAACAGCAACAAGGTTCATGACAAGAATAGAGAATAAAAGAATGAACCGATAATAAAAAACTGTATTGGATCATTTGCCCGTATTCACCCTCGCTTATCCGAGTCAGGGTCACAAACAGGTCCAGCAAAGAGGCCCAACCCTCCCCCTCCCTGGCAACCTCCACCATCTTCAGCAGGATCCCCAGATGATGCTTGGCCAACGTGGAGATAGAATCCCTCCATTGTGTCCTGAGTCAACCCTCCTGCTGGCAGGACATGCTTGACCCTGCAGTGAGGTAAACATCTACTCTTGACTGCAGCTTGGACCTGCCGCTCCGGCCATGGGAGCATGAGGGCACACTGCTGTGAGAGGAGCCCTCAGCAGCACCACAGCTCAGGGAGAGGAAGCTGTGTGCTTCATGTCAGTCTCCAAAAGCAACACTACTCACTTTTGTTTTTTAGTAGTTTAAGGAGGACACTGCAGACTTTGCACACGTCTTTTGGATCCCTCTATAGTTGCTGGGCAAATGTGTTCCAACTATAGAGAGACATTGTCTAACATTGATGCTATTTTTGTTACGCGTCCTTTTGTGTCCCACCTGCTGCACTGGATTGAAGGGACGTCCTAAAACAGAGCTGGCCTTCTTGATGAGCTAACCTAACCTCTGTCTCTCAGCAGTATAAGCTGCTTCTCCAACAAACCACACTAGATATAACTGATGTCCTGGGACTGCCAACAGACTGTTCCACTGACCGTAAGGGGTGAGATGGAACATACTGATGGATCAGATCGGCTAAATACTGTGGGGCAATTCCATTCAGAGCCTTAAAACAGGCAAGAGAATGTTAAAACTAATTCTGTAAGTTACACTCAGTCAGTGAAGGGAAGCTAAAATGGGAGTAACGTATTCTCTCTTCCTGGTTTTGGTCAACAGTCACGCAGCGGAATTATGAACCAACTGAAGTTTTGTGATAGCAGCCTGCATAGTGAGTTGAAATAATCCAGCCTGGATGTTATGAATGCGTGAATCACAATCTCCAGATTATTTCCACGTGAAGGAAATGGCTTTATTTAAGCAGCGCAGATGAAGGAAACATGATCTAACAGCCTGATTCACCTGGCTGATCCACATCCAGTTTCACTCCCAGATTAGTCACCACTGCTTTCTCAAATGTGGCTAGCGTGGGCAGGTCAAGCCCATGTGACACCTGTAATGGAAACTGAGTGTTTTAATAGCGTGGCTAAGTATTGTCCTTAGTGCAGGCTCTTCGTCTGCAGACAAGAGGTTGTTTTAATAGCTGCATGCATCCTGCCAGTGTGTTGTGGCATGTAGGAGGAGGAGATATGGGGAGGTGGGCAGGATTATGGGAGGTTCTATACTTGCTTTTGTAAACATGTGTCTGTGTCCTGTTGGACTATAGAGCTGTATGTAATCCCTGGCTCTGGGCCCATATTGTGACCTTTATAGAGTGAGACCCAAACGCTCTTTATGCCTTTGGTAAAAAATAACATAAAAAGACAGAACGTTCTATCTCTTTATTGTGTGGTTCATCGGTTCATGACACACCCCAAGTCTATAACTCGGTTTAAAAAGGGTGACTTCAGTCTTTCCTTCATTATAACAAAAAGTAATTGTCAGTCAATCAGGTTTTAATGTCCAATAGACAGTCCAGTAGTTGGATGGAGCCAAAACTACGGTGCCTCCCTGGAAAGTAAACCTGGAAATCATCAGCGTACAGGTGGAACGTGACGTGATGTTTACAAAACAAGGTGCCTAACAGCCGCAGATAGAGGGAAAAGCACAGGGGGGCTAAAATGGTTCCTTGTGGCACCCCCAAAGGGAGATCGGCCCTGTCGGAGGAGAAGTCACCCATCCAGACCCAGATGCTAGTGGCGCCCCCAGAAAAGTTTCATAGGGGGGGCCATGGGGCCTTACAAAATTTTGGGGTGGCACACCAAATTGATCCTCATGCTAACTCTGGGAAAGTTTAGCCTGTGGTGATGCAATAAATGCTCCTTTTTCCATTTTCATAATAAAAAAAACAATATGCATTAAAACACACATCAAATTTGAGAAACACAAAACTTTTAGAAAAAAACATTGGAAACAGTTATTTGATGTGTTGTTTCAACATTTATTTCAGAATTTTAGAACAGCTCAGTTCCCCTGTTGTTTCTTCACTAAAACATCCACGAAAACTCTGGTGATTGAAACTTTTGGTTTGAAAATGGAGAGCATCAGCGACATAAACATTTTTTTATTATTCTGATTATTTATTCATTAAATGTATAATTTCTATAGGGTTTTACATGTCTTTGTTAAATAGGATAAATCTGTGGTTTGTGTGAACATTAATATAACTGGTCTTCCCTGGAGGGGCCAGTGGGGTGGTCAGCAATTTTCCATCCCTTGGGGGCGCCACTGAGAAGCTCCTCCCAGTGAGATAGGACCTCACCCACCTTTGGGCTGACCCTGTAATGCCCATCCATAATTCAAGTCAATAGTCAAAATTCCGTGATCCGTGTTATCGAATGCCGCTGTAAGGTCAAAAAAGACTTCTCCAGGCTTTTCCAGGTGAATTAGGGCTCGGTGTAGGAGGTAGATGATATCATCAGGAAAGGGTAGGGGTGGGGGAGGGGGATGTAGGATGGGATCCTCTATGAAAGAATATTTTCTTCATTCTTTAAGGATCTTATTAAATTAAAAATGGCATTAGCACAAAAAGGAGATGACATTTCTGAATGGAACAAACAAAAAAGTTCCCCAATTCTGATGTTACAACATTTTGGTAAAATCAGTCTATCAAAAGACTGGCTGAGACGTTGGTCAGAGGAATTAACAAAAGAAGAAAAACAACAACAGAAAAGGTTAAAGTGTGGGGTTAAAGAGAGAAAAACAGTGACTGACTGACGTTCAAAACCAGAAAACTGCATGAAAAACTCACAAGAGATCTTGTAGTAGATAAAGAAACGAGATGATACAAACTCATAAAACAACCTGCTGAGCTCATGTTCAGTCTTACCTATGAGCGTCCACGTCCGGTGTCAAACGCTGACTCGCACATCCTGAGAACCAAATAAGGATGAATTCTGTGACTTGTTCTGTGTCTAATACCGTGTATTTAATACCGAGTACTACACATGAGTATATGTGAGTCAGAGTTGAGTATTTGGCCTTACTCAGTATATTTTTTACACTACGCTGACTCACCACCACGTTCTTCAGAGAACACATATGACTTATTACCATAAACTACACAAGCCCCTGGAAAATTACCTTTTTGGTTTCATTGTTAATAAAAATCTCAAACCGTGTCACTAACGTTCAGGAAACCATTTCATGGAAGTTTTTGAAGTTGAGTAAAAGAAAAATCCCATTTTTCCACTTTACTGGAACAGATTCAGAGAGGAAATCAAAAAGAAAAATCCAGGATTTTTTCCCAGAAGCATTGGCAGGTTGTGGTGAAACGACTGACTTCACATCTAATTCACCTAAACTGGGACATAATTAGTGCTGTAAAAATGTTTTACCCCTTAAATAGTTGTTTGGTTTTAAAATGCATTTTAAAAGATACTTTTATTGAAGAATGATGCTTTCTGGCTTTTATAATGAATGATGTCATGACCTGCAGGTCTTTAGCTAGGTCAGCTGAGTGTTTCCCTCAGCTCAGGTCATGCACTCTGCACACACGCTGGTCATCAGTTATCAGCTCACGTTTGCTGACCGACAAAACCAAAGGCTTGTCTCACTTGTGCCTAAAACATCTTGATTCTTCTCAAGACCTTTGGGGGATTTTTCTGTGTAAAGGAGCAAATACTTGTTCACAGAACTGTCTGTACAGTAAACTGTTTTCATCTGCTGTAAACCAGTGGTCCTCAAAGACCACCATCCTGTTTATCTAAGCGGTTTCTACTTCAACACACCTGATCGGTGATAAGGAGGCTTCTGCAGGTACTGATGAGCTGCGGATTCAACCACAGGGAAACCACGTAAAACATGCTGGAGAGTGGACCTCCAGGACCAGGGTTGGACACACCTGCTGTAAACTGAATGAAGAAGAATAAATTAGATCACAGATAAATCAAAACACTTTGAAAATGTGAATAAATAAGTAAAAAAATATATTTTTTGGACATTGTTACGACCTCTGCCAATGGGAGAATCAAAGCACCCATCCAACAGGTAAACAAATGCTGCTGTGCCGGTGCTATCGGCTGATTGGCTGCTTGGAATGTCCATGCTGATGTCCATCTGCCTCATCATTGGTCTGGCCGAGTGGCTGGACCTGGGAGTGCTGCATAAAACTGCAAAAGACGATAATCAGAGGCATCAGGTAGATGATCCAAGACTTTATAAGGATGATCAAAGATGGTCAGAGTGAGATCCTTTTGGAGCCTGTGCTGGTAGAGCATGTTGGGGAGGCCCTTTGGAGGCATATTTTAATAAATACTCTTTAAACCCATCATGTGTCCAGACCTCCTTATGTTGTGGTCCCCTTAGTTGGGCCGTAACAGAAATACTTTTGAAAAAAATTGTATTTATTTATTATTATTATTCTGTGACTAAAGTGATTAAATAGTTCACCCAGCCCAGTGAAACTATGAGGAAAAGTTGAGTCAATCCTAATAAATAATTCAGTTTAGTTACATAAAAAATAAAAATAAAAATCAGTATAACTGTGTGAAAATGTTCATTTTACTTTAACAAGCCATTTCTATGATGCAGACATGATCTTTTCTCATCAAAAGCTTTTCTCATGACTGATCTATTTTTTCTGCTTTGGTTAGGATTTTGGTTAGGAAGCTGACCTTTAACCGCCCACGCGCGTGAGCTCTATATAAGCTGGAAGAGTCTGCTGTGACTGTCAAAGCTTCTTTGACTGAAGGGAAGAAGACATCATGATGATGGTGAGTATTCAACAGAAATTATTTAAAGTTTCAGGCTTCTCCATTATTTAAAGTTTTTTATTTTTTTTAGATTATATGAATTTAGAATATTTAAAGACGTTTCATGATTCTGAGATATTTTAACCCACAGGTAATATCACTTCTGTATCAGCTGATGTCAGTTTAGGAGGTTTTTAAATGTTTTTTATATTCATTTGTGCTTCTGAAGATGAAAGTTGGGTTTGATTAAAAAAATACTATCAAGGTGTTTGAGGCTACATAAAGTGGAATAAATGAGTGTTTTTTAAAGGTACATTCCATAAAATTACTAAAATTGAATAATTTAAAATACACATTTAAAGATAAAGAACGATGATGAGTAATAGATTTAAATACTTTACTTGATGTGTCAGACATTTTTTTATGATTTGAGTATTTAAAGTAACTTCAGTGGGGCAAGTTTGTTATTTTTATTCATCTTGATAAATAAAAAAATGTCGTTTAGAAACAGAAAGATAAATAGATATATACATTTTGTTTGACAAAATTACCATTATTTATTATTGAACTTTCCAGTGTGATCTCCAGAGGTTAAAGGGTTAAATGTAGCTACATCAGCAGCTCATCCTTCTCCATTGCTCCCTTCTACAGCTGGCTCTGGCTCTTCTGTTCCTGCTCTCCGCCACAGCAACAGAGTCGGTTACTACCTATAGCCACCAGGACCCAAACACAGGTGAAACCTTAACATGTGACAGATGTCGACCCGGCACTCATCGGGTCACCCACTGCACCGCCACCACGCCCACGAAGTGCGCCCCGTGCAGAGACAATCACTTCACTGCGCTGTGGAACTACCTGCCCAGGTGTCTGTACTGTAACAACATATGCATTCAGAACCAGGAAGTGGAGACCGAGTGCTCCCCGGTCAGCAACAGGGTCTGTCGGTGCAAACCGGGCTACTACCTGATGGATGACCTCTGTGACAAACACTCAGAGTGTGGCCTCGGATACGGAGTCCAAACCACAGGTACCAAAGGAAAAATAAAAGCTTATAAAACAAAAAGTGTTTTCTGCCTAACTGTTGTCCACTAAATCACTTTTGTGACTGTTGTCCTGTCCAGGTACTCCTCAAAAGGACACAGTTTGTGAAAAGTGCTCCAGTGGTTATTTCTCCAACTCGTCCTCTGCGCTGGATTCATGCATGAAACATCAGGGGTGTGTTAACGGTCAGCTGGTCCTCCTCCCTGGGTCAACGTACCACGACACCGTGTGTGGAACCTGTGAAGAATTAGCAAACGGAGGTGTGTAAAAATGTCATTTGTTTTATGTTTGTTGTATGTAAAGCTGAAAACATTTCATGTGAATGGATGTTAATTAATCTCTTCTCAGGTGAGACTCTCAGGACTTTCTTCTCAGCTTTCTTTAGTGGATGGATGCCTAAAAGAGATCTGAAACATTTTGTTAACAGGTGAGTGCACACTTCACTTCTAACCGTTAAATAATATTTTATACGTGAATAACCCACCATTTCTCCAAAAACAGGGTCATTCACAAGTCAGACGAATACAAGCCTCTCCCGAGGCAGAGGGGTTTTATGGTGGATCAGATCCGAGCCTGGCTGGCCCAGGCTTCACTGGTGCAGATGAAGGCGCTGCCCAAAACTCTGAAGGATAATCATATGGGCTCCATGGCAGATAAACTAGAGAAAATACTCAGTGAAATAAGGCAGCAAAATCCCACCTGCAGCATATGAAGAAGTCCATGAGATAGTTTAGCATTTGACCTCCTTGAAGGATGGTGTGATAGTTCTCCTCCCTCAGCCAAGCTCCTTTAGATTTTTAGGGTTTTAGTTTGTTTTTAACAACAGGCAAATGTTTTTCTGACAAGTTTAAAATGCTGTGTGTCATTTTCCAATTATTGTAACAGTATTGTAACAGTATTAGTATTGTAACAGTATTGTAACAGTATTAGTATTGTAAAAGTATTGTAACATTATTTTAACAGTATTGTAACAGTATTAGTATTGTAACAGTATTGTAACAGTATTAGTATTGTAACAGTATTGTAACAGTATTTTAACAGTATTGTAACAGTATTAGTATTGTAACAGTATTGTAACAGTATTTTAACAGTATTGTAACAGTATTAGTATTGTAACAGTGTTGTAACAGTATTTTAACAGTATTGTAACAGTATTGTAACATTATTTTAACAGTATTGTAACAGTATTAGTATTGTAACAGTATTGTAACAGTATTAGTATTGTAACAGTATTGTAACAGTATTGTAACAGTATTTTAACAGTATTGTAACAGTATTAGTATTGTAACAGTGTTGTAACAGTATTTTAACAGTATTGTAACAGTATTGTAACATTATTGTAACAGTATTGTAACAGTATTAGTATTGTAACAGTATTGTAACATTATTTTAACAGTATTGTAACAGTATTAGTATTGTAACATTATTTTAACAGTGTTGTAACAGTATTAGTATTGTAACATTATTTTAACAGTGTTGTAACAGTATTAGTATTGTAACATTATTTTAACAGTGTTGTAACAGTATTGTAACATTATTTTAACAGTATTGTAACAGTATTGTAACGTTATTTTAACAGTGTTGTAACAGTATGAAGTGTTACTGAGAACAGGGATTTTGATATATTTCATACAAGATTGAATATATATTTTTATATTTTGATGGACAAGTTGTACATTATTTGTTTTTGTCTTTTTGTACCTTTTGTATGTTTACTTTAGGTGAAGACTGATGTTTTGCTCAATCTTTTGATATCAAGCAAAAAAGTTATGTTTTGTTACAACACAATAAAATTCAATTTGAGACTAACTACAATGTGTAGTTTGGATAAATTTCCACAAGGTGGCACTGCCTCTCTATGCTCTCTGCCCTATCTCTCCTTAGGTACCTTTAACTGACGCTTTCATTGTTCATTGTCAGCATTTATCATAATTCTACAATTATATTCATTCCTTGGATACCCCCCCCCCCCTCTACACGTGGCTCCAGATAATCTCCAACACTTTGTGTCTTGGTACCTTTTCTATGCTGGAGTCATACAATATTTTAGGTATTTACACCAAATTACCAATTCTTGTCTACAGAAGATTTTTTAAAGGTTTTCTAGTTCCCTGTACAAATTAGAAATGAATGTAATTCCCGTGTCTGACCTGTGCTGAAAGGAAAACTATCATTTGTCCTCATTTAACATCCTCTGGGCTTTTTCTTTTTTAAATTGTTGCGTTTAGTGCCTCACCTGGAGAAATATGTACAGTGCATCCGGAAAGTTTTGACAGCGCTTCACTTTTTCCACTTTTTTGTTTTTGTTCCAGCCTCAGTCCAAAATGGATTAAATTCATTGTGCCCATAAAACTCAACACACAACACCCCATAATGATAATATGAAAAAAGTGTCTTTGAAGTTGTTGCAAATGTATTAAAAATAAAAAACGTGAGAAATCACATGTACATAAGTATTCACAGCCTTTGACGTGAAGCTCAGAATTGAGCTGAGGTGCGTTCTGTTTCCACTGATCATCCTTGAGGTGTTTCAGCAGATGAACTGGAGTCCACCTGTGGAAAATGAAGCTGATTGGACATGATTTGGAAAGGCACACACCTGTCTATATAAGGCCCCTGGGTTGACGGTGCATGTCAAAGCCCAAACCAAGGACAAAGGAATTGAGTGTAGACCTCCGAGACAGGATTGTCTTGAGGCACAAGGCTGGGGAAGGTTACAGAAAAATATCTGCTGCTTTAAAGGTTCCTATGAGCACAGTGGCCTCCATCATCTGTAAGTGGAAGAAGTTTGGAACCACCAAGACTCTTCCTAGAGCTGGCCGGCCTTCTAAGCTGAGTGAACGGGGGAGAAGGGCCTTGGTCAGGGAGGTGACCAATAACCCGATGGTCACTTTGTCAGAGCTCCAGCAGTCCTCTGTGGAGAGAGGAGAACCTTCCAGAAGGACAACCATCTCTGCAGCAATCCACCAATCAGGCCTGTATGGTAGAGTGGCCAGACGGAAGCCTCTCCTTAGTAAAAGGCACATGGCAGCCCGCCTGGAGTTTGCCAAAAGGCACCTTAGGGACTCTCAGACCATGAGAAACAAAATCCTCTGGTCTGATGACACAAAAATGGAACCTTTTGGAGTGAATGCCAGACGTTACGTTTGGATGAAATCAGGCACCGCTCATCACCAGGCCAATACCATCCCTACAGTGATGCATGGTGGTGGCAGCATCATGCTGTGGGGATGTTTTTCATTGGCAGGAACTGGAAGACTAGTCAGGATAGAGGGAAAGATGACTGCAGCAATGTACAGAGACCTCCTGGATGAAAACCTGCTCCAAAGCGCTCTTGAGCTCAGACTGGGGCGACGGTTCACCTTTCAGCAGGACAATGACCCTAAGCACACAGCCAAAATATGGAAGGACTGGCTACAGAACAACTCGGTGAATGTCATTGAGTGGCCCAGCCAGAGCCCAGACCTGAACCCCATTGAAAATCTCTGGAGAGATCTGAAAATGGCTGCACCAGACGCTTTCCATCCAACCTGATGGAGCTGCAGAGGTACTGCAAAGAGGAACGGGCAAAACTGCCCAAAGATAGGTGTGGCAAGCTGGTGGCATCATATTCAAAACCACTTGAGGCTGTAATTGCTGCCAAAGGTGCATCAACACAGTACTGAGCAAAGGCTGTGAATCCTTATGTACATGTGATTTCTCAAGTTTTTTATTTTTAATAAATTTGCAACAACTTCAAAGACACTTTTTTCACATTATCATTATGGGGTGTTGTGTGTTGAGTTTTATGGGCACAATGAATTTAATCCATTTTGGAATGAGGCTGGAACATAAACAAAAAAGTGAAGCGCTGTGAATACTTTCCGGATGCACTGTAAAGTCCTAATTATGAAACCAGACTGATCCTCCAGTTTTAGAAAGTTGTAGATTCCGAGTCTGTTCTGGCAGGAGCAAATTCAGGATCACAGGAAATCCATCTCCTCGTCCAACGTGGGTTATCCTAAACGCTCCTTCTCAAAACGTCCCAAACATGCTTGTTAAGTTGATTATAGCTATAGCCACCCTTTTAAGTCGCTTTGGATAAAAGTCTATGCTCAATAAAAAAGAAAAACATAAACATAAACTCACCAGCATAAGGGACGATTAGCATGATTTCATATTTTAAGATATAATTAAAATAATAAAGTAAAATAAACTCTAATGGCTTCTGCAACAACATGATGACTGCAAACACCTCCAGAGCTGCAAGCCAAGATTTGTGCAATAATAATAATAATAATAATAATAATAATAAATACTAGTAGTTTATATAATAGTTTGCAAAAATATCTCAAAGAAAACTGAAAAAAAAAACTGTCAATGAATTAACGAGGCTAAGTAATTAATGAAGGACACTGTGAATACAATGAAATACATTTGTTTATACTTCTCTCTATAGTTGATTAGACCCTAATAATTTTTTAGGTCCAGTGGATTAAAATAAAAACTGCTTATTAATAACTCACTGCCATGGTGATTCATAGGATTTTTTATTCAATCCAAGATTTGATTGATGGAATTCAGTTTTATATGTTCACATATTGTACAAGTTCTCAGAATTACTTTGATTTTCCAGAGCAGGCACAATTTTTACCAAATAAAAAAGGAAACGGAATGTGTGAAACCTCAGTAAATTTTCTCAAAATAGCAGTGATGGTTGTCTGTGGGTCAGGGCCCCTTGACCTCTGACCCCTGTGTCTACATCTGCTAGGTCACATCAATAAGCCCTCCATTAAGTCCTGTGATATTCCTTTTGGGAGTTAAATTCAATTTGTGCTTTATAGTGGGGATTTAAAAGTTAATTATAGACTAACAGAAGTCTGCATCTCTGTTTCTGTTGCATTAATTTCAGGATTAGGGGCTACATCAAGTACATATAAAAGTTCAAACATCTGATAGAAATCTGTTACTAGACCTAAATATACAGTAATTTTAGATTTGTTTTATTTCAAAATACTTAAAAGACTGTAAAATTATTTTGAATGTACGAAAACATTTAATTTCAAAGCAAAACTATTAGAAACTGCAATAATAACATGCAGCAAAGTGATGTTTCTTGCCTGCCATGCCCCTGTATGACCGCTAGAGGGCTCCGTTTCCTCGTCTCCTCCCAGCCTGCTCATTAGTATCCGTCTGTCACTACCACCACCACCGCCCCCTCCTGCCACGCCACAACGCCCCGGCATCGCATCGGCTCCCCGGCTGTGGCATCACCGCGCGGGGAGGGGCTCCGCTTCCTACTGTAATACCGACAGCTTTACGGTAGGACGGAAGCCACGGAGGATGTCCGTTATCTCCGTTCTTTTCTTCATTTGACACAGTTTCAGCGAGCTTCCAGCTTCTTTTTCATGCCGCACCCTCCCGACAAAGCCCCAGAACCCTGCAGTGTTTCACCCGAACCGAGATGCGTCCTGATACGCGCGGAGACATTGTCCGGAGCCCGCGGGAGGAGGAGGAGGAGGAGGAGAGGAGCGTGTAACCGGGAGAAACGCACCGGCTGCGGCTGCGGCGGCACCACCTGACACCCCCTCGTTATCCTGCTCAGGTTTAGTCCTTCCCTGATGTGCTGACGGAGTTTTGATTTTGTCGCAGTTTTGGATATTTTCTTCAGCAAAATGAGCGAAGAAGTGTCCGAGGTTCCCAAAGAGCTGCTGGGTAAGATCAGAGCCACGCGTCCCGGACCGTATAATAGTAATGCTGCTTCCACCAGCTGTGATACGTTCATGTGGAAAATCAATCATGGTTTTATTCTCTTATCCTATAAAGAATATTTTGTTATATTTAATCTCTTTGATTCTTGCAAGTTTGCTTTTTGAAACATTTTAGGATTTTTAAGGGAACAGCTGAAGCTCCTCACACTCATAATGTGGACTGTGGGGAAAACCATGAGATAAGTAGTTTATGTGTGAGTGGCCAGACTGTCAGGATTATTAAACCTTGGATCATTGGTAGACTTCTTATTTCTATCAATTACTGTTTCTTTTCTTATTTAAACTGATGACGAGCGAACTCCTGAGTCGTGCAGCTGCGGCTTTATTAGGAAAGAAAACCAGTTACTGAAAACCTCAGTGTCATGTTGGCTGAGCCAAAGCTATGTGGTACAGACCAGGAGGCTAGCCACTCAGGTTCATCAGAAAACAGTGGTTGGTTCTAGAAATCACTCGATCAGGGGAGATGTGAATCAATCCCCCCTTTCATTTTTATCCTGGTTCCACTCAGAGCTGCAGCCAGGGTGGATGAGCATGCATGGCTCCTGATCACTTGGTGTTTGTGCATCTGCCTTGGTAGAAAATGTAGCCTACCTTCTGACTTCCTCCTAGTTAAAGAAGCACAAGCCACAGACATGAGATTTCCCTCTTGTAGACTCACATGAAGCTAACGTTTGCATGGATGGCACTAGGGTTATCATTGAACTAAAAATACAGCTGGGAATGTTGTCCAGATAAAGTCACCAGGCACTTTGGTAAACCTAGCTAGTACTGGGTCGGAACCCCTGTTGTCTTCAGAATTGAACCTCCGGTTCCACCACATCCCAAAGGTTCTGGACTGAGATCTGGCTGTGGAGGTCATTGGAGTCCAGTGAACTCATGCTTCTAGAAACCAGTTAGGGATGATAACCTGCACTTGTATAGCACCTTTAAGATCCAGGGGACTCCATAGGGCTTTACACTACAATGGTGATGAGCTACAATGTAGCCACAGCTGCCCTGGGGCGCACTGACGGAGGCGAGGCTGCCGAGCACTGGCGCCACCGGTCCCTCCGACCACCACCAGCAGGCAAGGTGGGTGAAGTGTCTT
>SSNS01000403.1:184438-186938 GCA_006937985.1 Aphyosemion australe | reverse complement strand
TATTAATTATTTTTAAAGCCTTTTTGTTAAACGACCCATTAATTACTTTCATATAAGGCTTGTGCGGGGACTTACTGAGAAACCCTGACTGTAACCCCCCCCGACACACACACACACACACACACACACACACACACACACACACACACACACACACACACACACACACACACACACACACACACACACACCAAAGCTATAGGTGGTTGGGGGCGCTTTTAGCCAGAAAACCACAGTTGAACGAATTTGCTACCCTCTGCCTTCCCTGGAGCAAGCAGGAGGTAAGCCGCTAACGCTAGTGCTAGCGCTGATGGCTTATCTACTGCCTGTCAATCAAAATTACTCTACCCTAATTATTCATAATTTCAAGCTTTAATTGCATCTAAACAAATGAGTTATCAAAAATTAACTCCCCTCAGAGTTGTTATGACTGTAAACTAGACCTATTAAACCTAAAATGTTTTTTTTTGTACCAGGCTGTAAACATGTTTATTCCTGCTGTGAAGTTGGCATTTTTCACATGAGTCAATGAGGATTTGCTCCTTTCTGGAGCACCTAGTGGATGAGAGAGGAACTGCAATGTTTGTCACTTCCGCATTGGCTTCACTTTTGGCGTGCAGAGTTTCCCCCTTGATTTGGACAAGTAATAACATCTGTATCTTCATATGCTTGGTTTCATTTGGACTACTATACTATAGAGCAGTGGTTTCCAAAGTTGAGCTCAGGACCCTAGTGCGGGTCACCACGAGCAACACAGGTGGTCTTGAGATGATTTCCAGAAATTTAAATAAAATAGAAAAACAGTTACTATATTGAAGCTATATTTCTAGCTTAATTGTTAGAAAAACTCAATAGTCTTAAACAGATATACGTGGACAGGAGAAGAGTTTTTCTTTATGCCCTGAATAATTTTGCTTTTTAAGCATATTTGTATTTTCAAATCAGAGAAATTTGGGGTCGCATGTTTTGACATTCACTATTTTGTGGGTCTGAAGCTGAAATATTTGTGAGCTACTGCTATAGAGAACACCTAGAACTGTAAAAAAGGTGAAAGCGATCCACCAGCACCCAGTCTGAACTCGGTAAATGATCTCTGAAGTGGTCAAAGTGGCAGACTGTGGGTTAGGGGGGAGGATCTACAGGAAAACTCAGTTTTAAACTGTTTTTTTATTACTCTTAATTTTAAGCTATAGTTAATTTTTTTTAGTTACAAATTTGAGAACCTAATCAACTCATTTAAGGGAACAGTTAGTGGTAAGGGTTAGTCTGAACCGTGACCCTGATGAGGTTCTTACCAACAAATGTTTGCATTTTGAACAAACTGAAAATTGAATAAAGCCAGTCTTTCGCCAGTTGGATTATAGAAATTTTGTTAATAAACCATTTATTTGGGGCTCTATGGGACAGGGGATGGGCTTAGCAAAAATTGACGTATTGCCTGCATTATAGGGGTAAGACTGTCACTTTTACGGATTTCTAAAAGAATCCATCCATCCATCCATTGTCTTCCGCTTATCCGGAGTCGGGTCGCGGGGGCAGCAGCCTAAGGAGGGAAGCCCAGACCTCCCTCTCCCCAGCCACTTGGGCCAGCTCCTCCGGGGGAATCCCAAGGCGTTCCCAGGCCAGCCGAGAGACATAATCTCTCCAGCGTGTCCTGGGTCTTCCTTTGGGTCTCCTCCCGGTTGGATGTGCCCGGAAAACCTCACCAGGGAGGCGTCCAGGAGGCATCCTAATCAGATGCCCGAGCCACCTCAACTGGCTCCTCTCGATGTGGAGGAGCAGCGGGTCTACTCCGAGCCCCTCCCGGATGACCGAGCTCCTCACCCTATCTCTAAGGGAGAGCCCAGCCACCCTGCGAAGAAAACTCATTTCGGCCGCTTGTATCCGCGATCTCGTTCTTTCGGTCACTACCCAAAGCTCGTGACCATAGGTGAGGGTAGGAACGTAGATCGACCGGTAAATTGAGAGCTTCGCCTTTCGGCTCAGCTCCCTCTTCACCACAACAGACCGGCACAACGCCCGCATCACTGCAGACGCAGCACCAATCCGCCTGTCGATCTCACGCTCCACCCTTCCCTCACTCGTGAACAAGACCCCGAGATACTTGAACTCCTCCACTTGGGGCAGGACCTCGTCCCTGACCTGGAGAAGGCATTCTACCCTTTTCCGACTCAAGACCATGGTCTCGGATTTAGAGGAGCTGATTTTCATCCCAGCTGCTTCACACCCGGCTGCGAACTGCTCCAGCGAAAGCCGGAGATCACGTTCTGATGAAGCCAACAGGACCACATCATCTGCAAAAAGCAGAGACCTGATCCTTAGGTCACCAAAACGGATCCCCTCACCACCTTGGCTGCACCTAGAAATTCTGTCCATAAAAGTTATGAACAGAATCGGTGACAAAGGGCAGCCTTGGCGGAGTCCAACTCTCACCGGAAACAAGCCCGACTTACTGCCGGCAATGCGGACCAAGCTCTGACACTGGTTGTACAGGGACCTA
>SSNS01000403.1:30577-169610 GCA_006937985.1 Aphyosemion australe | reverse complement strand
ATGGATGGATGGATGCATGGATGGATGGATGGATGCATGGGTGGATGGATGGATGCATGGGTGGTGGATGGATGGATGGATGCATGGATGGATGGATGGATGCATGGGTGGATGGATGGATAAATGGATGGATGGATAGATGCATGGGTGGATGGATGGATGGATGGATGGATAGATGGATGGATGCATGCATGGATGGATATAAAATTTGGTCTTTTATATTTTTTGACCAGTTCTGTTGGTATGCTGATGTAATCGGACCATTGTGTTCAACTGACCAGTATCAGCAGTTCTCTATAGAACATGTGCTCATACAGGATTCAATAAAATTAAAGCACTGGTACATTTTATGAAGTTGCTGAATTTCTATAAAGGACACACCCATACGTTTAAACAGCTTACTGGTGGGATTTAAACAGCTTACTTAGCATTCATTCACCCTCTTCAGGTAAATCAATAAGCTTTTACCGGGTCATGCATCAAACGCTGAGTTCAAAGATGGTCTCCTCTCGTCGTGACGGTAAATGTGAGAGCTCAGACTTCTGAACATGCGAGGGGTCCTGTGTACTGGAATAGGATCAAGTTCTAGAAAACACACAAATAAGAAGAGAAAGGGTCTCAGCATTAGCATGATATCCTTGTTTTTGGTGTGTAAAAGCACACACACACACACACACACACACACATGGAGGTATAATAGAAGCTGCTCATGTCTGCATGTTACAGACCTGGCCGTCTAGGTAACCAGGGTAACAATGAAGGACACATGCTCGGGTGCAAAAATAAGTGAAACCATTTATTTACAAAGGGAACTGAACAATGAAAACCGGTGGCAAAACCATAACAACTGGACTGGGGGTCTCTGCTGACCAAAACACGTATGTGTGGAGACCTGAACAACTTCCCCAAAAGGTCTCTGGTCACTTAGCCTTAGCGCCAAAAATGTATTCCCCCTTAAGACTTAGTCTTCTCCTAAAAGGGGAATAAAAGCAGAGACAAGTTGTTATTTTAACACAAAAACAAATCAAACAAAGTTCCAAACCAAAAAGCCACCGGGGAGACAACAGTCCAGAGAACCTCTGTCCTGCTGCCCCCCTGAACTGAAGACAGGCTGGCTTTTTGTAGCTGAGCCAGCCTGATTGCAACCAGGGACAGCTGGTTGAGGCAATCAGTGGGAGAGGGCCCAGGTGTGGCGTGAAATCTCTCACACACACACACACACTGGAAGGGAGGAAGCCAGAGGAGAAAATAAAATATAACCACAACCAGCCAAGGGCTGTGACACTGCAGTACAGGAGATGCACCAAAACCAAGATGAGAAATCAGTAACATCAGATGGAATAAATCTCTTTATGGTGCAGTCCAGATGGCGCGGCATGACGGCCATTCATCAATTTCTACAAAAAGGATTTTTTTACATGATAAATAACAAAACCATTAACAAGGAGCTGCCACGATTTTTCTACTCGCTCTACACAATCTATTATGATTAGATTATGACAAAGGAGGGGGCAAAATCAAAGAAGTGTGGTTCTAAATTCACCACATTGTGACCACAAATAGCTAATAATGGGTTAAAAGAGGGAGTCGTTCAAGCAGAACTGGTTGCAGCAAAGATCAATCTGCTTTCCAACTCATCCCAGTGGTGATGAGATTCCAGTTTTTCAGTCTCCTTATCAGTGGAATAGTTCTGGACTCTGTTAGGTCATTTCACCTGATTTGCTCCTCTTCTTCCACCCTTTTATTTATTCATGGACTCCTTTTTTATCCCAGTGTCCGTCGTTCTGTTCATCCCAGTTCTTTGTCTCTCCTTTTTCTCGGTGCACCCCTCACCTCTATTGTGCTGTGTTGACAGTTTGTGTTTGCAGCCGGAGCGTCGTGACTCATTACTGTTAGACTCACGTGTGGATGAAGGACATCCTGACAGCAGTTGTGCAATAAAGAGCACATCAGCTGCGGAGCAAGGAAGCTGAATGGGTTCAGCTGTCCTGCCCGCTTTAGGAGCCTCGGTTCAAGGAAAGCTGCAAGCAGAATTTTTCTCTCTTCAAAAGTTAGATAAAAATATTAATATTTGATTAAATTCTCAATAAACTGCTGTTTTGAAAGTAGAAATCCCCCCTAAAAATAACAAAATAACTATGCATCCATCACTTCATTCATGTTCTGGTTGCCAAGGTAACAAGTCCAGGAGGGAAATCCAGGCATCTCTCTCCCCAACTCCTCCAGAGAGGGATTTTAATCTTTCCAACAAGTTCTGGGTTTGCTCTTGGTTCTTCTCCCAGTGGGATAAGCCCAGAGTGGGAAGCATCCTTGAGGCGTCGCAGTCCGACTCTCCAACCAGCTTACGCTGAGCTCCACTCAGACGACGAAGCTCCTCACCTTATCTAAAGCTGGACCCGGCCACATTGGAGATAAAGCTTCATTTTAGCCTCTTGTATGATGGAGCTTGTTCTTTTGGTCATAATCCAAATCCAATTACCCTACACAGCAAATTCAGCATGCTCAAATTAACACCGTCAGAGTTGATTTCAACACTTTTAAAGTGTCTATATGGGTCCACACCAGAAAGAGTTAATTTAACTCTTTTTGGAGAGTTGGTACTTTAACTCTGATTTAGTGTCAAAAATCAACTCTTCTGGAGTTGACAATTTAACACCGGTGTTAGAGTTAACATAGTAACTCTTAACACTAGTGTTACATTTTCAACTCCAGAAGAGTTGATTGTTGACACTAAATCAGAGTTAAAGTACCAACTCTCCAAAAAGAGTTAAATTAACTCCTACTGGTGTGGACCCATATAGACACTTTAAAAGTGTTGAAATCAACTCTGACAGTGTTAATTTGAGCATGTTGTTGTGTAACAGTCACACTGAAAAACACCAGCTAACTCATGCTCTGTACACCTCATGACTGTGGACAGCCAGTGAGAGGAACACAAGGAGCAGAGTCCTGAGCATTTAGTGTAAACCATGCTCCACTTCTTTATTGTGACAGTGGAACAGCACAGCAGTGCCATTCCTGTGACCAGCCTCCTCACTTATGGTGCCAACATGACACAACAAGTAACACCACATTTGCAACAGTGAACAAAGTAGTAACTAAGAACAACACAACCCCCCAAAAATAAACATGCATAAACACCCCATAATAGAACAAATTACCTAAAAACATGACTACCCACAATGCACTTCGCCCACTGCAGCTCTCTGCAGCCAATCAGTCACTACCAGTCCAACTTTTGAATAAATGGGTGGAGTCTGTGAATTAACTCTGCAGGTGTTATAGCCACTGTGGGAGTTCAGAGTTAGCTTTTCAGGAGTTATTTTGTCCAAAATGATTCCTACAGAGTTGATTAGGAAACATTCCTTGTTTAAACTTGGGTTTAACTCTCATGTCAGTGTTACTTATCAACTATGTAACTCTTTTAGGGTTAAATGAACCATTTTAGTGTTAAATTAACTATTATTAGTGTTAAATTGGACCAACACCCAAAAATTAACACTTTTAAATTTGCTGTGTAGGTCCAAGCACAGACAGACCATAAACACTTCAGATCAGCTCCTTCTGATCAGCACCTTCATCACTGATGACGAAGTTCGATTCAGTGATCCCATCTCTCACTCCATCCAACCGTTTATTAACGGATGTTTTTATCATTTTACAGTTTTATTCATCCAGGAAGTCTTTAATACGTCTCTTTTTAAAGCAGCCCTGGTTTCTTGGTTGAATATTTTTCCATGACCATGTAACGTGGTAAGAAAATGCTGTTAGGTGAACGTCTGTAAAGGTGCAGGAAGCATCATGTGGAGACACAAATGTTGACTACTAGAGCGGAGTGACAGAAGGGTGCTGGGGTATTCTGGGTGTTGACCCCTATGCCCTAATCTGGTGCTACTGATTTATGCTTTTCAATCAATCAAATTTTATTTGTATAGCGCCTTCCACTGCCTTTGCAGGAGCCCAAGGTGCTGAACATAAATACCATAAAAGGATAAAAGAAGAAACAGATAAAAGGCAATCAAAAAGGGATAAAACAAAATAAAATTACATAAAAGCCAAGCGATAAAAGTGAGTCTTCAAGCGACTTTAAAAAACCTGCAGTGTTGGAGATTGCTTCACATCAGACGGTAAGTCATTCCACAGAGTAGGGGCCATAACTGAAAAGGCCCAGTCCCCCCTACCTGGCACGTGGGACAGCCAACAAGAGATCGGGATGGCACATGATGTTTCAACAATGCAGCCAGACCGATAGACATACAGCAAGATCTTAAACTTAACCTGATAACACACAGGTAACCAATGTAATGAGGTCAATACAGGGGTAATGTGATCACTTTTCCCAGTCAAAAGTCTAGCTGCCGAATTCTGGACCAATTGCAACCGCTTCAATGCTGCCTGAGTCAACCCAGCATACAGTGCGTTACAATAGTCTAGTCTTGACAAAACAAATGCATGTAGTACTGTCTCAAGAGGAGGTCTTGACAACATTGGCTTGATTTTAGCTAGCCATCGTAAATGAAAAAAACAAGACCTCACTGCCATGCTAATGTGGGTCTCAAATTTGAGATCTGAATCTAATCTCACTCCCAAGCTAGTGACCACTGACTTCTGGTATTGCGACAGAGCATCTAAATTTACAGCAAGACCCCCACCTGCCTTGTTTGTTGGATAAAAGGTTATGAGCTCAGTCTTCATTCACATGAAGATAATTTACGGCAAGCCAGGACTTTATCTTCTCCAAACATGTCAATAATGCCACAATACTACCTCCCATCCTCTGACATAAGGGAAAGTAAATTTGGCAGTCATCCGCATATAGATGAAACTTAACACCATGTCTGTGGAAGACTGCCCCCAAAGGGAGCAAGTAAAGTGCAAAAAGGAGTGGCCCCAGGATAGATCCCTGTGGTACCCCCCAACACTGGTCCTCCCAGGGAGACGAGGCTTCATCCACCATAACACAGAACCTCCTTCTCTGAACATATGATCTCAACCTTTTACTGTTGCTCACATCCAAAGGGGTTGGAATAAATGCAACTGGGCTTCATTGGTTTCTTGTCCAGTCTAGTTGCCTTTCCTTTGGATTACCATGACCTGGATGACTGAGAACCTTCCAGCATGTTGCTCACATCCAGTTGCTGTTCCAATGCAGCACAGAAACATTTAATCACAGCACCACGAGTCATAACTAGTTCTAGTTTGTCATCAGCGCCTTTACTAGTGTGTTTGAAGACCAAAGCGACATGACACTGGCCCTTAGCTGAAATACACCCCAGTAGAAAGCTGCAACCATCTTTCACCTCCTGGAAAACCCAAACTAAAGGAATGCATAGTGATTTGTTGTGATGGGTGACCCGATAAAGCATCTGTAGCACGTGATGAATGAATGAAAGTACTTCTTTGTGGGGGTTAAATTTCCCGTTTAGCACGGCCACAGCCAAATGTCTGCACAGAAAATGCTGTTTGGTTCCTGCTGAGATCCAGTCTGACTCTGGTCCAGTCACAATGTTTCTTTTTTGTTTTGTTAGTGAAAACTGATCCACATTTCCATGCCAAGTCTGCCTCTGCGTTGTGCTACATTCATGTCTGAATGTCCATCACACATTGACATGTTTTATTCACAAATTTATGGATTTAGCGTGGGGCAGCTGTTGCCGTAGCAACTCTAAATATGTGTTAGTGTGCACATGTGGCTGAGTTTCAGACCACATCCATTCTCCTTGTTCGTGCGTGCGTGCGTGTGAAGTCAGACATTTCTATTTTAATCTTTTTGGCCCAGAAATGGTCAAATCTAGCTGTTGGTGGATATTTGGGTCTGTTGTTTAGAGCCTGTGTTTTAGAATGAAGGGATAAGTGATGCTGTGGAGCTTCTGGCACTTAGTTTGCATGTGATCCACCAGCCAGTGCGTGTGTGTTACAGTAACAGAAAGTGTAACGACAGCTGCTCTGTCCGGTCTCGTACACATGCTCTGATGCTGCTGCCATCTGGTTGGCTGAGTGCAGCTGAGGGTACTATGCCGGTCGTGGTAAATTCACAGACCGATGGGAAGGCTCAAGGCTTAAATCCACTTAAAACCGTCAGCAGAGACAGAGAGAGAAGCTGCAGGGGGGTCACGGGGTGTATCGCCTTTGTCCGTTTAAAAGGGCAGATGGAGAGAGAGCTACACTGGAGAGTTCAGGGGGCAGTCATGCATCATATGGGGTAGGGTGGGGGGTGGAAAGATGATGGGAAAACAATAAAAAAGGCGACTTTAATTGTAGAGCGTAAACCTGATTGGAGTTAAGTTTCAGCCTTTCCAACCATTGAAAAAACAGGATTAGAACACACATTAAACTCTTGAAAACAGGACTAACATCAATGCAGAAGCAGCCACCACTCAGATGGTTTCTGGTTGAACATCTATTTAAAACAATCAACTGTTTCCCATTTTTCAGTTCTTTCTTGTTGACATGAAAGTTCCACAGATCTATTCAGGCTTTTAAAAAGTGTATTATTTTCTCTCAGTTCAATCCCATGAAGTCCTAGCCTGGAAAGCCATCCTATATATGTGAATATATCATGTGAATATATAGGATGGCCACGACAGATCTCAGTGGGGCGGAATCTACAGTTGTCTTTCCAACTGTCTCCACATGCTATTGGACAATGAATAACTCACATACTCACAGCTATGGATGGCAGTCAACGGGGCAGTCCACCATACACTGTTGAAGAAGATGCAAATACGTCCTTTTTCTACATAAAGGACACAAGTACCTCTATCTGCTGTTGACTCAAAGAAATGCCCATGTCTAAATAGTCCAAAATTGATGCCAAAGCCGTTTCAAACAAGTCATTGCCATCTTGTTCTGCTCTGTCGCATCATCCCGCCCACTAAACCGATAGAGCGCTGTGATTGGCATAACACAAAAACTGCTCAGACCAATAGTAGACCTGCTGAGGCTCCTATAGAGCATGGTTAAACCAACATGCAGAACAAAAGCATTTGCTTCAGCTGCTGTCTGTCTAGATTTCTAGGCTAATAAAGTGCAAGAGAAAATGGAACTTATGATCCAATGCTGCACTGAACTCAACAGCTAAAATCTCTAAAGATGAAAAAATGATGGAGTAAATGAACGAATTTAAAGGCAGACACAGCAGTTTTGGGTTGCTTTTAGCACCCCCTAGTGTTCGTTAGTGAAGTTGAAAGTAAAAATGATCTCGTCGCTGTGCGTTCATCTTTTTAACACCTTAATCTAACTGCTGAAATGTCTCCTCAGCCTTCATTAGTGTCTACAGGAGCGGTTCATCACTAAATCAAACAAATCAGCTGTGTTCATGATCTAAAACATGCAGGAAGCAGACTGCAGAGCCAGGCATGTCAGCTCCAGAACATTGTACTCTATGACCATGTAAACACCAAAACTACCAAAAGAAAGAGTAGACTCACTTCTTACATCAGGAAGAATCGCCGTATTTCTAGCGTTATCCATTCGTTCACAATCTGGTGCCCAAGCGCTGCTGCAGAAGCATTTCCGGTTCGGCGCATCGTTTTTTTCACAGCAGCGGCCCAAAACAAACTCATAATCCATTGATTTTCCGCTTCCTGATCACGTGATGTGTGACATACACGGATGAAGATCCGCTTTAGACACGTGATGTTTGTTCTCACGCGGCGGGGGCTCGCTCTGACGTCCGCCCCGTAAAAAAATAGAAATGACGACTATAGTCGTCAATGGCAGTGAATGAGTTAAAGGGTTATTATAATAATAACCAAAATATTGTGAATACTTCATCTTACCTGTTCTATAAACCTTTTGAAAGACTAGAGTTTAGTTCTGAGCTGACAGATGAGCTAACGGCTAGTCACAGCAAAGACAAAAATACTTCTCGGCTCATAATTTTCTTAGCAGTTTCTGCAAAAACATTTTTCCTCGGCAAACAAAGGGATGATTCTCTTTCATGTTTTAAATCAGTGTAAAAGTTTTTGAATATTTTTACATTAGAACCATTTTACGATGACATTACTCCACATTGTTCTTTGTTTCTAGCCGTTAGCTCATCAATCTGGTCAGAACTAGTCTCCATTTTTCTAAACTGAGGTTGTTCTAGGATCTACAGCAGAAAGCCACCTTCAGAGATGTAAGTCCTAGAATTATGAGTAACAATGGACTGATAACTGAACCAAACGTATTTGTTTATTTGTAACTTCTAACCAGGCTTATTTAGATTTTAATAGGTTTCTATGTGAAGCTGTTTTTCAGCCACATCGTGTGTTGAAGCTTCAGAGCAGAAACGAGACGCAGTGAAATGAGAAGGAGGGGTGAGTAAAGCGTGGTGACTCCTGCTCTTTAGGAGAGGTTATCTTTGGCCGTACAGGCCTGCCTGTCCGTCTCCATCGCATCAAAACAAACAAACGCCGCCTGCAGAACAGAGTCTCAGAGGCCTGCAGAGCATTGTCGTCCTTTTTAGCCACGTCTCATCCCTCTGTTTCTTCTTCTACACTTTAGAAAAAGAAGGTGACAGTTAGAAATATCCCGTTATGTTCTCTCCTCAGCTCCTTCCTTTCCTTCAAGTGAATGCAAATGCTCCACCTCTAAAGTTCGGTGTATATGTTCTTCTAAAGCATCACTTTAGTGTTTTGATCCTAGAAACTCCTGCCAGCAACTGGAATCTAAGGCTATTATCTAAAAACACAACAAGAGAACTTGGATGATTTATGGATGAATTCTGGAGATAGTTTGCTGTTGAAGACATGACACGGTTATGTTTTGATCGTTATCATGGTGAAAGTTTTTATAGTTAGTATTAGAGCTTTTTCAACCTGGGCAAACCCTCAACTTTACTAACAAACCAAAACAGAACTATACAAAGAAAACAGTAACTCTGGTTTTCCACCTAATGCATAAGTGGTGCCTAATGTCTGTGAAGCACAATAGACCGCCAACAGCCACCGTTGTAGTCAGCGGGTTTGTTTTCCACCAGGTGCGTGGCAGCGCGTGTGGAATGCGTCCCAGAAGCGTAGTGTTGTGTTGCTCTGATAAATTTACTCACCAGGTCTATTCTTTACATCCTACACTTCCAGAAGAATACGTCAAGCTCAGCAGTTCAGATTGGGCCAGACAAAAAATGCTGGTGAATGTTCTCAGCCATCCAGGTCATGGCAATCCAAAGGGGTTCAAATGAAGGCAACTGGACTTCTTTGATTTCTTGAAGACGTTTCTCTTCTCATACGAGGAGCGTTGTCAGTTCTGACTGGAATATGGGAGGGCCAAGCTTATAAACTGTAACTGTCTATTGTTGCTCAATGAGCAGAAACTACCTATGAATACCCCTCCTCCCTACCTACTGATGGGTCGTCAGGGTCCTTAGCCTCTATTTTGAGAGACTTATTGCATTGATTAGATGCACGGCAGTGTGACTTAGACTGAAACTGTTTGGGGATTAGGTTCAGAGCTGCTGGAGAGGTGAAACCTAAGACCTCCACCTCTATTTAGTGTAGGTTTTCGTGTTTGACATAGATAGCTTCCTTTAATCCTCTCTCAAACCATTTATCTTCTCTAACCAGAATGTGTACTTTGTCAGTTTCAGTCTAAGTCACACCCTCGTGCATCTGACCAATGCAACGATTCCCTCACAATAGAGGCTAACGCGACCCTGACGACTCATCAGGAGGATGGGAGGAGGGTATTCATAGGTAGTTTCTGCTCGTTGAGAAACAATAGACAGCTACAGCCCATTTTCCAGTCAGAATTAGCAAAGCTCCTCGGATGAGAAGCGAAACGTCTTCAAGAAATCAAAGAAGTCCAGTTGCCTTCATTCAAACCCCTTTGGATTACCAGACAAAAAATCAAACATGGGATCAGTGTAAAGCATCTGGCAAATTTCAAAATAAAAGACATGCAGAATACACCTCCTAGGTGGCAGTAAAAAGAACATGGTGGCAGAGGAGTTAAGTGGACGCCCCGCAATCGGAAGGTCGCAGGTTTGCGTCCCGCTCAGTCTGTCGCTGTCGTTGTGTCCTTGGGCAAGACACTTAACCCGGCTTGCCTGTATAAATCCAATCCATTATTATTATTATCATGTGTTCTATACTTGTGCAATACCGGATTCAGATTGTTGTCTGTGTCTCTTACAGTATGCTGCATAGTGTTGGTACCAAGTTTGTTTTTATCTTGTATTTGTGTTTTTTTTTTTTAGTGATCTAAGATTACAATACTAGATTACTGCCTATGTATCCTTGTTTTTTTTTTTTTTATCTTCTTCTAATTACCTTTTGAGTGATGGTGCTGCTGTGACAAGTGAATTTCCCCACTGAGGGATCAATAAAGTCTATTCTATTCTATTCTATTCTATTCTATTCTATTCTATTCTATTCTATTCTATTCTATTATTATTATAAACCACAGACCTTTCAGATGCATGCTGTTGTCTTTCTCTTTGCTTGTTACTATCAACATATAAATATATGGACATAGCCCACCCATTTGGATATAAATATGCAAAATGATTCAAAATGGGAGGTTCCCACCACCTCCATTTTGGCCGTGACACACGCCTCTTCACGCCCAGACAATCCATAAATGGGAAAAGAGGTAGAGCTGAGGGTGGGGCAGTGAGAGTTGGCGATAACAAAACCAATGTAGCAACTAGCTAAACTGAGCTAACACACGAAGCTAAGATGGCGAACCGAGACAGCGAACCACGCAGCTGTCTGGCTTCTGTGCGAGGCAGCAGCATTGGCCGTCTGTGGAGCTGTAATATGGACTGTAAAAATACAAGCAGAGCCTCATACCGCTGCGATCGGAGCCGGGCGCCCTGTCTGCTTACACGATGTCACGCTCCGCTCCGGGGGAGTTCAGCGGGAGAAACGCGGTTGAGCGACTCCAAAATGTAGCAACATCAGCTCAAACAGCAGCGTTGGTCGTCTGTGGAGCTGTAATATGGACTGTAAAAATACAAGCAGAGCCTCATACCGCTGCGATCGGAGCCGGGCTGCTTACACAATGTCCCGCTCTGCTCCGGGGGAGTTCAGCGGGACCTTAGCTGCATGCTAACTTGAAGCTAGTGGACTTTTTCAGGCTCTTTTAGCGAGAGAAATGTGGTTGAGCGACTCCAAAGTGTAACGAGATCGGCTCAAACAGCTCAATTGTTTCTGTAGTCTCCCTCAGAGAGTTCCACAGGCTACAACCACAGCCTCAGACGGTAGCCAAGCAGCCGCGCGTCCCAGCTCCCTCGGGAGAAGGGCGTGTGCGGCTGCTTGTGTGTAGTGAAGCCGGGCGCCCGCCTAGCTTGACTTCGTGCCTCCGCAATGATTAAGCGGCACATTCGCAGATCTCTGATCTCGGCAAACTTCCATTCTGCAGCGATGACCTCCCGAAGCCTCAGCTAGCCTCGGTTAGCTTACCTAGCTCGAGTTACAGTACCCAGTCAGCCCCACGAACACGTTATATTTCAACCCATCTTTGACCAAGCAGTGTTATGTTAAACACAAAGCATCTTCCCCCATTCAACCAGCGAAATAAAGTACAGAAATATAATTTTACTTACTGATAAAAATGAAGCAGAGACTTCTTGGATGGTCTCTTAGTGCAAACAATTCCACAGCTTTCCCTCTTTGTCCAAATAATTCCATGATTAACATCCAAACACGAACACACAGAAAACACAACTAAAGTTCAGAGTCGAAATGGCCGAACATCTATTAACGTGAGGCTGAGGCCTTCCTTGGAGCTAGCTGCTTATGCTAGCTGTAAAGCTAGCTCTGACGCTTGCTCTGACGCTCATGCTTCCTGTCAATCAAATCTAATTATTCATAATTTCAAGCATTTTATTACACCTAAACGAAAGAGTTACAAAAAAATCCACCCCCCTCAGAGTTGTCAGGACTATAAACTAGACCTATTAAACACAAAATGGAAAATTGAACCAGGCTGTAAAGATCTTTTTTTCAGCTGTGAAATTGGCATTTTTAACATGGGAGTCAAAGAGGATTTGCTCACTTCTGGACCCACCCCCAGTGGATGAGGGGAGAACTGCAATTTTTGCCTCATTTCTGAGCCAGAGGGGTTCCCCCTTGCTTGTTACTGTGTGAACGGGCAAAATCACATGTGATCTTGAAGTTCTCCTGTGATTATTTGATCTTGTGGAACCGGCTGTGGAATGCATTCACAGCCGAAGCACATCTGAAACATTTCTGGTAGGAAGGTCACGGTAAAAACGCATCTATTGCTTTACTTTAAGCCTGGGTTATTAGAATAAAATAAAACATTGCATCCAGTGAATGTTGTTGGGTTTTCTACACTTACAAAGACACATAAAACACGCCAGACGGGATGCTGAGTGCAGCATGTTTTTATCCTGCAGACTCGAATCAGCCTGATGCATATTTGTTCTTTTATTATAGTGCAGGGGATGAAGTTCTGGTGAGTTTTTCCAGCAGAGATTAGGAGATTTTAATGGGTAAAATGATGAATACCAACTAATACTACTAAAAACAATAATAATAAAGAAAACAAGTCATTATCAATGATTCACGTATACAGCAGGAAATCCCGGGACTACAGCTATAATTAGTATAACAACTTTTTGCACATTTTCAACACATTTTTAAGAGTTTGTGATTAACTGTGATGCATTTCTTGACCATTAATGCAGAATGTTGAGACCCTTTCACGCTCACACTGCTGCAGCATTCCTTGATGTGTAAAATATCAGTGATTTCTAAAACTCTGCTAAAGGTGGAAGTCTCCCTCTGACTGCCTAAAGGTCAGGCTTTAGTGAGTTTACATCTTTTGACAGAATGAAATCTGGTGTCAGGACCTTTGACTTAAAATAAAAATCATTGAATGTTTTAATGTCAGGATTTTAACCCCTTTTTTCTTCTGGATTAATTTTTCCTTCCTTTTCAAAATAAAAGCCATCATGATGCTGCTGGGTGGTCTTTGTTATTTCTTCCTTGTTGCTATTGTTTTCCTTCTTTTACAGATTTGGAAAATTCATTTTCTGCTACTGATTGGTTGTTCTCTCTGTTTTCTCTCAGGCTCTGGCGTCCCATCGTTTCTACCTCCTAACAGCACGCATTCCCACTAAGGTAAGAGCTGAGATGCTCCATTAAAAAGAGATTTTCAAACAAGGCATTAAAGGCATTAAAAAGGTTGAAACTAGCCCAGCGCTGTATATCACACGTTTGCACCAGCTCTGGGCCATGAGGATCAGTTTCTGCGTATCTGTTCTGTAGCTGTGCATTAGGACTGAACACCTGCGTGATGAAGAATTAAACTCTGTTTACAGTTTGCCTCGCCCTCTCCGTTTCTGTTTACACTCTCCTTTTAGATCTGGATCGTTTGTCTCGTTGGAGGCGAGTTTTCTGTTGCCATAGCGCTTTATCTCCCAGTCAGATCACGGCGATGACCTCTGCTCCCCGGGCTTAAAGCTTCAGTTTTCTCACTCAGCAGTTCTCATTTATCAGTTCTTATCTCGTTTCCTCCCTTTCCTTTTGTTTTGGTTTCACTCCTTAAGTCAGGCAGTGTGCCAACATGACGGCCAGAAACGTAGCTGTTTTGTTTCTGTTTGTGTTTAGATGGGAGTTATTTTTTATTAGTTTTTAATGTTTATTCTTATTTTTAGGGCAGGGACGATAATCAATAAGTCAATTAATCGTACCATAGATGAAAATGATCTCAATAATTGTTCCAGCCTCATGTGTCTGTGTGTGTTTATGTTTTCCTTGTCTCTCGCCTTCAAAGACGCTGGACGACAAGAGGGTTCAAGTGCAGTTTTGGTTGTTGACACTGGATAGGTTATTGTATTTATTGTTTTGGAGAGACGGGGTCTATTTGATTGTTTTTGTTTCTAACAGAGAGTGAGAGTCCTTTATTATTTTATTTTGATTGTTTTATTTATTTATTTAGAAGTTCTGGTTCTGGACATTCCAATGTTAAATAAAGGTTTAATTGTTGCATTTTAAAGGATGTACTTGCATTATTATGATATATTAACATTACATAAGTGGTTATTTTGGTCTCATAATGTCGACAATAATATCATTTATTGTCAAAAATTTGTTGGACAGTATATCATCCAGCAAACTGTGTTATCGTCCCAGGCCTACTTATTTTCTTAGTTCAGAATCAGAATCAGGAGGGTTTTATTGTCATATGTGCGAGAAATCACAACATTAGGAAATTGCTGCAGTACTTGGTGCAAAAAGAAAGATAAAAAATAAGAGATAAGCAAATATAAGAAGTAATAATGTACTCATGATAAAATAATTAATATAAAAAGTGGCAATAATTAGAGAAGCAGCTACTATAGACACAGTGCAGGTGCTAATCAGAGTGGATCAGCTTCAGGTACAAACACAACACCGGGTCATGTGACTGGGATCAAGCGACTGGAGTGGGCAGCCCTAGGATTGACATTCATGAGTCCAACAGCAGAGGGGAAGAAACTGTTCTTGTGGCGAGAGGTTCTGGTCCGAATGGATCTGAACCTCCTGCCAGATGGGAGCGGGTCAAAGAGACAGTGTCCAGGGTGACACGGGTCAGCTGATGGGGAGCTTTCTGAATGCGAGTGTACGTCACGGCACATCACAGCCAGAGTTCAACCACATGGAAATTTACCTGCAGCAAGAACTTTGCTAAACCACTTTTGCCTCAAAGAGCTGTGTCAGCTTGGCCACTTTTCATGTGCACAGCCTCTATAGATGACCCAGCAGCTACCCTCCAGATTCTGGCTGATTTATTAGTTATTTTATTTTTCTAATCTTAGACATTTATGAGCTTCTGTTTTTTGTTCCAAGTCGCTTATTTTCTAGTTTTGGATCCTTAACTTTTGAGTCAGATCTCTGTGGGATGTTGATCTGAATGGACCCGAGGCTCGAGCATCTTATGTAAATGATAATGATTTAGTTAGCTCTGTGATCTTTTGGCCCAAAGCTTTAGTGCTGAAGTGTTGTGTGTTTAGAGCTGAAATTGGCCCGTAGCTCTTTTCTCCACTTCTCAGTGGGTTTTCCTGTGTGTCTGTCTCTCCGATTGATGGTTTGGCTCCTCTTGTGAAGCTGCAGGGTTGAACTGTCTGTTAGAGTCTGCTCCAAAGCACCCACACATGCTGTTATCACACAAACAAAGTCATTCATAGCTCCCTTCTTGCTGTTTTCTCAACACTTTCCCATAGCCTATTTGGATCAGAATCTAGCATCTTTGTTGTTTGTTTAAAAAGATGATTTCAGATCATCTCAAATCGAAGTAAAATCTTTTATGAAACTCTATCAGGCTTTGGTGCTGCTACCTTCTACATACCTGAGAATAAATGCATGAAAACACAACTGCAAGCAGGCGGAATGAGCAGATGGACAACTACCGAACGAGCGAACCATCAGTTAACAGCATTTGGTTTCTCCGCACTCCCCCAGCAGGAACCCTGTTGGTCTGCTGGATTAGGCAGAAAAACATGCAACTTATTATGATATTATTTTATATTTAAACAGTGTGATATCAATATTAAACTCTATTGTGTTCCATTTGCACATTTACTGTGTAGCATGTGCTCCACACTAAGAAGCAGATTCATAAAGTCTGGTTATTTAGTTTTAGATCAGAAACATCAATGTGTGTCTAATTCTGCAAAAAACTTCTAACAATTTACTGATTTATCTACAAAAAGACAAATTATTATTATTATTATAATGATAAATGAAGACACCATGCATTATAAGAAGGTTGAGCCATCTACAAAAATGTGGCCACATCTAACATAAAACAGCGTGTGAGTTTTTCTAATTGAAGAAATAAATATTTTAATATTTGTCATTTTTTATGTCACTTTTTAAAAAATCTGATGTAAAAACATCAGTTGATTAAAAATGTATTCACAATTTATCACATAGATTATTGCAGATTAAAAACGTCTCTTAACATGATATCTTTCATGTTTCTAATGCTTTTTAAACTTTTGAAGCAGACAAACATACCTCCTTTATGCAGATGTATGTTTGTTATAGAATAGAATAGACTTTATTGATCCCACAGTGGGGAAATTCACTCATTAAGGCAGCACACACACTTAGAGAATAGGAAAAAAATATACAGGTAAATACACAAAGGCAGTAGACTATCACTGTAACCTTCAGCAATTAAAAAATGATTAAAAATAGAGAATTGAGTTTCTAGCGTAAAGGACACAGACATACAAATGTGCATCTGGGTATTGAAACCAAAACGATGACAAATACTGTCAATAGAATTTTCTATACCTCTGAAGTACTACATGCTCAAAGAAAAAGTAAAAAGTACATATTTAAGCAACAAGTACTCCACTAAATAATCTCAAACCCTGGGATCCCAAGGTTAATCCCAACCAATAAGGATTAAGATCCCAGACCAGCTGACCCAGGGACCATTGGTGAGTTAAAGAGATAGACAAAACATAAATAATTAATATGTGATGACATCCAATAATATTTGTTTACATTCAGTGATTAATTAAAGTAGCTCTCCGGAGTATTTCTTTTATCTGATGGCACCATCTAGTGGCTGACAAGCGTATCACACCAAGAGTTGGTGGACTCTGTAATTTAAGATAGCGCCTGCACGTTTCTTGTTTATGAATGTGCTTCTGTAGCCGACAAACAGCTAAAACACGTTGTTTTACAAGTATTATTCTCATGTCATGTTGTGTTTTCATATATTTATATTTTAAAGACTTACTTGTCCGTGAAAAGTTCATCAACTCTGCATCAGCCGAGGTACTTCCTTAAAGAAGCACGTAAGCGGTAGTCTAACACTATTGGTTAGTTCTGATCGTCGGTCAGTTTCCTATTGCACAGATGTTATGGGGCAGGGGGCGGGCTTAGCAAAAAAAAAAAAAAGACTTATTGCTTACATTATATCACACTACATGATACAATCACTTTTACGGATTTCTGAAAGATCATACATAATTCCTGAAAGGGGAAAACTCCGGATTGCTGCTTTAGTGTGATAATAGCATGTTCACTTTTTCAGCCCTAAAACTCTATTATTAGCTATTTCCTTAATTGGCATGAATTGTGTTTTATTTGTTTTTTAAGGCAACCTGACGTTTGAGTCATGTTTCCTATTTATTATAGAGGGGTGTTTCCTTTGTACCACATGAATGAAATAATTCCTGTTGTGTAATGGGTAGACTAACTATAAGCTCAGCTGACAGAAACACACACACACACTCACTCCATAACGTAGTGAGACCGCAGCTTTCTGCTTTTGCCTTCCTTCATCTCATCTCCAAACCGAGCCTGAGGTTTTCGGCTCCTCCTGGAATAGTCTGGCCTCGCTGCCCGGCCTGCCCTCAGGCGCTCAGCTCAGCGTGTGTCTGAGAAAACAAGAATCCAAGGAAAACTCGGCTCATTATGATGTAGCAGGCTTTTCTATGAACGGGCTTTCCCATCTCTCATGAAAAATAAAAAAATCAATGTAAATGTAAATGTGTGAGTGCAGCCTTTTGTTTTTATTGTGTCCTAAAGCGCCCTCTTCAAGCACGAGAAAATACATTGACCCATTAATAAATAAATAAATGCAATCTTTATTAAGAAAGGTCTTTTTTTTTAGTTTATTTTAAATCTAAATGTCAGTTCCAAGTGGAAGAAGAAACTCAGAAAGATTTTGTTTGGTGTTCAATCTGGTTGCAGTTTACCTGAAATCAGCAGGTTAAACTTTAAATCTGACCAGTGATCAGTTGAGAAGAAAGGAGAGATTTGGCTCAACACAGAAACTCACTGAGTTTTATCCAGGGTGAAACCAAACCTGACATCTACAACAATACCTGCTAAGTGTATTTATACATCTGCTGTAAGGACAGAATGAATTAGTCCATGGTCCGGATAACACCTCTACCAGAATAATTGTGCTTTTCATCCCTGCTTGTGTGATGATAAAACTCAGCTGCAATGTCTGTGTTTGGTCTTTAGGTGGAACACAACTTTAATTATCTGGAGATCCAGGGAATTGCGTGCAACAAGCCAACACAGGTACCCCGCCCTCAGATCCAATGAAAACATGAAGTAATAAAGGAATGTGTTGTAGGAGCCTCTTCTGACAACAAAAGCTGTTCATTACTGACAGAATGTCACAAAGCTGTGTCACTTTGCATGATCTGTAGTAGGGCTGGGTAAAAAATTGATCATTTATCGTTAAATTTCTGACTCTAATCAATATAATTTAACCCATGTCAACAAATTCACTAATAAAAAATGAAAAGATGTGTGTAGGTTGGCGACGTCCATGTCCCTTTAAGAAGCTGTACCACCTCAGTCTCATGACAACGTGACTCAACGTAATACACGTGACAGCCCATCTAGTTATCGTCCATTTATCGTTATCGAGGTGAACTCCTCAATATACCGTGATATTGATTTTAAGCCATATCGCCCAGCCCTAGTCTGTAGCCAGCCATCAGCAGTTCACCTAAAGCATCTGAGCTGAGCTGAATCAGCACCTAAAGCTAGTCACTAAGATTATGAGTGTGTGTTTCAAGGTCATAAGCATTAAATCAACAAGAGCAACTCCCCTCCTGCTTTTTTAGCAGTCTGTCTTGTGTCTGAAGTATTTAGTTAAATATTTGATCAGCTGGAGTTTAGTATTAGAGTACCAGACCAGAGGGCGTGCTTGCTCATGAAGGTGCATGCACCAATCAGCTGTTTTTCAGCAGGTTTATTATTTTTTTGGGTTACACCATTTTACATCGATCTGATCCTTTTACTGACATTTACATGATGCATTCTACCTGATTTAAGAAACTGTGGTTTAAAAGTGATTTTGGATTCATTCATTATTTATCAGTTGTTTAAACATCCAGCAGCTCCAACAGTTTTTACTTTCATTCAGATCTAACTGTGCTTTTCACTATAAAGATAATAAACACTGTTGACTGTATTTTAAACTCAGAGTGTCAAACATCTGAAGGACGTCTTCCTTTAAAAGCAGGCATACAGCTTATTTAATTAAATGATTGAGATAAACAAATAATATATATAGCCTGGAAAAAGATCTAAATTCTCTTTATAATCCTAAAAAGCTCATTATTCCCAGACATTAGGGGGGAAAGCTGGTCCCTAAAGGTCTAGCAAGCTGCCAGTCATTTGAATTAACTTAGAAAATATTGTAATTTTCTTGCGACCGTCCTGCAGCTGAACCCCTGTCCTGCTCATCCTGAGTCCTGTCATTCCTGCTAATGTCCAGATTGAAGGAGTCCCGTGTAGCAGACAGGATTATGTTCCTTTTGGCCTACAGAGGAAGCCTTCGTCACCTCATACCAACATTTGCATAATTGCCGCGTCTACTGAAATGGTTCAACACTTTGTGTTAATATCATTAAGCCTCTACTCAGCCTGCTGTTGCTTCCCCGTTGGGGATAATTGTGTAGAGTTTGATAAAAACATAATAGTAACCTGAATCAGCTTCAGCAGGCATTAAATATCGGAAGCTTGAGAGGATCTTTGCTTTTACCAAATTTTGACAAAAATGTAGAATATAAATGAGAGGAATGAGGTAAACAGGTGCATTTATGTTGATCTCTGACTGAACATCCATCCCTGGTTTTAGCTGTTTGTGGAGTACGAGCGTGGCTCTTTCTCTGTGAAGCTGCCCTCCACCGAGGAGGTGAACGAGGTGGTCGCTCACATAGGGAACTGTCTACTGAGGATATGTCCTGGTCTGCCCCCCAGGTAAAGTGTGCAGGTTTGAATCCATGATGCATGACCGTAACTTCATATGATCAGAGGAAAACTCACTGCTGCATGTTTCTACTACTAATAGAAACTGAAGTCTAAACCAGCTCCTAAATGAAGTTCTTTTCTTCTCAGTAAAGTGATGAAGAAGCTCTCCATGGAGCCTCTGGACAGGCTGGCCGCTCTGCAGACTCTGTGGGAGAACAACAAACCTGCAGAACCTGGACCCTGCGGTAGGAACCGCTGACTTTATGCTAAACTGGTGGATTCTGTTGACATCTTGCCTTACTTTTTCTGTGTCGCTGCCCGTCTCTGTCTCCAGGTGGGTTTTCTCAGATGTACAGGTGTGTGTGTGACTGGTTGGGGCTGCCTTACAGAGAGGAAGTGCAGTGGGTAAGAACCAGATCCCAGCTGTCCCAGACTAACTTAAAACTGCATTTGGCCCTTTGATAAATAAAGAAATAAAACCCTGATGTATAATTGATGTTTTCTCTTCAGGATGTTGACACCATCTACTTGACACAAGACACCAGAGAACTCAACCTGCAGGATTTCAGTCATCTAGAGAACAGGTGACGGTTTCTGAAGCTCACCTTAAATATTTAAACACGGCACAACGAAGGCAGTGTGGCACAGAAATACAAACGTGTGCATTAAAGTGTGAGAATGTCGTTTCTAATGTGAAGTTGCTGCGTTTCTTTGATGATGAGGTTCATCTCTGATCTGTGTGTCCTCAGGGATCTGGTTGCTATAATAGCCGTGCTGGAGTTCAACCAGTGGTTCACCAAGCTCTCCACCAAGGATTACAAACTGGTTAGTGGCTAGAAAAGAAGGTTGTGTGTTTACAGTGAGCTTCTGGCTTTTTCCTGATAAATGATGTTTTTGCTTTGTTACTGAACAGGAATGATAAAGGAACGATGCAACACATTTTTACCCTGAAACATCCTCAGAAATCTGCATCAGTGCCCCAAAAGTCTTAGGTCAGTCTGTGATGAAAAACATCACAGATCATCTGCCTAATGATCAGTCCCACAGATAGACAATTACTTCAAAAACACGAGTCTGGAGCCTCTCCAGCCGCAATAGTCAGCGGAAGCTAATGTGGAGAAAAGGAATGACTAAAGACATGAGCGCAGACTGTTTTCTCTAACTGGCTACACGGTTTTCTGAGTAATCATGAAGATCTGTTTTATTTTTTTTAAATGTGACAGAGACTAGAAATGATAAAAGGAAAGGTACATTTCTCACCTGGATCTTTGCTCTTCGTCGAGAGATTTCAGAGTAATTTTAGGGTTTTTTCCTCCCAATAGTAAAACTTATGCCCAGCACAGCCAGCGACTACATGGAACTGATGTTATACACAATTCAATGGACTGGAATGGGGTTAAACAAAGGTTTAAAGCCATATTATGCAACTTTTTCATATTTTAAATCATGTTCTTGAGCCAGTATGTGCTAAAATGACTCTTTACAGGGTTAATGAAATGTCACTCAGACCCCCACTGCCTTCTGTTTCCAGAATACCACACTTGCAACTTCAAAGTGGCGGTCCGCTCCTTGTTGGATTTAGTAAAGTGGAGCTGACATACCTGGTGCTGCAGTCTGCTTCCAGCATGTTTCCTGCATGTTTTAGATCATGAACACAGCTGATTTGTTTGATTTAGTGATGAACCGCTCCTGTAGACACTAATGAAGGCTGAGGAGACGTTTCAGCTGTTAGATTAAAGGTGCTATGTGGGATATTCATAGAAATCATGGTAAAAATTGCGACTCTTTAGCGCCATGCAGTTCAGAGTAAGTATTGCAGCTACGGTGGCCCACTCAAAAAGGCAACAACTCCAGCGTTCACTCCAGCCATCTGGTTCGTTTTTTTATAAAAAGCATGAGATTGATTTATTTCCAGTCTCTGTAGCCTAACCCACACAAAGCATATAACTACTCCACCAGTTAAAGAAAATTTTTTAATGACTGTTCAGTCTTAATGTATAATGCCAGGCGTACCCCCCCCCCCCCCCCCCCCCTGACGAGACGAGCCCCCCCACCCCCCCACCCCATGCGACGAGGCGGCTGTAAACATTTCTAGGGGAAACACTGCTGTTAGCTGTTATATCAACCTACCAGTCCTGAAGGAAGCTAGCATAGCTGCCTGTCACCGATTCACACATGGAGGAGGGAAGGCATCAGCTGTGGCGTCCGGTGTCATGTGGATCAGAGCAGCGGAGTAAACAAGAGTCTGCCGGTTAGCCATCAGCTGATCGTAGCACACGGTATGAGCCGCAGTGAAGATCGAGATGGAGCTAACATCAACCACTGGCTGTTTAGCGATCGGATAGCCGATGAGGTTTGGCTGGAGCCGGGGACACGCTGTGGAAATAAAGTAACTAATGCTAACATAGCTACCGGCTAGCGGACCACCGCTGAACCGTGTTGGGAGAGACACGGCAGGCTGCGGTAAGAGAGGAGACTTTAATAGAAGGAACTTTCTTGAAGAAGGACTTTGGAACTGATATGTTGGGACCGGATTGGGAGCTTTATTATCAAGAAAAGAAATGATCAGCTTGAGGTGAGTCAGGAACAACACTTGGAGGCTGGTGTCTAGCTGTTGCGGGCGGGGTTCTCATCATATGCGGCTGCTGAGTGTTGGAAATCAATAAGACCTGACATATTTGATGTGTCTTTTGATTTCATTGTTATTCAACCTAAAAAAGTATAGCAACGGTGTAGCAGCTAGTCTCGTCTCTTCTTAGTTGCATTGTCAGACGCCATGCTTCCACGGCGCACTGCTGCCCTCTGCTGTTTCTTTCAGGTTACAGTCATAGTGCAAACGCGTAACTCAGAGCTCGTATGTCCCTAAATAGCTACCGTATTTCAAGATGGAGGATGACCATGGAGCGTCGACCACAATTTATGTATTAAAAATGTAAAATTTGAAGCTGAGAGGAATATTTAGAATTGATGTTGGTGAGAAATATTAATGAAAAAGGACAAGTTTGTGCACTGGATGCACAGAATTTGGTAGAAAACAGGTAAAAATATTACATACTGGGGCTTTAAGGTGTTAAAAAGACCAACGCACAGCGAGGAGATACGTTTTTCTTTCACTTTTACCAAACACTAGGGGGTGCTAAAAACAAGCCAAAACTGCCAAGGTTCCTTTAAATGCATAAAAATAAGTCGATAAAGCAAGTTGTGATTTTAAGACTCTCAAAAACCTGTTATTCCATCTGAGTGAAAAGATGGGAAATTCAGCCTAAAATTCCTCAAAAAAGAATGTCGTGGCTAGCCTGGCAAGCCATCCTATATATGTGAATATATAGTCTGGCCACGAACCATTGATGGCTCTCAGTCGTGAGGCGGGATCTACGGTTGTCTTTCAAAATGTCAGCACGCAATTGGATATCGCTAGGACCAATCAGAGTAACGAACAACGTGACGTAATCACAGCGATGGAAAAGCGGGAGGCTTTAATGGCGTCTAACATCAATGATTTCTGTCGTTTTTGTATAAAAACGTGAATATCAGGTGTACTGGGACATTGCACTACTTTGTTTGATAAAAATAAGAAGCTGCTAAGTATATCAGACAGACTTACGCACATTGGAGTCTAAATAATCCAATGTTGATGACAAAGCCGTTTCAAACCAACGTGGTTCCTGTGCTGCCGCCATGTTGTTTGTGTTCGCGGTTGAGCGCTGACGTCATCGGCTACTCCCACTCTGGGATTGGCCCACAATATAAAGCGCTGTGATTGGCCCAACCAAAACTATAGCGAGCTGTGATTGGACAGCCACAGCAGCGGATCAGGCTGCGAGGATTCCAATGAAGCGTGCCTAGACCAAACTTTGCAAGGCAAGAATTTGGTCTAGTTCACTAGGCTATGTCGTGGCTTCACTTTTGACCAATGTTAGCAGATGGAGAACATGACTGATTGTTGTTGGCTGTTCTTAGCTTTGAAGTGCAAACTTTGTTACAAGTCACAAGAATTTGCAAAGAATTGCTTGGATCGTAGTAAATGGTAGTCTGTTATGTTCTGAGTGACATTTGCATGTAGATGTGAGGTGTATCTGATAGACCAGGGGTTCCCAATTTCTTTTCTTTGAGGACCCCCTTGCCCGTGTCCAAGACAAGCCAGGACCCCCCAAACCCAACTCCTACATGTATACACATAAAATGTGAGTTATAACTTTTATATGGAGTTCTGATTATACTGTAGGCCAGGGGTTCCCAAAATGTAATTTTTAGAAATAAAATCTTGCTAACCTCACAACCTCGGCAAAGACAAAATTGTGGGGACCCCCTTGGGGGTCCCGACCCCTACTTTGGGAACCCCTGTGATAGTCCCACACCTGATTTAAATAATAGCAACCAAAACACCAAATGTTGTGAGCATTGTGCTGACAGCAGGAGTGCAGAACATGTTTTTCTAACATTGTGCAGCTTTTATTACATGTTTTATGACTCTTGTTCCAAGTTGATTAAACCCCCCAACTCACTGGGCCGAGTCCCCTGAAGAGCAGCTGGAAACAGCTGCCTGTGAGAGGAAATACATTTAATTTAATTTGGAATCAGTCTTAATTGAGACTTATTACAGTTTATTGGAACTGCAAATAAATTGAAACTTTCAACAATCTTGCTAATGTCACATTTATGTTGCTTTTTAGTCTCCAGGTGCCTTAGTGTCTTAATTTTAAATGCATTTATACTCCATCCTGGCACGTCAGAATCTGTTTATTTTCAGTCAGACACAACTCTTGTGTGTTCCTGTTGTGTTTTAAATTGTTTTGGGATTCAGAAACACAAATGTGAGGTGCTGCGACTGTTGGAAATGTCCAAACATACCGAGACATCTTAGAAACTGGTACGTCATCGGCTCAGTGAGAGACTACCAAGAACGATGCTTTCTGTTTTAGGTGACTTTAGTTTTCTGCTCTGATGGTTTCCATGTTGCATAATTTCTCTTTCTCCTCTGCATCTTTACTCATCATGTTCTGTCTTAATTCTGGTTTTCGTCATCTCCTGCACACCCTCAGCTGACTGTCTACGGTTAAATCTATTTTCCTTTACAGAGTCTCCGTCTCCTTTCTCAGCCTCCCCCTGCAGTGTTTTGGCTGAGGATCAGTCCGGTGTTCTCGTGTGATAAGACTCCTAATCCAAACCAGACAAAGGGGCTCAATGTCTCAGCCTGTTTCCCCTCCACCTCCTTTCAACCCCCCCATTACCAACTCTGCATCTCAAGGCTTCGCTCAGTCTCACAAATTACCACACGCAGCTTCCTCCGTCCAAACAATTACCTCACATCTCCGTCACACACTTTTGTGCTGAGATGTTAGCGACCAGCCTCCCTGCCATGCTGTGTCTAGATTTCAGGATCATTTGTTCCATGCACGGCATTTCCAGAGTGGAAAGCAGGTTAGGCCTGCATACCAGTGCTAATTCTGTTTAGTTTTAGCTATTTCCATCCTTCAGCAGCTGTTTAATAAAGGAAACGTGTTGATGTTACTTTAACCTGGACCTGACAGGAGCAGCGCAGCAGACCCAGAGCTGTCCTCAACCTCGATGTTTGAAGGTTAAACAAGTTTGAGAGAGCAACGCGAGAAGAGCTAAAAAAGGAGAAGGGATGACAGATCCATGAGGCAGGAATAACAGGGTCAGAGGTCAGTTCAGAGGAGAGGGAGGAGAAGCTAAATAAATAAACAAGTCGAACAACATCAGAAAAGATGAATCAGAGCTTCCCTTTAAAAAAGTAGGAACGAATAAAGACTAAACATTTAAATCCTGGTCAGAATTACCCTTGCATGGATGCAGACGTTTAACTCCAGAGAAGAACAAACTGTTTTCTCTCTACTAGGAACATCTGGGGTTTTACTAACTAACTAACAAGCAACTGTGTGGAAGGAGGCGTAGCTGATACGATGTGCAACACTAAAATCAGCAGCTTCAGGGCCGGAATTACAGTTTGACCACCTCAAACTGATAAGGAAAGGCTCGGTGCAGCTGACTGGATAAACACACACACACACACACACACAGAGCAGGCTTTCACAGCGAGGGATTATGCTGCTCATCCTCAGTTCAATCATGCTTTTAGTCTTTGGGTCTAATCAAGATGTTGAGCCAAAATGGAGACGAGGGGAAGACGAGAGGACTGCAGCGATAAGAGGACCAACCTTCTGGTTCCCTCATGATTGCACAGCGTGTGTGTGTGTGTGTGTGTGTGTGTGTGTGTGTGTGTGTGTGTGTGTGTGTGTGTGCGTGTGTATAAAAGCATGTGATATTTCATCAAAATCTTGACAAAGCTGGTATTTATCGAGCGATAAATGGAACAGTGCACATGCTGACAGCTCCACCACCGTCCCTATCAGTGCTCTTCATGAATTAGCTGCCCTCCATTCTCCTTTTTCCTGTGTTTCTCTACTTTTTAGTCTGGTGAAGTGATCGTGTGAATAGCAGGCTCTTTTCTCCTATGATTCCCTGTCATTGTTTCTCTTTTCACTATCACTTTTCTTTCTCGCCATCCTTTTCCCCTCCTCGCTGCAGAAAAGTGTCAGACAATGTCTCTTGTGTTTGTGCGGCGCTGAAGCAGCTCGCCAACAGAAAGAGTCCTTGTAGGAGGAACGCTGTTTATCAGGAGTGACACCATGTTCCAGGAAAGTTGTGTCATCGTAATGGAAACGTTTTCCTGCTGATAATAATTACACACCCGCTACTGTAGCAGTGTGTGTTCCTTTGTGATACTGTTGGTGTTTTTTGGGATGACGCAGCACACGGCGAACTGGGTCAGTGAACATCTAGGTGCAGCGCGGACACTCGGCTGTTGAATTTTTAATTTTGTCTAAATATGAGAGCTCTCGTTTCCCCTGACTGTCTCCTGTTGTGTGGAGACCACAGAAGAGAGACGACGCTCTTGAAGTGTAACAAAGTCTCCCCAGATTCATCGTGTCATGCAAGAATAGTCTGATGTGGAACTAAATCACTTGTGTGCTGCTTTCCCCCACAAACGGCACAGTTTTATTAGCATTTCCAGCTTTTTGAAGTTATTTTGCATTAAAAATCACTGGAGGGAATCATTTCTCTATTTTTCACCGTTCTTGTGACCTTAAATGTGTCAGTCTGGTGTTTTTCTGTTCTGTTCCAATGCTTTGCTGTTGGATATGAATCTGACATCAGATGCTTGTTAGAAATGGCTCTGCACGCACAAATGTAGTAATGTGTCGTGTGTTTAGTCTGCAGATGTGTGTGAGCAGATACTCCGGGTGGTATCTCGATCCAGTCGACTGGAAGAGTTGGTTCTAGACAACGCAGGACTTAAAACGTAAGACGTCTCCCTGTAGTAAAAGCTAGAGTTGGTGTTATGTGAAATATTTGTGATGGAAAGGTTCACTTGCTTTTTAAAACAGCATAGGTTTCCTCAAAATATCTTTACTTTTCTTCATTTTGAGCTCTAATTTTGTTTCCCTATCTTTTGAGTTGAACATTTCAGCTAAATTATACATAAAAATGCACTTATTTTTTATTTATTTTTATGCATCTCACAGTGATTTTGCCCAGAAGCTGGCTGCTGCTCTGGCCCACAACCCCAGCTCTGGACTCACCACCATTAATCTCTCCAACAACCCTCTGGAGGACAGAGGTACGATGAATATTCTCCTCCACTTTGTTCATCACCTTGTTAAAGTTCTCTCAAAGGCTTCTGAACTTAATTAACTGGTCAGATTTATTTTCTCTAAGTGAGTTAGAAGTCTACCGTCTCACCTGTTCTAGAGATCTCCCTGATGAGTTTTAGAGAAATATTGTTTACAGATTATTTAATATTGCTTATAAAGAATATATTCTGAACAGTTTTGATATGTAAGCCCAGGTCAGTTATAACTTTGTGTTTAATGAAAGCATGCAGAGGTCTGAGCCTGGGAATAGAAGGGCTGCAGCAGCACCTTGGGCTGCAGGAGCACCTTGGGCTGCAGGAGCACCTTGGGCTGCAGCAGCACCTTGGGCTGCAGGAGCACCTTGGGCTGCAGGAGCACCTTGGGCTGCAGGAGCACCTTGGGCTGCAGGAGCACCTTGGGCTGCAGCAGCACCTTGGGCTGCAGGAGCACCTTGGGTGGCAACAGGTAGAAACTCAGTCCTTGTTTGGTTTTTCTCTCTGCAGGTGTTTCCTCTCTGGGCGCTCAGTTTGCCAAACTTCGAATGGGACTAAAGCATTTAAACTTTTCCAAAACCTCACTGTCACCCAAAGGTAGGAACTGTCCTCCTCTCATACAGCAGCTGAAGTAACTCAATGGGATAATTAACAAGAGTTTTTGTATTTTTTATATATAGCTAATAGAAATCACTAAAGGACCAAAAACAATGTTTTAAGATATTTTCTAGTTTTGATTTTGATGCGCTGTTTCATCTCACATCCATCGTCGTTAGCTTAGTGCAGGGGTCGGCAACCCAAAATGTTCAAAGAGCCATATTGGACCAAAAAAACAAAAAACAAATCTGTCTGGAGCCGCAAAAAATGAAAAGCCTTATATGAAGGCAACACAGGTTATAAGTGTATATTAGCTATATTAGCCTATTATCAAAATGACTAAGTAGGCTACAAATACATAATGAGCATTCATGATTAAATGTTTATTTCCTGCAGCATCCTGGAGAGAACGACACACCACGTGACTCTGCTGTAGATATTTGGTGCTTTAAGTTTAACTTCCATTACAATATTAATCAGTGGGATTAATTTGATCATTTCTTCTTGCGGCCCATCATAGCTCACATACCTGCATAACAGCGCTGTCTGTTTGATATCGATCACATCACACGACTCATCACAGGTAGTTGAGGACGCTGGAGCTGAATTAATGTCTCTGATTTGCTGATTGGTGACGTCTCCTGTCGTTTTAATGGTCCTTGTCTTTGTGGAGAGAGGAATGTCTTTAATTTTCTGGATTATCTCGGTTTTGTTTTTGAAGTCTGAAATAGGTGCTCTGATATTTTGATGAATGAATCCTTCATGTAATCACCATCCGTGAACAGTTTTCCACGCTTTATCATCTCTCAGGTTGCAACAAAACCTGCGGAGTTTGGAGATGTAATCCACTTCTTAAATCTACTTTTATAGCCTGACACACGGGAGGCGACATGCGGCAGCAGCAAAAGCCAGCGGCGTCTCTGTTCCAGCAGGGCGAATAGCGAGTCTTCCCTTGTATTGATTGGCCGTCAGATTGGAGGGAATTTTGGGTTATTAAAGCAGCTCAGAGTTGAAACAGCGGTAGATATGAAGTCTCACAAGGTTTTGCTGGAGTTAAGTGAAGTCTTGTAAAGCTCTGGGACGTCAGACACTGCAAGTATTAACTTTTCCTCCATGTTTACCCGGAGATGTACTGAGAAGCATCCTGTCCCCTCATTGGTCAGTCAGTGAAACCTCCGCTGATTTGGTCCTTGTCCGAGCGACAGCGGTGAAAACTTGAAGTTTTTCCAGATAATCCTTCCGCGTCGACAATGAAAGCAAATAATTGGGTCCATTCTTCCTTGAATCCTCTGTTCTCATCAGCTATCTTTCTCTTTTCCCTTTGGGATCCACGGCCCTGACACACCCGCTGGTTTGTTTACATCCATCTGCCTGGCACTGCGCCGCCATATGAGCGCCGCACTGAAACGTGTGTCGCAGGCTATGACGCAAATTTTCGTTGACAGAAATGTTAAAATTTAATATTTATTATGTGCATTTTTACAGCATTGGAAAACGTTAAGAATGTTTGTCCTCCTACAGAAACGATAATAAAACAAAAAATATATCCCCCATCCATTTTCATACTCTTGTGGGGACATTTGTGAAGAAGCTCCAGGGAGCCACTAGGGGTCGCTAAAAGAGCCGCATGCGGCTCCAGAGCCGCATGTTCCCGACCCCTGGCTTAGTGGCTAATTTCTGAATAGAATTTGATGTATGATGTGAACCCAGAGGAGTGTAAAGATTTAAAGGTGCAATATGTAATATTCCTACTGTAAAATAATGACAAAGCAATCTAACGTCTCAATCATGTTACATTAAAACAGATTTCCTCCTCAGCCAGCTGGGGGGTTGTCAGTTTTTTCTCCTTTCAAAAACCAAAAGAAGGACGTAATTAATGTTTACACTAGGGGTGTGAGTCCTACAACAACACACGATTCAATACGATTCAGATTCTCGGGGTGACGATTCGATTTAGAATCAATTCTTGATTCAAATTGATTCCCAATCAATACACTTAGGAACTGAAGCCAGTAAATGGGAGCGACCCAGAAGTTATTTCTTGTACCCCTAAGAAGCCACTGCATGTTTTTTTACTTTAATGTGAAGCAGGCTAAAGGCTAACGTTGAGCTAACAATGCTAACAGTGAATTAGAAGCAAATAGTCGGCTCTAAAAAAATCTCAAGCAACTTTTTAAATTACCAACAAATCGATATTACAGTGAAATGTTTATGTGAAGTGACAAATACGTCAAATGGTTAGGGTCAAATGTGGCGTTTTACTTCCTTTAATGAGTCGTTCAGAACTATGACAGCAAGATGGCAACCACACTTCCTCTAATGCTGGAGACATATTNATGGGACTGTTTTAATCTATTAATGTAGAGCTGATGTTGAGAGTGTCCAGGGAAGACAGGATCAACTTGAACTGGAGGAGAGCCAGGAGGAGCTGAATGATTGGTCTGATGGGAGATCTGGCTTGTTTGTGAAGGTTGTTTCAACCTATATGCACTTTTCTGTTCCACCTTAAAACATTGGGAAAAAAGCCTGATACATCAAATCACAATCATAAATGCTTTTGTAAGTGAATTATTTTTGTCTATATTGTGAATAAATTGTCATGTATTTTCTATAATTATTATGTATTAATTTGATAAAGAAATGGGCACATGACCCATGTGTTGCTTGGATTGTCCACCAGAGGGCAGAAGATTTATTAGAATTTTGATAATGGTATATTTTTGAGGCAAGTACTAAGACTTTTAGAGTAGATCTGTAGAAATAGACATACAGCAGTTGATATTATGTGGTTAATGGTAGGGATGTTTAATTTTAGCTTTTTTACCAATATCTGATATACCGATATAGCCAAACTCTTAATTTTTGATACCAATATAAATTGATACAAGTGGGGCCCTCCCTCATAAAAACAAAAAATAATTAATTATTTTCAGTAACTAACATCACATATCTCCTATCGAGCACAAATTTTAAACACTATCCGTGCATCTTTAGTTTACGTTAGGACAGATGTGCCAAACAAACAAAGATATCGGAAAAACTCGACCTCAGATCTGTCATATTTTAATATTTTGAGTGAGAGAAGAAGTAGCTGAAGAGTTTGATGTGTAATATGTTGTATATATGTTTAAAGAGTAAAACCCATTTCACTCATTTCTGATAATATGTTAATATCAGCTGATAATAATGGTCGGCCGATAAAGTCGGACATCCCTAGCTAATGGGCTTTTGATTCAATATGAATGTTCTTGTTTAGGAATATGTTCGTTTGGTTACAAAAGTTTTATTTTTTACAAATGTAGTTAAATCTGAGTAAAAAACAACATAAAACCAAAAGTTCTCTGTCCTGAGGCTGTTTTAAACTTTGTTGTGGTTCATAATGTCAATAATTGAAAAAACAGTGAGTCTCTTATCTGATTTCTGCTTCCAGCTGGCCAATATGATCCTCCCTGAAGATGAAAACTTCCTGTTAGTTTTCCGCAGAGAAGCTCTTCTGGACAACAGTGTTGATTTCATGAAGGTAAGGCCCTCCAAGCAGAACAATGACAAAATACATACTGAGGTGCTGTTAAATCAGCTTTAGGTAACCTGAATATTAAAATTGTACCATTTGTTTAGATTTTATTTACTGTGGGGTCCATTATCAAAGCTGTTCTGGAAGCTAATTTATTTATCCTGATTATCCAGTGCTACACTGAGCTGTCTCCATCCATCTGTTTTGTAGATCTGGAGGAAGTATGACGCTGACTGTAGTGGATACATATCAGCTCAGGAGCTGAAGGTGAGATTTTCACCACAAACACATCTGTTTACATTCATTTTACACAGCTGATCTGCATCTGAGCCCATCGGATCACCATGCAGCAAAAATATGTACAAGAAGAGCTATTAAATAATGAGGCTGCAAAGTAGTCAGGAAATAAAGAAGCCTTTTAAAGAAACGTTGAGCAGAATCATCTGCCTCCATGGGCTGATGGGTGGCAGCACAAGAAGACAAATATGATTTAATGGTTGTAGCCCATTAGCCTGTGTGTTAGTCTGTGTGAGAAGGGTCACATCACTGGCATGCATCAAGCAGAGAAAACATCTAAGGAGATTGCAGAAACGACTAAAACTGGGTTCAGAACTGTCCAACGCATTATTAAAAACTGGTGTGATGAGTCCAGATGGACCCTGTTCCAGAGTGATGGGTGCATCAGGGTAAGAAGAGAGGCAGATGAAGTGATGCACCCATCATGCCTAGTGCCTACTGTACAAGCCTGTGGGGGCGGGGCTATGATCTGGGGTTGCTGCAGTTGGTCAGGTCTAGGTTCAGCAACAGGATGTGCTCCAAGAATGAGGTCAGCTGACTACCTGAATATACTGGATGACCAGGTTATTCCATCAATGGATTTGTTCTTCCCTGATGGCACGGCCATATTCCAAGATGACAATGCCAGGATTCATCGGGCTCAAATAGTGAAAGAGTGGTTCAGGGAGCATGAGGCATCATTTTCACCAGTGGCGGATTTAGCAATTTGGGGGCCCAAGGCAAGCAAAGAAATGAGGCCCTCCACAGCTGTTGTTTTGATTTTTTTTTTATTCTTACTTCAAAAAGGTTGTATAACTTCTTCACTTCAGTCTTTAGATGGCACTGATGTCAAGAATCTCTGGAACTGCATCTGAATGGAAAAAAAGGACGTGTTTAAAAAATATATATTTAGCATGAAATCATTTCATTTGTACAAAAATAATAATATTCATGTTTGTATTGATTTATTGCCCACTCACTTATTCTCTTCTTTCTTATTTTCTCTGATGAAACACCTCTATCTCCTGCCTTAATTGGTCTACTTTCACTAAAGGAAGCAATAAAAATTAAGACAATATGGTTAAATATGGAGATACAGAAAAAAATAATAATATAACCATGACAAAGTTACCAATTTCTACCTTTGCTTTTATTATCCTTCTCTCTCTTTTCTAAGTCTTCTTGCCCTTGAATGCTTTGTTTCTTTCTCTCCTCCTCCTCATCTGCTCCTTTAATCATCTTGCTTCTCTCCTTTCCCTGTTTCTTGAGGTTTGTAGTTTGTTTCTTTCTCTCCTCCTCCTCATCTGCTCCTTTAATCATCTTGCTTCTCTCCTTTCCCTGTTTCTTGAGGTTTGTAGTTTGTTTCTTTCTCTCCTCCTCCTCATCTGCTCCTTTAATCATCTTGCTTCTCTCCTTTCCCTGTTTCTTGAGGTTTGTAGTTTGTTTCTTTCTCTCCTCCTCCTCATCTGCTCCTTTAATCACGAGTTGCTGAGAGGTCCTTTTATCCCCATCAACACAGCTTGAGCTTCCAGCAACAGGCTCCTCCACTTCGCTAAAAGCGTTAGCATTGCTAGCTCTAATGCTAGCGGCAGCTTCTTGTTCATTTGCCGCATTAAATTTGCTGACTTTCATTGGTGTTATTCTGCTGTAGCACCGTAAAAAAATCTGTGACCTTTGGCAGGGTTGACACAAATTTTTTGCTTTCTTCCTGCTTCTTACGTTTTTCAGACCCACTTGGATAACTTCGCTTCATTTTCTTCTCCTCAGACANAGCACCTTGGGCTGCAGGAGCACCTTGGGCTGCAGGAGCACCTTGGGCTGCAGCAGCACCTTGGGCTGCAGGAGCACCTTGGGTGGCAACAGGTAGAAACTCAGTCCTTGTTTGGTTTTTCTCTCTGCAGGTGTTTCCTCTCTGGGCGCTCAGTTTGCCAAACTTCGAATGGGACTAAAGCATTTAAACTTTTCCAAAACCTCACTGTCACCCAAAGGTAGGAACTGTCCTCCTCTCATACAGCAGCTGAAGTAACTCAATGGGATAATTAACAAGAGTTTTTGTATTTTTTATATATAGCTAATAGAAATCACTAAAGGACCAAAAACAATGTTTTAAGATATTTTCTAGTTTTGATTTTGATGCGCTGTTTCATCTCACATCCATCGTCGTTAGCTTAGTGCAGGGGTCGGCAACCCAAAATGTTCAAAGAGCCATATTGGACCAAAAAAACAAAAAACAAATCTGTCTGGAGCCGCAAAAAATGAAAAGCCTTATATGAAGGCAACACAGGTTATAAGTGTATATTAGCTATATTAGCCTATTATCAAAATGACTAAGTAGGCTACAAATACATAATGAGCATTCATGATTAAATGTTTATTTCCTGCAGCATCCTGGAGAGAACGACACACCACGTGACTCTGCTGTAGATATTTGGTGCTTTAAGTTTAACTTCCATTACAATATTAATCAGTGGGATTAATTTGATCATTTCTTCTTGCGGCCCATCATAGCTCACATACCTGCATAACAGCGCTGTCTGTTTGATATCGATCACATCACACGACTCATCACAGGTAGTTGAGGACGCTGGAGCTGAATTAATGTCTCTGATTTGCTGATTGGTGACGTCTCCTGTCGTTTTAATGGTCCTTGTCTTTGTGGAGAGAGGAATGTCTTTAATTTTCTGGATTATCTCGGTTTTGTTTTTGAAGTCTGAAATAGGTGCTCTGATATTTTGATGAATGAATCCTTCATGTAATCACCATCCGTGAACAGTTTTCCACGCTTTATCATCTCTCAGGTTGCAACAAAACCTGCGGAGTTTGGAGATGTAATCCACTTCTTAAATCTACTTTTATAGCCTGACACACGGGAGGCGACATGCGGCAGCAGCAAAAGCCAGCGGCGTCTCTGTTCCAGCAGGGCGAATAGCGAGTCTTCCCTTGTATTGATTGGCCGTCAGATTGGAGGGAATTTTGGGTTATTAAAGCAGCTCAGAGTTGAAACAGCGGTAGATATGAAGTCTCACAAGGTTTTGCTGGAGTTAAGTGAAGTCTTGTAAAGCTCTGGGACGTCAGACACTGCAAGTATTAACTTTTCCTCCATGTTTACCCGGAGATGTACTGAGAAGCATCCTGTCCCCTCATTGGTCAGTCAGTGAAACCTCCGCTGATTTGGTCCTTGTCCGAGCGACAGCGGTGAAAACTTGAAGTTTTTCCAGATAATCCTTCCGCGTCGACAATGAAAGCAAATAATTGGGTCCATTCTTCCTTGAATCCTCTGTTCTCATCAGCTATCTTTCTCTTTTCCCTTTGGGATCCACGGCCCTGACACACCCGCTGGTTTGTTTACATCCATCTGCCTGGCACTGCGCCGCCATATGAGCGCCGCACTGAAACGTGTGTCGCAGGCTATGACGCAAATTTTCGTTGACAGAAATGTTAAAATTTAATATTTATTATGTGCATTTTTACAGCATTGGAAAACGTTAAGAATGTTTGTCCTCCTACAGAAACGATAATAAAACAAAAAATATATCCCCCATCCATTTTCATACTCTTGTGGGGACATTTGTGAAGAAGCTCCAGGGAGCCACTAGGGGTCGCTAAAAGAGCCGCATGCGGCTCCAGAGCCGCATGTTCCCGACCCCTGGCTTAGTGGCTAATTTCTGAATAGAATTTGATGTATGATGTGAACCCAGAGGAGTGTAAAGATTTAAAGGTGCAATATGTAATATTCCTACTGTAAAATAATGACAAAGCAATCTAACGTCTCAATCATGTTACATTAAAACAGATTTCCTCCTCAGCCAGCTGGGGGGTTGTCAGTTTTTTCTCCTTTCAAAAACCAAAAGAAGGACGTAATTAATGTTTACACTAGGGGTGTGAGTCCTACAACAACACACGATTCAATACGATTCAGATTCTCGGGGTGACGATTCGATTTAGAATCAATTCTTGATTCAAATTGATTCCCAATCAATACACTTAGGAACTGAAGCCAGTAAATGGGAGCGACCCAGAAGTTATTTCTTGTACCCCTAAGAAGCCACTGCATGTTTTTTTACTTTAATGTGAAGCAGGCTAAAGGCTAACGTTGAGCTAACAATGCTAACAGTGAATTAGAAGCAAATAGTCGGCTCTAAAAAAATCTCAAGCAACTTTTTAAATTACCAACAAATCGATATTACAGTGAAATGTTTATGTGAAGTGACAAATACGTCAAATGGTTAGGGTCAAATGTGGCGTTTTACTTCCTTTAATGAGTCGTTCAGAACTATGACAGCAAGATGGCAACCACACTTCCTCTAATGCTGGAGACATATTACCGTAATAAGTGTAGTAGGTGCTCCCTACCGTAAAACACCCCAAGAGTGCTAACACCAGATATCACAATGTGGTCAGATTGGTGGTCAGAGGGGCCGATGGCGCAACAATGCAGCCTCGCTTCTGTCAGACCGCCCCAGGGCGGCTGTGGCTACTCAGTAGCTTACCATCATCAGCAGTGTGTGAATGTGTGAGTGCACGCAGCGTCTTTGAGTGTCCTAACAAAGCGCTATATAAGTTTGATGAATTATTATTATTATTATTATGTATTTATCAACTCATCAACTTACTGTTTGACTCGTTTTCATGTGTCATCTAGAATCTTCTGGTGCTGATCTGTAACTGGCAACAGCCATGAAACTCATGGAAAGTAACTTTTTGCTTAGAAAAATAGGCTGCAGTACCCACATTTGACCACAGGATGTCATTCTTAATTCATTCTTACTTATTGTACCTTTAAGGTTCGAACAAACTGCTATGAATTATTTTTACAGTAGCTAACTTTACCTTCTCCAAACTTTGACAGATCATCCACAACTGGTGAGAAATTGATTGTTCAGAACATTTTCACTTCAAAAAACCTGAACCTGAAAGCTCACTTTTTGTAAAAGTATTTTAAAAGTAGTTTTGATCAGTTTTTTTTTTCTTGCTTCAAATTCAAAGTAAGCGCTCAGGCTCAGCTCCAGACGCAGCCAGCAAGCGTGTTCAGCTGTCAGACGATCAATAAAGATCGTGTGGGCTAGAGAGGACTCATGATGCCTAAACTTAGCCCTGATTGTCTACTAAAGGTTAAATCTATACTCATTGCCCCAGAGGATTGAGGGCACCATTTTTTTCCAACACTCACTTGATGTGTAGCTTACTGTTTATTAACTCTTCTCTCTCTCACACATTCTCTTTCATCTCCGTTCGTCTGTCTTTCTTAATCAAAACTCTTAGCAGCAAAGTCAGAGCATCAAAGTTTAGATGTGTGAGTGGAATGATGGCTGGGACACAGTATGTCAGTAGAAAGCTGTATAAAGCTGATATCAGCACACACACACACACACACACACACACTGATCATAAAAGGAGCACGTATTGTTTATGCCTGCAGATCTAACCGTCCGTCCAGTTCACTTTGACATGTTTTATGAGATAAAAAGAAAATAAATTTCGTGCTAAAGCTGGATAGTACAACAGGTTTGTCATTATATTTTCAAAAACATGAGAAAGCAGATTTTTTACATTCAGAGGTTTTCCTGTTTTCTTTTTCTTTTTCACCATCTCCACTGCTTCTTCATTTCCTTTGTCATTTCCTTCAGCGTTCTGTCAGAACGTCCAGTGGAGATTTAGAGGTTGTGATAATGCTGACACAGTGGGCTTCTGCGTGTGTGTGTGTGTGTGTGTGTGTGTGTGTGCATGTGTGTGTGTGTGTGTGTGTGTGTCTTTCAGGGGTGAATAGCCTTTGCCAGTCACTGAGTGCCAACCCATCCATCCCCAGCAGCCTAGTCCATCTGGACCTCTCAGGGAACATGCTCCGAGGAGACGACATGCAGGTAGCTGAAGCTAGAAGGACATTTTAAAAGAGAATGATCTGCACTCATGGGAGGAGTTTTACACGACAAGAAGAAAATATAAATCTAACCATTGCATTTGTTCCATGAATAGTTTCTTCCTGACAAAATATCAACATGTTATTTTAATTTTAGCTTTTGCACCAAAGACGTAATATCAGGACTTTGTGTTATTTACTTTGTGACCACATAATGACACATATTAGTGTTTTACTGCATTTTAAACATTCATTTGTTTCAGCGGGGACAGGACTTGAGACTGGTTTTTGGAAATGTTTCTACGTTTTGGGAAATAATAAATGACCTGCACTTGAACAGAACAGTGGCTTTATTTCTAGAAGTTAAAATTATAATTTAGACCTGAAAATATGGTCTAACCTGCAAAATGCAGAATCCATTCTCACCCTGGAAATGAGATTGAAGTAATCTTTGAAACAAATCAAACTTTTATCTTAGCTAAAAACCATTTCTGATTGAGTTATTGAGGCTTGTTCTGGGTCCCCCGGTGACCAAACGCACCTTGTGGGAATGATACCTTCTCCTCTCACAACACTTATCTGTAACAGTTCCTGATCTAAAGTCATAAACATGAGATGTCAGGATGGTGGTGGCCCTTTAGGGTTTAGACCCAACAGCAGACGACTGGTTTTGAACACTGAAACACATTTTTGTGTTTGCTTTCAGCATTTCTATAACTTCCTGGGTCAACCCAACAGTCTTTCAACTCTCGACCTCTCCAACACAGACAGCTCCTTGGATCAGGTCAGTCACTCCACCTGCCGTGTTTGGAAATCTACCCGTTCGTTTTACACAATCAGCAGATTTACAGGCTCTCTAAACATTCATGCCTCACTGTAAAATGAAACACCAGCAGTAATATCTTTGATGCAGGCTGTTTAATCTCATTTTGTGCACAGTGTTCATTCTGTGTTAGTTTTCTGTGTGTGAATCAGTCTGGATTTATTGACGTGGGTCTGAGAGCCAAAAGTGGCGTATTGATTATTTTGGCACGTAGCCAGCTGTCAGACAGTCACTGAACTTATTGATTAGCCTGGACATCAGTTTGTTCTGCTCATGTGCAGCCGTATGTAAACACATTTATACATTTGCAATTAAACAGCTGTAAGATGTTGCAGGGATAGCTGATCTGTAATTGAAGATGGAAAATGTTGCAGAGACTGTTCTTTATGGCAACTCAAGTATGTTCTTATTCTGTGTGTTTCAGGTTTGCTCAGCTCTACTGCGAGGCTCGGCCCGACACCTCTCTGTCCTCAACGTGTCAAAGAGTGTTTTCCCTCACAGGTAGAAAATCAAAATAAGAGTTCTTTTCACTTATGTAAAGATATAATCTGGCCACGCCCAGGGGAGGACTGGCCATGTGGCAAACCGGGCATTGTCCCGGTGGGCCGTTTACCCAGGGTGGGCCGGTCTGGTCCACTATCTCCTCCGAATAGGCTGGCGGAACGGAGAAATGCCATGGCTGAATTTGTGTCCCAGTCCACCCCTGGCCACCACCCATAGACAGAGCTCCGTCATCGGGCGGAGTCTACGGTTGTCTAGACAGCGCTAGGACCAATCACAGCAATGGACAATGTGACATTTTCATCGCTATGGAAATCGGTTGACGGGGAACTCCGCCATACACCGTCAAAGAAGAAGCAAATACATCCTTTTTTTTAAATAAAGGACTTAAGTACCTCTATCTGCTCGTGTCTCAAAGAAAAGCCCAAGTCTACATGGTCCAAAGTTGATGCCAAAGCCATTTGAAATGAGTGCCAATCCTGAGCAGACGCCATCTTTGTAGGTTTTCTCTGGTTCTAAGCCCACCCAACATCTCTCTACAAACATGGAGCGCTGTGATTGGCCAGACCTAAAACTGTTCGGGCCAATGGTAGACCTGCTGAGGCTACAATGGAGCGTGGCTAGACCGACCTGCAGAGCAAAACCTGTTACTACTGCTACGGTTGGTCTAGATTTCTAGGTAACAGATTCAGAAGGAAAATCCAGACATGCTTTATACCAGTGGTTCTCAACCTTTGTTTGCAAGGACCCCCTTTCCTATATCCAAGACAAGCCAGGGCCCTCCAACCACAACCCCTACCTGCATGCACACAATTAAAAGTGAATAAATATAAACATTTTACAGTCATAAAGTTGTGCCTTTGACAAAGAATTTTGATTGTACTATTGGGTGTGTTATTGGGATTTTATAAATAAAACTTTTACAAATATAATCTTGGTAACCTCACAACCTCAGCACAGACAAAATTATGGGGACCCCCTTAGGGAACCATTGCTTTATACTGTTTCAACAACAAGTACATCTTTACATGTGGGTTAAGCTCACAAAAATAAGCGTCTCACTACAGTTTAGAGCATTGTGTTTCTCAAATGGGGGTACGCATACCCCTGGGGGTACGTGAGAAAATATACATATATTTGAAAAATAGCATCCATGCAAAAATGAACACTTGAATCACTACATATTAGTGATGATAAATATTTCCAATACGTTTAGTTATGGATTATTAACATTTAAAATGTTCAAAATAGTTTTTTTTTTCAAATGTTTGAATTTTGTACGTCTATCAGTTCCAAAGTTTAATAAATTAGTCATTGATGGCACAGGGCTCTGTTTAAGGTCTTTTTTTTTTTTTTACAACCAAAAATGATTTGCGCTGGTTAGGGCGTACTTGGCTGAAAAAATATTTTACGGGGGGTTCATCACTGAAAAAAGGTTGAGAACCACTGGTTTAGAGCTTGGTTATGTGCACTTTTCTGTTTGAACAGAGACGGCTTCTCAAAACATACCGAAATCTAAAAATAAAGCTTCCATCGCCTTTTATACATTTGGGAGCTGTTTCCTTTTTAAATCTAGTGGTGGTACTTCTCATGTTGTAATTGAAGCTATTTTTGGCGTAATTACAGTAATGGTTGGGGAGCTACACACACGCTGTAGGAACACACACGGAGTTTCATGGTTATTGGAAATAAGACGTTTGGCTGGAACCTCAAGCTTCCAGGGCCTTGGCTGACTGCATGTAAACATAATAATAAGAAAATCAGTTTATCTTTTTACAAATGCACAGTATGTAGCTGTGGTGCTGTAAACTGGTTTGAATGTGTTACTGTGTGTCTATGTGCAGGCTGGAATGCTGATGTTACTGTGGAAAACTATCATTGTGTGTGTGCTCTTGTGTAAACACAGCAGCCATTGTCTGCTGCTCTGCCTCCTGTTTTAAACCGGCCACCTTCTCCTTTGTTACTGAGTGACACCTGCTGGTCATTGTGTGTAATCACTAGCTGTGAGACAGAACCAGAATCCTCAGGATTAAGATGTGGTCCCAGATCTGATTTCATGGTTCAGATAAGTTTTAGTTTGCACGGTAAACCGTTGCCATGATAGTTCAGATCATTGATCTGATCCGTGTTTTCCTTTTCGTTGTGTAGGAAAGGCAAAGAGGTGCCTCCTTCATTTAAGCATTTCTTCAGCAGCGCCGAGTCTCTCAGCTCCATCAACGTGTCTGGAACCAAGCTGCCTGCAGAGGCCCTCAAGTGAGACGAACTTCATTCACGTTACTGTTTCTGAGCAGCAGAGAGTTCTCAGTCTTTTCTTCCTGTCTGTTATTTGTGCAGAGCGCTCCTCCTCGGCCTGGCTAGTAACCCCAGCCTGAAGGAAGTGTCTCTCGATCTCAGCTGCTGTGAGGTGAGACCCTCGTAAGCCCTCAACAGCTACAGCAACAACACTACATGCATAGGCCGTCACATTCAGAATGACTCTGAAGCTTTTGGTGTTGCTTTGCATTCATTAGTGAATCAGTCTGGTGAAACATAAAACAGATGCAGCCAGAGTCAGAGCGTTGCTGATGATGGTGGTTAAACACTAGAAACTCCTGCTCCGTAGCACTAAGTGCTCTTGTCAGCTAAAGTTTTATGAGAGCGATTTTCAACTATTTGTAACTAATGCTCATCCAATGCAAAGGACTCGCTACGCTGCACTTGAAGCCCATTTGACAGAGCAGCGGCGACGCTACGAGGCAGAATAATGGACCGCTTGGCTGGCGGCTGGCGGGGCGACGGAGGGGGTGATGAACCGAGAGATGGAGTGGGCGGAGGTTCATTTTCCCTTCGTTTCAACACAAGTTGCATCGAGGCGTTTTACGTGGTCTCCTCCTTCTCCCCGCTGCAGAACACGATGGTTAAGGAGAACTCATGAATATAAATTTTACAGGAAGTCCTCTTTCTGATTCCTAAACATGGACTGAAATGATACGTTTTGCTCTGTAATGAAGCAGCGAGGGAGTCATCCATGTGGAAAATCAGGAGTTTCTATGACTTCCTGCTGGGTGTCTTTAGAGTGCGTTGATGAGTTTTCATTTGAATGCAAGAATGATCATTAAGCATCTGTGTGTGTTTTGTCGGTGGTGGTAATTGCTGGCTTGGCTTTGACATGCTGTTTTCTCCTCCCTATGCCTCTGTAAGCTTGGCCATTGTGTAAGTAAAATAAAAAACAGCCCAGTCCCGTTAATTAACACCTCATCCTTTTATTTGCTCGTCTGTTTTGGCGTTTTCACTCTCCTGCTGATTATTTTCTCAGATGGGTTTGTGTGTTTTTCCCTTGTTTCTCATAAAAAGCTGAATTAATCTGACTGGCTGTGTGTAGAAGACGAATGCTTGGTGTTATAGAAATGTGTGTGTAGGAAGATGCAATCCTTGGTTTTTAAAATGAACACTTCAGTGAGACAGAAAATTGTCATCACTGTTGTCTGTTTTTATTCTCAGCTGAGGTCTGGAGGCTCTCAGATCCTGGAGAGTTGTATAGCTGAGATCCCCAACATCTCCAGTCTGGATCTGTCTGATAACGGTGAGATGGAGGTCACTACGCTGTTTATTTGTGCTCCACATGTAGGAAGCCATAATCAAAAATCCTACGCTCCTCTCATCCCAGGCCTGGACTCTGAACTGTCCACGCTGCTCGTTTGGCTGGCCAAGAACCGCTCCATCCGACACCTGTCGCTCGGCAAGAACTTCAACAACATCAAGTCAAAGTAAGGATGCAGGGTTCATAGTTCAAGCTCAACCAACAAATCTCATCTGAATAAAGGAAAACGTTCTCTAATCTAGCCGTCTGAACCATCTCAGGGATGTGTTTTTATCTCTCTCCTCTTTGAATCAGAAACCTCGCCCCAGTGTTGGACGGCCTGGTTCACATGATTCAAGAGGAGGAGTCGGTAAGTCCTTTTTCTGTGTGGCGTTTGTGTGATTATAGTTCATTTCTGTCTAAAATGAGCCTCTAACTGACAGCTCAGGCTTGTTTCAGGCTTTTTCCGTATCAGATCAGTGACATGAAAGTGAAACCTGTGGACCAATCAGGACAGAGCGTGTTTAAACTGTCATCACATCATTTCTTAAAGTGGAGCCATAGCAGTGGTTTATTTCTAACCTTTTACAGTTCTTTATGTCTCTCAATCCATCTTCTTCATGTTGTCTCTCGCTATAATGGGAGCTGCAACCTGTGTCTCCCTGCTGTCTGCCCTCCTTTCTCTCCCACAGTGACAGACGGGATAGATTAATGATCCCACTGAGCTGCCGAGAGCTGGATGCTCTCTTGGTGTGTGTGTGTGTGTGTGTGTGTGTGTGCGTACGTTGATGGCGTGTGTGAGGAGTTCCCAGTGTAGCTTACACACATGTTCAACAGATAAGTGAAGGCTTGTTGAGATAACAGCATCTTTGTGCTTTTCCCCTCTATTAGCGCGTTAAACAGGAGAACACCCATCATGCACCTTGTCTGGCTCCACTCAGCTCACACACAGCTGTTGTGCTGTTGGTTTTGTGTGTGATGAGTCCAGACAGCACACCTGTTGTGTTGCTACAGGTTAGATAATCAGTCAGGCCCTGTGGTGGATGGATCCAGACTTCACACAGTCAACAAATAAACATGGATTCATGTTCATGCTTGGTTTAAGTTGCAGTTTCTCAGACTCATTATTAGATTCATCCTTTTGATTGTGAAAAAGAAAAGCATAGAAGTTACGTTTTAATGTTCTGTTCAGATATTTGAAGAGGAGAAAGACACCAGAGGTTTTCAGAACCTCTAACGACTGCCTTGTCCCTCCCCAGCCCCTCACCTCCCTGTCTTTAGCAGACTCCAGACTCAAAAGCGATCTGACCATTGTTCTGAACGCCCTCGGCAGCAACTCCTCTCTCACCAGGCTGGACATCAGCGGGAACGCCATGGGCGACATGGGGGCTAAGATGCTAGCAAAGGCACTGCAAATCAACTCCAAACTCAGGTGATCATGGAACAACTGAACTTCCCCCTAAATACTTTGTTTTAAATCAAATACATGTGTTTTTACTGCATTTTAATAGGAGGTTTTATTAGAGGAGTTGGATAAAATAAAACTGGAATAAAAATGAAATAGGTAAAGAAATAAATCATTATGTGTTTCTTCTGTGCAGGACTATAATCTGGGATAAGAACAACACCAGCCCTCAGGGTCTTCAGGATGTTGCTGCTGCTCTGGAAAAGTAAGAAATAGGTTTAATATTGAACGTGTTTGAGGGTTTAAAGCATTTTCCACTGCACTAACTTCCTATTTGTGTTTTTCATACATTTGTGTTTTTAGAACTTGAATCTTAGAGATTATCTGACTGTTTCTTGCAAACATGTGAAATAATAATCTCAGTAAACAGTTTTTGTAAGCTTAAGATGTTAAATCATAATTTATTTGTACTTTTGTGTCAAATTTAAGACTTACCAGCATCACTTTAATGTTGTTTTAAGTTAGATGACATCAATCAAGATATTTCTGAGATTATGCTATTAAAGGGACACTTTGCAACTTCTTCATATTTTAAATCATGTTCTTGAGCCAGTTTGTGCTAAAATGACCCTTTACTGGTTTAATGAAATGTCACTCAGACCCCACTGCCCTCTGTGGCCACAATACCACACTAGCAACTTCAGGGCTGCCGGTCCGGTCTGTTGGGACAACAAAACGGACACTAGGGGGTGCTAAAGCAAGCCAAAACCGCCTAGTCTCCCTTTAACAAAAATACATTTTTTCAACTCCACCTTTTTTTAAAAACTTTAAGTTTTCTAAATTTCCAGTCATGTTTTGTTTTTGTGTTTTTGCATAATTAGTGCAGTTGGACTGATGACCAACTCCAGGTTTTATATAACCTCACACACCAAGTCATTTCTGTCACATAAGTTTTTATTCATCTATTTTAGAAAATTCTTAGACTTGATCTAAAATCAGGCTTGGCTGCAGCAGCAGGGACGCATTTTTGTTTCACACCGAGCAGGAAGAAACCTCTGGAGCGTTTTTAGACAGGAAGAGGAGAAGATGAAGGCCAAACGACACCTGAGTCTGGAGGAGACCTGCTCTCCTGCTGGAAACTGGGAAAACAGAACAGAGTCAAAGAAACATCAAGACTGAACAAATCAGATTTTTGTCTTCTTGGATGTTCAGCGTTCTGAGTGAAGAGACTAAATTTAATTCTGAGACACGTCTCCTCTTCCGTGTTTATATTCCCCCAGCAGCTCATCCTGTTTCCTCTCGGAGTCGTCGCGCTGCATTATTCAACAAACGTCTTCTTTTCTAGTCTGTTCAGCAGAGAACTTTTGTGTTTTTCTCTCAATCCACTCAATTTCCTCCCGTCTCTTATGCTCCGTGTATTCTTTCATGGTTCACTCTGACTGCTCAGTAGCGAGTTAAGTCCCAGTTTAGTTTAAAAATCTCTTTGACTCTAAACCTGACGTTCCTGCGCTTCAGTTTCCTTCGTGTCCTTAAATGTGTTTCCCTCTGATGATTCTTTTGTTTTTTAACAAGAGGAAATGTTACTAAAATCAAAGCTTTGAAACGTAATTTTATGAAAGTTGTGGAGAATGTAATGATGCAGACTCACAGTAGTCCTCTGGTGGGGTGTCCTGTAGGAACTTCACCATTCGTTTCATGCCCATCCCCATCATCGATGCCTCCCAGGCTCTGAAGGCAAGCCCAGAGAAAACGGAGGACGCTCTGCTGAAGGTAAGAGAAGATCTCCCAATGGCTCCTCAAACCTCCATCTGACTGGAAATAAGGTTCCAGGACTCATAGATTCTCATTACTAGGTTTATTCTGATGGAACATTTTGCATGTTTCTTCCTAGATTGAGAATTATTTATACAGGAATCATGAAACTAGAAAATACCTCCAGGAGCAGGCGTATCGGCTCCAGCAAGGCATTGTGACCACCACCACACAGCAGGTGAGGACACACTCCTGGTTCTCTGACCTTTTCCTTATTATGTTCTGCTTATATCACACAACGATGGTTTATATGCGATGTTTGGTTTTCAGGTGATAGATCGGATTTGCGTGAAGGTCCAGGACCACCTGAACTCTCTGAAGAACTCAGAGACGGACGCCATCTTGGAGGACGTGAGATCAGCGGAGAATCTCATTAAAGATGCCAGGAACTCAAAAACGGTGAATTCTTGAGTTTTGTGCTTGGGAAAAAAAATGTTTTTGATGCACACTTGACTCTCTTTTCTGTGCTTCTAGCTTCTCCCTAACCTTTACCACCTTGGAGCAGCATCCAGAGAGGAGCTGAACAGCTCATCAGTGGGTCCCATCCAGGAGAAACTGGAGTCCATGGCTGGAGAGGTGACCACGGTCATGGATCAGCAGCTGCAGGTGGGATGTGTTGGTTAGGATTAGGGTTAGGGTTATTAGAAATAAATCCATGGTTACCGAGCTGGTTAACGTTGAGTTATTTGTGTGTTAGCTGACCTGGGTCACTTCGGCAAGACGACCTGTTTAATCTTAGGCTGGAATTAATTTGATCTCATTCTGTTGGGCGATGAATCAAAAATGTATCGTTATTGAAATCTCTGACTCTAACCGATATCATTTTCCCATGTCAATAAATTTGGTAATAAATAAAATGAAAAGGTGTGTGTAGGTTGGTGACGTTCATGTCCCTTTAAAGGAACTAGAGGCAGGATCTTTAAAAAATCTGTAAAAAATTAAACATGTATGTTCATTTTTTCAAAGCTAATGGGTGATGAAGCGTTATAAACCAAAAAGAATGAGGCCACCCATGTATCGTTCCATTTTCTTGAACAGGCTGTTTGCTGTAAAATGCGCTGCAGTTCGGTCACGAATTTCCCGCGCTGCCCTACGGATGTGGCGTCAATTGACACTGCTTGCGCGTTCACGACAGCTTCAAAACAGAAAGAAAATGTGTTCGACACTGCAGATCGGTAGGTGGCGCTATTGCACCGTAAGTTGCTTGCCAACCGCCAAACTCCAAAAGAAGAACTGTGGGAATGGATTCTACTGCAACCAGCAAACGACCAAGCGTGGCACAAAGGAAGTTTATTCAGCGGCATCTCGTGAGTCAAAGACCAAATATGGTAAAAGACAGGCAGGGACCTGAATCTATATCGGATACGTGATTGACGAATGGAGGCTGCTTCAACTATATCTGGGACTCAAAAAGGATGCTGCCATGGCTCATTTCCTAGTGAGCAGGTAAGAAACATTATAGGTTGTGTTTAGAGATGATATGACAATGATCTGACCTCACCGATGACTCAGAGAGAGCTAGCGTGCAGTAGCATTAGCTGTGATCATGCTACAGTAGTAGCATTAGCTGTGATCAGGGCTGCAGCGTGGATTGCTTCGCCGCAATATTGTCCGTGAGAGCGGCGGGGAGTTGCCTTTTCAGCGTGAGATATTGGAGGTGTGGCGTGAGAGCGTGTGAAGAGGGTCAGGTAATGGTATTTTTGTGTTTGTGTAACATAGCCGTCTGTGCACGCTCCCGTGCTGGGCTGCAGTTACTCGCAGAGCCGGGCGCGTCGCTCGTGAGCATCGTTTCTTTTTTCCTGCCTCTAGTTCCTTTAACTCAGAGAGAGCTAGCGTGCAGTAGCATTAGCTGTGATCATGCTACAGTAGTAGCATTAGCTGTGATCAGGGCTGCAGCGTGGATTGCTTCGCCGCAATATTGTCCGTGAGAGCGGCGGGGAGTTGCCTTTTCAGCGTGAGATATTGGAGGTGTGGCGTGAGAGCGTGTGAAGAGGGTCAGGTAATGGTATTTTTGTGTTTGTGTAACATAGCCGTCTGTGCACGCTCCCGTGCTGGGCTGCAGTTACTCGCAGAGCCGGGCGCGTCGCTCGTGAGCATCGTTTTTTTTTCCTGCCTCTAGTTCCTTTAAGAAGCTGTACCACCTGCAGTCACGTGACAACGTGACTCAAGAGCCCTTTTTATAAGACACACCGCGCCGGCAAATCAGCATAATACTGCCGCCACATTGTGGCATTGGGGGAATTTTGCGGCATTCATGTAGTAGTATTGCCACAACGCCGGACCTGTGAATGCATATTACGCCTTGGCACAACAGAGGGTGGTGTCATGATCACGTGATGAATTAATGCCGAGCTCCGGCCAGAAACTATATTGAAAATGAAAGTAATCACGGGCATAAGTTTCACTTTTGTAAACAGAACCTGCTGAGATGATAAACTGGAGCGATGCAGAGCTCCGGGAGCTTTTCTCCGTTAGAGCTGGAGCTCAGATCACCATATGCTGCACAGGGACGGTGGAGGACAGCCACCTTTAGGAGAGGATTGTCAAAAAAACGTAACGAGCGCGGCTTTGATTGCAATAAAAATCAAGTTATGTCCAAGATACATGGAAGTCTGCGGCAGCGTGGAGACCGCGCCCATACCCCCTTTATACCACCATAATCTTTTGTAAAATGGACACGATTGCACCACATTGCCGCCACGGTCTGAGCTCTTATGAATGACCTAAAGCTCCCTGATGCCGCCTTGGCGTTGCAGCAAATTGGCTGTATTGTTTTATAAAAAAGGCTAATGTAATACATTTGACATCCCCATCTAGTGGACAACTTTTATTTTTGCGCATACGTGTAGGTGTCGTCCATTTATCGTTATCGAGGTGAACTCCTCAATATATGATATTGATTTTAAGCCATATGGCCCAGCCCTATTCCACCATCACTTATCCAGCCACAAACATGACATGATTTTATAAGATGTGTCATGCAGCCACGTCTTTCACACATATTTCCTGGTTTTCATGCAATAGGGAGATGCCGAGGCTTAAAGGGGTGGTGACCCAGAAAGGGGTATCCTATTTTAGATAATGTCAGCTAAAGCTGTGGTTACTTTTCTGGAGACGATCCAGGAAGTCCAGGCCTGTTTTTGTACTCTACCATTTCTCTGCCTTTTATATATAAATCAAGATAAAACTGAATCACTGCCTCAGCGTTGTTATTGAAGTTCAGCTGTGGTAAAATTAACGTTAAAGTCCCAAGTCATCATCACACACTGGTGAAATTACATCTCCGCATCTGACCCATCCCCATGGTGGGGAGCGGTGAGCTGCAGCTGTGGCTGCGCTCGGGAACTATTTGGTGGTTTAACCCCCCAATCCAACCCCTTAGTGCTGAGTGTCAAGCGAGGAGGCATTGGGTCCCATTTTTTCAAAGTCTTTGGTATGACCCTTTGGTATGAGTCTTTGAACCCCGATCTCCCAGTCCCGGGGCGGACACTCTACCACTAGGCCACCGGAGCCAGGGTGATAAAGTGAGTACCCTAACTTGAAGTGCTCTCCAAGTGATTTTCCGCTGTGAGGAAAAGAATCAGGAAAGGTGTAGGTCGGTTCTGACCCAGGTTGCAGCCAGCCGCGGGCCGGATCACGAACCAAAAACCAACAAATTGGCGCCAAAACCTGAGATAAATTCTTAAAGAAATCATCACCTGGAATTTTCACTTTAGAAAAAAAGTCTATAATGGCTTCCTAATGATTTTTCACTGGCTGAGAAGCCGATATTTAACATTGAAGCGTTTGTTTAATCTTGCCTTCTTCAACCAGCTCACATGCACCCCACGAGCACGCGTACTCCAAAACCAGAACTTGAGCTCTGGCCTATATGTCGGCACAACGGCCTAATATAAACAAATATGAACCAGCAGCGAACAAACCAGCACAACAAAGCTCATTTCATAACGTGAAACGCATAAATTATGTCTTACCGTTGACGACTCATGTTGTAATCCGTGTTATGGGAAACTAAACTCCAATCGGTTTGTGAATTCCATCTTCACAACAGCATAAGAGCCGATGCCTGGCTATTAGCTTGCTTTGTCCCAACTCAACAACAAACGAGGGGGCGTCATTACGCATGAGCCGAGGCTCGGGCTCGTACATACACGTTTAGATCCCGTAGGTCACTGCCAGGTCGGGTTCAGTTATAATTTTTGTTGTTTTGGAGTAAGACGCTGAAGCTGCTTCCTGCTTCCTTCCACCAATCAACGCGCTCCTCAGTCCCGTGCGTGTGATCTCGTGAGAAAATATGCCCTTCACAATAAAGGATCAGAAAAGCACATTTTTTATTTATTTTTCCAATACAATTTATGTTAATGGTCTAAAAGACTATAATAGGACGTAGATATCCCCGGTTTTATAGGTGATGACTCCTTTAAAAAAGCTGATTTGATTCATGTGTTTGAGAGATACGGAGTCATAAAGTTTTAATTATAACGTTCTAATTTCCTCCCAGACCCTGTTGGAGTCGATGGTGGACACAGCAGAGTCTCTGTGTCCTCACGTGATGAAGAGGAGTAACCTTCGTCCAGAGCTGATGACGGCGAGCTCAGCCCGGATGGTGGTACCTAAAAGCTTTGTCACAAACACCCTCCTGGAGCAGTCAGGGGTGGATATCATCAACAAGATCAGGTGTGTTTCCTTGTTGTTTACGTTTAAGTGGACTTCAATACCTCCTCTTCACCTTTCTGTTCCTTCTGAAAATCCCCATCAGTGAGGTGAAGCTGAGTCTGGCGTCCTTCCTGTCTGATCGCATCGTTGATGAGATCCTGGAGGCTCTTTCTTCATCACAGCACACGCTGGTAAGAGATTTAGTTTGTTTACTTTGTTTATTTGCTAAATTATTTGTTTTTTCACCAGCGTTTCATCTTCTCCATCCCTCTCTTCACCTCGTCTCCACCTTGTGTTTTTCCTCCCTCGCCCTTTCAGGCGGACCATCTGGTACGACGAGGTCGCCCGCTGTTGCAGCAGGAGTCGGTGGATCTGGATGTACCGGAGGAGAAGATTCCCAAACGCGCTTCGACCGAGATCCTGGAGGCAGAGAGGCTTGACGATCTGGAAACATGTATGGTAGGTACCAGTTTGCCGTGGGACCGTGTGAGTGATCGGATTCTTTTTCCGGTTAGAAGCCTATTTCACCACTTCAAGCCCGGTCAGAGATGCTTTCTGGCCGTCTTGGTTTGATTTCTGAAAGGACTTGTTGGGGGGGGGGGGGGGGGGGGGGGGGGGGGGGGGGGGGGTTAGATAGACACCAGCTGGCTTCGGTACTGTTCACGAATGTAAACCAGCTTCAATTGCTGGAGGGTGTGAAGTGTGTTGACAGATGGTCTGTAAAACAGCCAGTCATGTGTTTCAGGAAGCAACACGTCTGACACACCTTTTATGTGTGTTTGATGTGAACCGAGACTTCTTTGGTTCTGCAGTATCTGCTTTGTTTGCGTAAGCCTAAAGAGGGGCTCGCCTTGGGAGTCAAACCACTGATCTGTACTGTTAACGAGGCTTTACTCAGTGAGAAAAGGACTTTATATATGCTTGTTTTTGTCTTGTTCAATAGCATTAGTGCTGCAGCAACAGGAATTCTGGGAATACTTCAATATTCTCGTTAAGCTCTAGGCTCGGTTTTACTGATCTGTTTATCAGTTATGACCAGCAGGGTGTGTATAGTGCAAACAGCCTTAAAACTACAAATCCCACAAGCCCCCAGCTGCTGGATTTGTGTGGAAGGAGGCTGCTGCTCGTTCTGTACGAAAACAAAACAAACTCTGCTGAATTAAAGTAGCTCTCCGGAGTATTTCTTTTATCTGATGGCACCATCTAGTGGCTGACAAGCGTATTGCACCAATAGTTGGGTCGACTCGGTAATTTAAGATGGCGTCTGCACGTTTCTTGTTTATGAATGTGCTTCTGTAGCCGACAAACAGAGATAAAACACGTTGTTTTACAAGTATTCTTCTCATGTCATGTTGTGTTTTCATATATTTATATTTTAAAGACTTACTTGTCCGTGAAAAGTTCATCAACTCTGCTTCAGCCGGGGTACTTCCTTAAATTTTAAGCAAGTAAGCGGTAGTCTAACAATATTGGATAGTTTTACTCGGCGCTCAGTTTCCTATTGCGCAGATTTTACGGGGCAGGGGGCGGGCTTAGCAAAAAAAAAAAGACATATTGCTTATTTCACAATACATGATAAGACAATCACTTTTACGGATTTCTAAAAAATCCTACCTAATTCCTGTAAAGGGAAATCTCCGGATTGCTGCTTTAACACAACAGTTTGTCGATGCTGAAGCTGACAAAATGAAGCTTGAACTTCTCTGTAAATTAGACATGATGGAAGTCTAAAATCTGGCCTAGCTGCAGGTTTTCAGCTCAAATGATCTTCATGTTCACTAGAAAAGAAACATGTGTGAACCTTTAGCTGATCAGCATGATCCAAACATCGTGTGTGAGTCGTCTCTCTGATTTCCCAGATTTCCCTGATGCTGATAAACCCGAGCCATGAGGAGAGCTCAGAAATGTGATTTTTATCACAGCCAGAGTTTCTGCTTCTGGTTAGATTTATTTCCTTTTTAGGGTTTTCCCATAACCGTTCAGAGATGGTTATTTAAATTTGTACGCATGGGTTTTTTTATGCGACACCAGTCAATCCTACTTTTTTGTTCAGGGCTCAGTCTTTTATCCTTTAGATTTTTATTTGAAATTTCTGCTTTTCTCTGGTAAATCTTTTTTAACACAGAACTACATTATTATTAGTGCTGTCATGACATTAATTTTTTTAGATGAATTAATTATAACCTGTAATGAATGAATGAATCTAATTATTCTCTTTTTTAATCTCACCTGCTAACGGCTGAGAAAATCCCTCATTTTGATGTATTTTTATTTAAATTCATTACATTATTGTGGCAGACTAAAAGATTACAAAAAACTGGCTTTATAAAGTCATTTATTGTTTAACAGACTTCTAAACTTTCCTTTTCCATCACCAAGGAGGAATAATACTGTGCTCTTTTGTCAGTCTTGAATAATTAGAAATTAAAAATAAAACATCAGGTCCATGATCACAGAACTTGTTACTAAAACATTTATCTAAAATTAAGATAGACGTGTAAATTACAGTGCTGTAAGCTAGCATATCAAAACTGACCGTTTATCACAAAATAAAATGCTGAAAAAGCATCAAGCACTCCCTCTCTCGCTTGTGACATGTGGTATGGCATGATAGTTAAATATAAATAGAATTACTTAAAATAAATTTAAAAAGTTAAAAATCCCAACAGGTAGGCTAGAAAAGTCCCAATAAATTTATAGATTAAAAATGAGATTAACTCGATTAAAAGAATAGTGCAATAAACGTGGCTGTAATCTGACACCCCTAGTTATTATAGGTTTTAATCTGCCTTTCAGTGGAATTATTACTTAATCTCATGTGCTGTGGTCTTTATGTGTGAGTCAGAGTAAGTATTAGACAGAGAAGGATCATCACTAACAAAAGCAGCTGACTCTTCTATCCTCAGTCTTGGTTTTAATCTCTTTAAAAGCTGTCGTCTTTTATTTTCCTCCTTCCTGCTCTCGTTCTCTTTCTCATTTATTTTCCTCTTTAAGCCTCACTGTGTTTTGTCTTTTCTCTTCAACCTTTTTCCTTCTGTTCCTTCTCATCTTTCCTACCTTTGCTCCTTGGAGACTCTGTGCTGCACCAGCGTAAGTAACCCTGGACTGTCCCACGCTGTTTTCCTTTTCTCTCGCTGAGTTTTTCTTCACTCTGCGTTTCTAACTTCTCAGCAGCTTCTGACCATCCCTTTAAAAACCAACCAGAAAATGTGCTTCATTTGGCAAATTCTAAAAGAATATATATATATATATATATATATATATATATATATATATATATATATATATATATATATACACACACACGAGTTTTTGTCTTGTATCATTATTTATTCACACTATGACGAGTTCATAATTGACTTTTTATTTGCTCACTGTACTGGTCCACTTCACTGCTCTTTTCTTCATCACCACACATCTGCAGGTCATAACTGTAAAGAAAACACGCCCAGAAGCCTCTATATGTGTCAGTGTTTGGAAAAAAGGATGATTTAAGGGATGATGTGTTCTATTTCAGATATTTATTTAATCTATAAGATAAATCTAATTAGTTGAGTGTTTTAAATGCTCTACACACCACTGTGTGGCTCGTCACTGACACATAAAGGTGGTAGGTTTCTTAAATGAGACTTTAATGTGTGTTGCAGCCTGAGAAATAGTTTAATTTATTGCTGAAGCCTTTAGTTGTTGTTCACAGTGTAAAGCTATCTGTTCTCTCTTTAGATGACTCCTAAATCCAAAAGGAAAAGCATACACAGCCGAATGCTGCGACCTGTGTCTCGGGCCTTTGGTAAGATTTTTATTTTTTTAATAATTTACAATTTTAATTGTTTGTACAATGGAAATTTACTGTAATACAGTTAAGGAATATATTGTTTAAAGAGACTGGTTTCATCAAGTATAGTGTTTTATTTACCCTGCATTTAATAAGTCAAGTCAACTCAAACATTTTTTATAAAGCGCCTTTCAGGCACGGGAGTGACAACAAAGCGCTGTACAGAGAAACAAACAAGACAAGAATTAAAAACAAGAATAAAAATGAAACGGCATACAAAATTACAATAAAGAACACTAAAAGCAGACTAAAAAAATGAAAGCTAATACCAAAGCTACGGAAAATATCTCCCAGCGGAAGAATGTAAATCAGAAACAGCAGCGGCCTAGCACAGAACCCTGGGGAACACCTCAGGGAAGATGTGAGGAGGCAGATGAAAAACCACCCATTCTGACACTAACTGCTCAATTTGCAAGGTACGATCTGAACCACTCTAGGGCCAAACCTGAAACTCCCACATATTGTCCAAGGCAGTCGATTAGCACATCGTGATCCACCGTGTCAAAAGCAGCGGTGAGATCAAGCAAAATAAGTAGGACAATCTTGCCATGATCAGTGGCAAGCAAAATGTCTAAGAAAGTAAAAGTAGGGCTGGGCAATTTAGCCTTACATTAAAACCTTCAGGTCTACCTTCAGCCACCTAAATAATGTCTAATTCAGCACTAAGACTGATGCATTTGTAAGTCTCAGTCTGGTGAATAAAAATTATAGGGGGCTATGTGTGAAACATTTCCCTCCTTAGTCCATTAAGTGTGTGTGTGAGGAGAGAGAGAGAGAGAGAGAGAGAGAGAGAGAGAGAGAGAGAGAGAGAGAGAGAGAGAGATCCAGCACATTTCAGCATGCTAGCTAGTTGTTTTGTGTAAGCTTGGGCGCTATTGGCCAGCACCCCAGAGGCTTTCAATTTACAGATGCTGATTGGCCCAAAATTCTCTAATTCCCCATAGCAACCAAATGTGACTGGCTGTTTAGCTGCAGTTCAGGGGCGCTTTCCCCAGTGCCTCAGGAGTGAAAGTAGAGAGTCTGGTGGAGGAAATTCCCAGTTTGATGAGAGACAGCTGGTGAAAATGATGAGTAAATAATTCAGATTGCATGTAGCCACACACAGCTAAGCAAATCTGACACATATATAGTAAATAGATAAAGATGTATTGTAATTTTATTTACTTTTTAGATTTTTTTTCTCCCTTCAAATCAGGGAGGGCGGCACCCCCTATAGACGAGCTGCCACTGGCCTCTGAGCTTTGCAGCACTTGTATTATTTCAGAGTGAAAAACCAACATGTTTCTTTCAAGCGTTACCAAGTTCAGATTTCTCCTGGATGCTGGACCCAGCGCTGTTTGGTTAGCGTCCTCCATGGCCAAAGCATCTAGAAAATATCACCCACTATATGTGAAACGTCCTGTTTTATTCCTTCTGTAGAGATGGAGTTTGACCTGGACAAAGCCCTGGAGGACGTACCAATCCACGTAGAGGACACGCCCACATCATCCCAGACTCCACCCACTCCGTATTTATTTGCCCCCAAACAGGATCAGCGTCCATCAGGAGGGATTGCAGAGCTGCCATCGGAGGAGGAGAAGAAACTGCAGCATTTCACCAAACTACGACCTCGGAGGAACAAAAAAACACACTCCAGTAAAGTAGCTGTAAGTGAAGCTCTGCAGACAACAATCATGGGTGGATGAAACCAACAGAAATGTGAAGATCTGGGCGTTTTTTTTCAGCAACTCAACAGTACTCAGTCTCATGATGGAGAACAAAACGGTCTCATGGGAAGGGTGGATGAAGGAGTGGACGAGTTCTTCTCTAAAAAAGTCACTAAAATGGATTCCAAGTAAGTTTATTTCTATTGTAAATGGTTGTGTTACATATTTATTTACCCAGCCTACTTTATTTAACTGTTCTATTGCTTTTATGTGTTTTAATCCATGATAAGTCTTAAGGTCTCTTTCTCTCTCCCTTCTCAAAGACGTTTGAAAAGTTCAGATTCTCAGGAAGGAGAGAAGAAAAAGAGTAAAGGCGGATTTCTAAACCTCATTAAGCGATCGTCTAAGTCTGAGAAATCTGATAAGTCTGAGAAAAACCAGGCAGCTTCAGCATCCTGTGCTACATCCTCTGTAGCCTCGCCTTCAGGATCCACCATCCCTGAGGAGCCCTGTTCTCCAAAAGGGGCCGTTAAGAGTCCTGCACCTGAACCAAAGTCCAGGTAAATGTATCTACATCAAACACTAACTCCAGCTCTGATTACCTCATCCTTAAGTCTCCTAACAGCTCCCGTCCCTCCTCCAGAGATGCTTCCACTCGCTCACAGCACACAGACTACAGCAGCAGCTCCGACCGCTCCGAGGAACTCAGGACTCCCGACTCCATAGACGAACCTTGGGATGGTTCAGACGGCAGGGGGAGTCCTCAGGGCGGGAAACGGTACCCTGGGATGCAGATGATGGGAAGTGGCCTGCTGGCAGAGATGAAGGCCAAACAGGAGAGGAGAGCTTACAAGGTAGGTTCCAACACAGACGTGAAGAGATGAGAGGGCTTCGTGTAGCAACGGGCAGACTAACAAGATGATCTATTTAAAAAAGAAAAGATTGGTCTTGGAAAAGTATTTTAAGGGTAAAAATGTTAATTTTAATTTAGTTCAGAGAAATTAAAGATCTGGATCCAAAAGATATTCCTGATAAAAGGAGAAACAAACTGGTGGTGGTCGGAGGAACCGATGGCTCCTGTGCTCTGCAGCCTCACCTCTGTCAGTGCGCCCCAGGGTATCTGTGGCTATAATGTAGCTCATCACGTGTGAATGTGTGTGTGAATGGATGAATGATGCACTGTAATGTAAAGCACCTATACAAGTGTGGGTCATTTATCATTTATTATATCTTTAAAAAACAAGAAGGCATGTCCTTGTATAGGGTCTTTCTGAGTCAGCAAGGGGCAAAAACAGCACATTTCTGTTGATTTTGGTTCTCTTTACAATTCCTGAGGCCATATTATGCAACTTTTTCATATTTTTAAATCTTGAGCCAGTTTGTGCTAAAATGACCCTTTACAGGGTTAATGATGTCACTCAGACCCCACCGCCCTCTGTGGCCAGAACACCGCACTTGCAACTTCAGAGTGACGGGCCGCCACCTGTTGGACTTAGTAAAATGGAGCTGACATGCCTGGTGCTGCAGTCTGCTTCCAGCATGTTTTAGATCATGAACACAGCTGATTTGTTTGATTTAGTGATGAACCGCTCCTGTAGACACTAATGAAGGCTGAGGAGACATTTCAGCTGTTAGATTAAGGTGTTAAAAAGACGAACGCACAGCGAGGAGATAAGTTTTACTTTTGCTTTGACTGCAGATAATTAATAATGGACACTAGGGGGTGCTAAAAGCAAGCAAAACTGCCAAGTGTGCCTTTTTAACTTTGATACTGCACTGGCATCCTTCAGGTTCTCCTTATGTATTTTCTAAGTTATAATGATGATGATGATGATGATTGTGTTTTTGTGTCTCCTCCAGTCTTCCAGCCCTGACAGACCTGACAGCAATGCAACAGGTGAGTTGAAATTAAACAATTCAGGACCAAAGTTCTTCTATTTTATCATCGATAAAAGTAAAACTCAGTGTTTCATTGCTCGGACTGTTGGGCCAATGCATGTAATAAAAAATCTGCTTTGGTGTGTCAGCAGCCAAGTCCCACTCTACGACCACAGAGAGCAGGTCTCCCACTGGTTCCATTAACAAAGCTGACACAGCTCCTCCAGAAAAGACCACACCGCGTGGAGAAACCAAGCCTGAAACAGCCACTCGCCTCAGGGTTGCATCCTCCTCCAGTTCCCCAGCAGGACCAGTAAGCCCTAAACCACCAGTGCCACAAGGAGCAAAGCCTTCTCTGGCGGCTCGACCCTCCATCCCACAGAAGCCGAGGACCAGCAGCAGCAGAAGCATAGGTAGACCTCTGAATGTTTTTATTTTGTCTTAACGTTAATGTCCTTTTAGAGAAGTGGCAACTTTTTACCAGGATTAATCCAGTTCTTTTTTTATAAAGATGAGGGTTCAGATGCTTCCAGCGGTGGCCGGGTGTCTCCTAAAGTTCTCCCCTCCACGCTGAAGAAGGCTCTCTCAGAGAAAGACAAGGACACCGGGCCTCTGTCGGGAGTTTCCACCAATAAAACCACTCAGGAAGGTGATTAGTCTCTTCAGTAAACTGATTATGTAAATACTAACACTTGCATATTGCAGATTTTATTTTAAAGATGGTGAACCTCCAGGTGTTTTCATTCTAACCCCTTACGTGGTCTTGATGTTCCTCTGTGACCTACAGCAGCGAACATGAGATGATAAAAAGTAGCTAAAGCCTCTAGATCAGATCTGTTGTCTTCGGCTCGTGTCTTTTTGTTAACAGAGTCTTTTTCTGCTTCCAGCGAGGTCGACCTCAGACGCTGTTCTGAGATCCAGCACCAACTCTGAGGATCAAAGCTCCCTCAAAACCAAGGACAGATGTCCAAACTCAGACAAGACGGCACGCAAGAAGTCATCCGACTCAGGGGAAGAGGCAGACAAAGACTTTATTTTGATATGAAACCTCCCATTCTCTTTCATCCCTATCAGAGTCGGTACCTGCAGGTCGTGTTTCACCACAGAAGAAGAAATGACGCGTTAATCTTTTGATTTGATTCTGTGATCGTTTTTGACAGGAACAGCCACTTGGGTCACATGAAGCCTCCTAAGCCAAACCAAAACTAAAACTGTGCTAAATGTCACGAGAGCTTCCTCCTTCCTCCGTCATCAGCCTTGTTCCGACACTCTTTTCTAGCTAACTTCAGGAAATCATCAGGGGAGCAGGGCGGTTGGAGAAAACACCAGACTGACTGTGAACACGAGCGTAGACGACCTAATAATCTGACCTCCTGCAGCCATAGCCCGACACCGAGGACCAAAACACAATACTTGAAGTCAAACATGTCAGCAAACAGGAACCAGTCAGATTGTGACGGATGGGGGTCGGTTTCTTACTCCAGGCTTCTGGTGACTCAACTCATTATGCAAAGTTGTTTTTTTACAGGATTATTCTGCTGAGACCTTCATTCCAGACTCAAATCAGAGGTTTTATGTAGTTTTCCTGTGTGAGTGAGCGGTGGAGTGTCCTTATGACGTGGTTTTGTTTTGAGAGGGCCGATGGACACCTGATGACCAATAAGGCTTCAGCACTGTTAACTAGAACTCTTCTTATTATTAAAACTTTTTTTTAATGGGGAGTGTAGAAATGTTATTGTAAAGCAATATATAGTTTAAATGTTATTTATTTTGGAGCATATCTTTTGGCTAAATGAAGATTTATTTGTTATTTTTTGAAAACGATGAACATTAAGCATCTAACTTATCCAGGAAGTTGCTGTTTAGATGGCGTGCTCTCCGTCCAATGACAGCAGGACACTGAAGGCACTCCAGCCTTCACACACTCCTCTTCCTCACTTTATCACATTTAGTTCCTGTTTCATTTTCTCAGAGAATAGTATGTTTCTTTAGCGTTCTGCTTGTCTTTAAACTTACTAGGTAGCGATCAAACTGTGAGGTTAAACTGAAGGTAGCTTTTTTAGCAGATGGGACCTCTGCTACATCAACATGGCCCTCAGGCTGATTCTTTTCTATTTTTGTCTTTATTTTTCTAAAAGAAACCGAAGCCTGTCTCACACTGATGTATAAAGCTGCAGCCAGAGTCTGAATAAAAAGAAAGATTATCACCTGATTATTTTCTCTGATGTTAAAAAATGATCAAATGTATTATTTTGGGGCTAAAGTGCAACTTTCTAACCTGTTAATGCTGCATTCCTGTCCTAATTTAGTTGTGGGATTATGATGAAAAACGATAAAAACAAAAGTAATCCTGATAAACTCATGGAACGTAAATCTAGATTTGGTCACTAACTTTACAACATGCAGCATAACATGAACATTTTACTACTTTAGTGCCAAACTTTGCTCCGACATTAACACCCACGGTTGTTTTCTACTGTAAAAGCTCAAGTCAGGGTACTGGTGCACCTTTCCTAGGCTGTGTTGTCTGTTGATGTCTTTTCTATGAATTCTCGGTTAGATTTGGCCTCCTCGTCACTAACCATGGTTTAGAAACACTGTTCTTGCTGTATATAGTCAGCCTGTCCCCAACATGGACAGCTGCTGCGTCACGTTTTTTCTGTTATTTCAGGAAACTACAAATTATTTTTAAAAGTCTGCTTCTTCGTTTGCATGTTGTTAAAACCCAATACTGTGTGTTTGTTCTGTTTCTGAGCCTTCCTGGTGGACGCACACTACTGCTTCCTGTCACCAGTGGAGGGAATTTAAAAAGCGTTGTACTGGTTATAACTTTTATTTTACTCTAACAACATCCACTGGTCATCTGTTTGAGCTCATTATAGAAACATGAAAATGTTCTGTAGCATTAAATCCAGACCTGTGACTGTGTATATATGTGCTCTCATACACACGTGTGTGTTTATGTGCGTGTAACATAAACACACGTAATATATACGCACTGTGATGAGCTCATGCCTACGTGAGCGCAGCAGACGCTGTTGTTTGGGTACTAAGTGCACTACCACACTAGGAGTCCGCTTGTAATTTATTTAAACATAAAATCGGACGATGCTGTTTGTTGGTTTCCATCTCACCTGTACATTGAGTTCAGAAATGTACAAATAAATGCATAATGGTTTGTTACTACATGTAATCACGTTGGTGTTGCTTTAACCAGGTTTTTTTTAAAAGAAACAAAAAATAAAAGCGATGCACTGAACTCCAGCTGGGAGGAGTAAGGAAACAATGGCATGTTTGTTCTTCGTCTTGTTTCATGATTTTTGTCTTCTTTAAATCTGGTGTAAAACATTTCATCATGCAGTTATTAATACTGATTAAAATAGTTTTACATGCTGTCACATCTCTGGTGTCTGTTTAACGCTGTGCAGTCATTTAAATTTGAATCTTGATAGAACATGAAAACATACTGTAAATGACAAAAAAGGCTATTATTGTAATCATTGTTACATTCTGTATTGCAAGCATGCTTTATTATTTTCTTCCCATTCCAATGGTTAAACACAACATTTTGTTTTATGAAGTCGCAAGTAAACATGGCAGAACGAGGGCAAAACATACGGGAGTGGTATTACCTCATAAGCTCTTTCGTGCAAGATTCAGCTACAATTTTCGTATTCCAAACATTTTAATAATATATTATCCATCCATTTCTCCTCCACTTATCCAGGGTCGGGTCACGGGGACAGCAGCCTAAGCAGAGAGGCCCTACTACTACCCCTCTCCCCAGTCACTTGGGCCAGCTCCTCTGGGAAAATCCCAAGGCGGAACGCCAGACATAGTCCCTCCAGCGTGTCCTGGGTCTTCCCTTGGGTCTCCTCCCAGTTGGACGTGCCTGGAAAACCCCACCTGAAGCGTCCAGGAGGCATCCTAACCAGATGCCCGAGCCACCTCAACTGGCTCCTCTCGATGTGGAGGAGCGGCGGGTCTACTCCGAGCCCCTCCCGGATGACCGAGCTTCACACCCTATCTCTAAGGGAGAGCCCAGCCACCCTGCAGAGTAAACTAATTATGGCCGCTTGTATCTGCAATCTCAGATTTCAGTCACTACCCAAAAGCTTGTGACTATAGATGAGGGTTGGAGCTTAGATTGGCTCTCTTCACCACGACAGACCGGTAGAACCCCTGCATCACTGCAGACGCAGCACCAATCCACCTCTTGATCTCCTGCTTCATTTTCCCTTCTTTCATGAATCCAAGGACCCTGTACAAAAAGACTTGTGATATTGAACCAAGAACAACATAAAACAGAACTGACACTCCTGAAAATCACCTTTTTATGCTCACTAACACCCTGATTGGTCATCCGGGTTTCAGTAGCATATTGTTTTTATTCTAGTGTAACAAAAGTTCTTTTTTCCACATAGATTCTACTTTCATAACTTGTAATCACCTCTTAAACAGCAGAGGTCTGCCACCCGCTGATGTAAATCAGTGTCTGCAGTCTTCTCAAAATGAACTCCAGACATTTATGATTTCATACATTTCAGGAGGAAGAAAACTGAAATCCGTCCACTAAGCATCAACAGGGACAGCGTGGCAAGGGAGTTGGAGCTCCGCTTCCTGGGAGTCCATCTGGAGGAGGACCTGACCTGAGCAGTAAACACCTTGGAGCTGCAAAAACAAACATAATCTAAAACTTCAGCTATAAACAAACATCTGCTATTGGTATTCATTCAAAATATTGAACTATATGACGATAGAAACATAGTATAACACTTCAGAGAGACACTGTGTTTGAGATAAACCTTGATTCTCTTATTTTGACAAGCAACACTGAAGCGTTCCTGGTGTGTTAAAATAAATCATGTTTATTTTTAGGATTTTTTTAATCTCATAATCAAGCTCACTTGTTGTTTGTCACGTTTTAGTTCAAATTACTGTCGAGCTTTGCAGTGTCTTCTTTTGTCCACTAGATAGCACACACTGCAACATTATTCCTCACCTTTTTTCATTTGTCACTCTCACACACACACACACCAGCAGGGCGCACACTTAGAGTGGGTGTGGTTTGCACTTACCACCAAAGAGCATAAGTCAGCCAGGCAGCCTGCTGAACAGTTTGTCTCCTCACTCATTTGAGTTCTGTAGAAGTTGGCAGTCTGCTTTTGCTTTTTAAGATGGAACGGAGTTTTGATAACCTGGATGCAGCTGGTTTCCTGGAAATCTGGCAGCACTTTGATGCAGATGGTGAGAACATTTTACGACTTTTTCCCCTCTCACATCCATCAGTTCACACTCAGGTAGATGACATCATGTTTGACTCTTGTTACACTTTATGATTCAAAAACAACATATTGGTGTAAAAAGCAACGATCAGTCACATATTTATCTGTTCAACCACAAGAAAAGCAGCAGGATTCAGAACGATCTGTGTACAATTCTGTGTGAAACTTATTTAATAAGAGCTACATAACAGAAAATGGCAATGCTGTTATCTGGACAGGTTTTTCTAGTAATGCTCCTTTACATTTACAGCCTCTTGAATTGTTTTTGTACTGGTAGATAACGGCTACATCGAGGGCAAAGAACTGGATGCCTTTTTTCTTCATATGATGAAGAGGCTCGGTCCGCAGGTGAGAGTTCTTTACCTGGATGAATCATAACTTGTGGTGATAATACTGGTTCTGCAAGTATAAAGATGCATGTTAGTATACTGAAACATCAGTTTTGTGTTATTGGTCCTAGATCTTTTGTATTGTATTTTTTTGCATCATCGTCCAAACCCAGAGTCCTGAAACAAAAATGAAGTTTCTGTGCACCAGTATCAGTTTCTATGATGTTTAAACTTTATCCGTCAGTCTGAGAAAAATGTGAACAAAAATTTTTATTAAGTTTGCAGCATTTGCAGTTTCTCTGGTGTAGTCAGCTGCACCACTTTACAATTATCTGAATGGGTGCGGTCGCTGTAAGGATGTTTGAAAACACGATTAAAAAGCCCTGGATGCTATCAGGGTATAAAAGGTCTTGATATGGTTACAAATTTACACACGAAGAGAAAAAAGGGCATTTCAGCCAGTGCACTAATGGAACATGTGTTTGCAGGGCAAAGTCAAATGTAGTTACGCTCAGTAATGATTGATTCCTTTCACTAACTGGTTAGAATGGAAACCCTGATGATTATGAATCTGCTGCATGTCCTTTATAGGGTTATGAGTCCACTCCCTTGGATACTAATTGGGTTGAGCTAAAGCAAACAGACCACCAACCACATGGCACTTTGTCTTTGTTTGCTTTCCACCATTAGAGCTCTCAGCAGGGAGGATGTTCAACACATTTCTCTCAAGCAACACAAACATTTGGAAGCTTTTGCTTCTTTTCCTCCTTTTGCTTTTTTAAATTGTGCATCATGAGTGATGGAGTGAATACAGGTACGTGTAAAACAATAGCTCAGTTTGTTGGTCTGGAGCATACAGGCGCGTGTTAACATAATGCCAAAGAGGAAATGATTTCAGAGTTCCTGCCGATCAATTTGAGAAGGATCACCGGTTTATTTTCAAAATATTTTGAGTGATTTGACAGAAGCCAATGAAAGGTCTCGTCCCTCCAAAAAGAACAAAGCAGCATAACTCAGGGTTTGCAAATATGCATCTGAAAAAGTAAGAACTCTGCACAAAGCTTTTGGGAAAGACAAGGCCAAAGTGGAAATGTTTGATTTCAATGCACAGCAAAAACAAGCAGCATCTTAGCCACACAGGGAACCTTGAAGTAACTGAGTTGGCCATGAATTCATCAAGTTACCTAAGTATTCTAGACTAAATCCATCTCACAGTCGTACAATGACTCAAAGCACGCCAGCAAATCTAAAACCAAACAACCTAACAGGAGGAGGGAATCACAGTGTTTCAAATCTCGAAACCCTAATCCAGATTAAAAGCTGTGGAATAGATTTTGAAAAGGTGTCAATAAATAAATTCTTGCAAACATCCTGATGAAACAGAAATCGAGGCTCTACAAACCCTTCAATTGTGAGTTACTTTATTTTTGTGCACATTCATTCTGCATATTTAACTTTTTGTTTCTCTACTAGAAAATGAATGTGATGAGTCGCGTGATGTTGGTCTGAAGCTGGATTGATCTGATGATAGCAGCTGGTGAAAACCATAATAACTGTGTTGTACGGACACGTTAGGTTCTGATGAAGAGGACAAACACTAATCTGGGTCTGGTACCTAATGATCTGCAGACTGTGTGCTCTGTGCTGCACAGTTTGATGATTCAGACCTTAGCCTGAATTCAACAGGTTTCTATGGTTACCGTAAAGCAGCAGGAGGTTAAAGCAAAGTCACAAGAAGCTTGTGTGCTAATTAGAGTAACCTCAGCAGCTGAAGGTGCACTTACCTTCAGTTACAAGCATTTAAAGTGAGTTTTGTTTTAGATGATGAGAAAAAAAACAAAAGAAAATCATTGCAATCTCAATATAAATGTATCTGATTGGATAACAGTGGACCAAACCAGTGGTCCCCCTGAGGCTGGGTGGGGTATAGCCTACCTGTGTGAGTTCTGTTGATTATTGGATGTGGGACACCTGGTGAACAGGTAAGTCCTCATTGGAACCAAAGTGCTGCTTTGCTGCAACTAAGGCCCACACTGCAGCCTAGGGTCCTCTGCGACGTGTACTCGGAGGAAGTGCATGCAAGGCTTTGCGTGCATAATGAACAAGTGTGCAAATGTCGCAGAATTCGGACAGAAAGCATTGCGTCATTGATCGTGACTTCTTAAATGAGGATGCCATTTGCTGTTTGTCCTACAGCCGCTTTAAAACTGGATGATAATAAAACAAGTGATTAAATTACTGGCATGTTGTGTCCAAAAATACACACCAGCACTGTTATCGGTTAAAAATATGTTTCACCAGACATGTAAAGCATCTTTCCAACAGAGAAACATTTGATTGTAATTACATATATATAAACACAATAATAAGACCACCACCAGCAGGCAAAGGTGGTTCAGTGTCTTGCCAAAGGACACAACAGCAGCATTCTCTGCCGGGAGCGAGCCCTCAACCTTCCGATTACTGAACAACCCGCTCTACCTCCTGAGCTACTGCTGCCCTAGTTGTGGTAGCAGCCGGCTGTTTCTGCTTCTCTGATATTATTGAGCGGATAACCTCTCACCAGTGGTGTTCTGGTGATAAATACGTGAGTGTGTGATGAGTGGACGACCCAGGAAAGTGCGGCGGTTTGGCCAGACTAACAATGGTCCAATTTTGGTCTGAAAAGTGTTATTGTCTGAAATTTTTAGACAATGCAAGAGAACCACTTTATTAAGTTTTTTTATTTGTTTTTAATCTCCACAACATTTTTTTAGCTATACTGTTAGAACGCTGTTAAGAGGCACGAAAAAAAGTTTTGAGCTAATTTGTTTTTCAAACTTGCAAATTTTTTGGCCAATGACCTCAACAGTGCTCCCACACATGTGATCTTGCTCTTTTTGGTGGTGCTGCCTCCATTCTAACCCCACAAACACACACTTTAGTGCACAGACATTCACGCAAAATGCGTCATGAAGTTTCATCTGGAAAGTCACATGATCTTACGCAAGGTGAAGTGAGATGTCAATGACATTCTGCTTTGAAAGATCGATTCAAGAGTCAAGCTGCTCGCTCGAGCGTTACATCACTGGTCCACTCCTCTTCAATAGCTGTGTGAAGTTGCTGAATACTGGCAGGAACTGGAACGCATCCCAGACATGCTCAATGGGTGACATGTCCCGTGAGTATGCTGGCCATGCAAGAACTGGGATGTTTTCAGCGTCCAAGAGTTGTATACAGATCCTTGCAATATGGCGCCGTGTGTTATCCTGCTGCAACATGAGGTGATGGTCGTGGATGAATGGGCCTCAGGATCTCGTCACGGTATCTCTGAGCATTCAAAATGCCACCAACAAAATGCACCCATGTTCATTGTACATAGCACACATACACCTGCCCATACCAGTACCCCACCACCACCATGGGCCACTCCATCCACAACGCTGACATCATCAAACCACTCACCCACACAGCGCCACACACGCAGTCTGCCACCTGCCCTGAACAGTAAAAACCAGGATTCATCCATGAACAGGACGCCTCTTCAACGTGCCAAACGCCATCAAATGCGAGTGTTTGCCCACTCAAGTCGGTTACGACGACGAACTGCAGTCAGGTCCAGACCCCGATGAGGACGACGAGCATGCAGATGAGCTTCCCTGAGACGGTTTCTGACAGTTTGTGCAAACTGGTTGTTGCTGCAGCTGTCTGGGTGGCTGGTCTCAGACGATCATGGATGCTAAAATGAACAAAGTGACCTGTGGGTAGTGGTGTGAACGTTAATTGATTTTAAAAAGGGGGGCGGTCAGCCACTTCGTTGATTTAATGGCGTACATTTCAGCCTTTAATCTGTCACTTTGATAGTTGTGGACCATAGTGGCTGTTATGGTGTTGGCTCTATGTTAAATTGGTCTCTCATGTTCCTTTTGCAAATTTAGAAATCATGAAACATATAAAACATGCTGGACGGTGCTTTGGATGACTCCCTTGTGACACCTGTAGGTCATTCTGTTTTCCACCTGTAGAACTTTTTACTTTGCCTAATTTAGGTCATATAAGTGATTTTTTAAATATGATCATGTCATTTTGCTGAAATCAGCTGAGTCAGAGATGTTTGAGTCATACAGGCTACATTTGAGATGGAAAATGACCAAACAACAAGGGTTGGCCGAGGGCTGCGAGCTGCTGGACCTGACGGTTGGTACGACTAGAGAAAGCAGACCTTGACTGAAAAAATATTAAATGAGAATATCCATGGAAACATTGGCAAAAATAACTGTGACTAAGCCAGTGATGTATTTTCTTCAACATAAATTGTTCAAAAGGTCTGATTTGAAATAATCTGAGTCAACTTTAAAAAGCATTAATCACTTCATGTCTATATGTGTAAATGTGAAATACGTAGGGGCACAGAGTCGTTGAGTTCACGTTAATCTGTTTCTCTGCAGGAAAAAGCCACAGAGGACAGGGTGCAGAGACTGAAGCAGAGGTTTATGTCTGCCTATGATGTTACTGCCGATGGGAAACTACAAATTCAAGAGGTAAAACCGTTTCTTCATAAATCATCACATACGGCAGACGTGTCTAACAATAATAGCGTATCAATGACTTTCACTGGTGTGTTGGCAAGGTTACCTCTGAATAGCAGCAGATTACTGAATATTTACCAGGAAAGGCTCAATATATTTTTTCTTAAAAATGTAAGAAACATTTTTGTATCAAGCCTGTTTAGAATTTCAACTGTGCAAATCATTCAAAAATGAAGGTGCAATGTGACCAATCAGGCACTGTTAAAAACAGACGTTATTGGTGTAACTAACACTGCTGCTAATGATTTTCTGTCATCTTAACATCAGCTAATTCTGAGCCTATCTGGTGACTCCATGTTGTTTTAGCTTCCTGCTGATGAGGTCTTAACAGGGTCATCTACGAGCATTAAATAATGGAGGCTGCTTTGCTGCTGTAGCATGTGGCTAGAAGCAGGTTGTGACTCTGACTGAACGTAAAGACTGAACACAAAACCCCTAATATTCTTTTTTATACAACATCCATAAGTGCAACACAGACCATCAGGAAGAGAAATAGTGTTTTACCTGTCAAGGCCTACAGTAACTGATAGAGCCAATCAACCATGTTGTGATGCTAACGCTAATAATTTCTAATCCTGGTCCTCAAGGTTTCAAACCAATGAGTGACTAAAGCCTACTTCACACTGGAGGCATCAGCGGCACGGAACGCTGCTTCAAATAGAATCCATTATAGTCTGTTGGGTTGATCCAAACCAGCCGTGGCGCGGAAACTTTCAGGCGTGTCCCAGAAACACCTCTCAGCGCGAGGCGCCAAAGATAGAATCAGGTTCTATTTTTGCCACGAGACGCTTCTGGAATGCAGTTAAAGGGACACTAGTCAGTTTTGGCTTGTTTTTAGCACCCCCTAGTGTTCGTTGGTGAAAGCGAAAGTAAAACCTATCTCCTCGCTGTACGTTCGTCTTTTTAACACCTTAATCTAACTGCTGAAATGCCTCCTCAGCCTTCATTAGTGTCTACAGGAGCGGTTCATCACTAAATCAAACAAATCAGCTGTGTTCATGATCTAAAACATGCAGGAAACATTCTGGAACCAGACTGCAGAGCCAGGTAGGTCAAGCTGAATTTTTCTAAGTCCCAACAGACCAGACTGGCAACTGTGAAGTTGCAAGTGGAATTTTCTGGCCACAGGGGGCGACAGGGGCTGGGTGGCCTTTCATTCACCCTGTAAAGGGTCATTTTAGCACATACTGGCTCAAGAACATGATTTCAAAATATCAAAAAGTTGCAAAGTGTCCCTTTAACATATGGCTAGACAGGAAATCACATACGGTTTCAGTGTAAAACTTCCGGTAATTTTTAAAATACAAGACTATTGCAGCGATGAGATTTCTTATCTATGTAGATTACGTCTATACGTGTGACCTCACAGCATCTAGAAGTGCAACAGTGTGTTTTTCATGGCTTTAATCCTGGCAGTGGAGAGAAACTACATCATATATGACATCAAACAGCAATGTCAAATGTGATTTCCTTCTTTTTGGTTTAATGGCGGTTGGCATAAACAAATTGTGACCTTTGAAGTCTCGAGGGATTTTGCGATCTTGCAAGTCTGATGAGGAGGACGGTGGAGAAGCCCTTCCTTGGCTGAGACTCTCCCGGTGTGGAGTGGTGCACAGCGAAAGTACACGAGTAAACCATTTACGCGCCGCTGATGCCTTCAGTGTGAAGGAGGCATCTGGCTTCTACAGGCTACAAGCTTCTGTAGAACTTGAGGACATCCTGAAAAGACACTTTAACCTCTAAACCAGGTGTAATGGGCTCTATGCACGCTCCAACTTCCGCATTCCACATAAGACCGCACTCCTATGTCTGGTTGTCATAGTCGCCAGCAAAGCTGTGACATGGCTGAGAGTTTGGAGTTCACCCAGTCTCACTTTATTTTATGTCCCTTTCTTTATCAACCATGCATCCCTCCACCTCCATTTTACATCTATCTCAGGAGTTCATCCCCGTAAAACAACCTAAGCTTGAGTTGAACTAATGTGTGGAAAAGCTGAGGATCAGATGAGTGAAGCAAAAGTCAAAACACAACAAACATGTAGACTGAAAGGCACCAACGTACGAAATGGGAGAGTCTAATCATTTTGGATTTTTATGTTTTCTCTTTATTCAAAAACAAAATATCATAATCCAAACCCGGATTCTCAAACTGCATTTGACTAAAAACCTGCTGCAGTTGTTTTCTAGAGATTTGAGAGTTTTTAATGACATGCAGTAGTTCTCCTCTCTCTGGGTAGCTAATCAGTACCTCTCCTGACACACGGCACCCACCAGAGTAATGAAGTGAATTATCTTTTCTTCTGAGAAACTTTTAATCATCCATTAGCCCTCTCCCTTGATGAATCCCTCTCACGGACCCCTCGGCTTTCTCTCATAACCCTGAGAACAAATCGATGAGTGTCTTGCATAAGTGGCCTGTTACAGGCAGTGATTTACTGCAGCTGGTGCAGGAACAGAGAGTCCGTCGCTCCTAGCTGTTGAGCATCTTCTCATCAATAACATGACTCAGAATTTATGCTAGAAATCACTGGTCTGCTCTTACAGTTCCCAGCATGATTCAAATGATTTACGTTCCTTCAATGCACACGTTTGACTGGATTTATGTAGAGTACAGAAATACATTTTAATTACAAGGATGTTGTTTTTGTAGAAATCAATCACATTGATTGGTTTAATAAATTAAAGGTTTCTGGTACAACTCCATCTACTCACATGGTGCATGGAGACAGAAAACAATCCATAAGTACAATCTTCCTACAGTACTTGTATCCAGAGGAGACGCCTCTAATTTAGTAAAAACAAACTTCATTTACCAACATGTTTCACCTTGGGGCCTCCACCAGTCTCTCTGTACAACATTTAAACTCCATCATTTAGATAAAAATGGAAAGGATTGAAATGAACGATCCTTGAGTTTCTTCATCAACATCTCCATCTCTTTGGTTTGGTTTAAATTACTAATGACATCTAAGTCCCTATGAAAAATAGTTTCTTACAACACGACTGGTTAATTAAAGATGAGGTTCACTGAGAAACATATACTTGTTCTTTTTGAAATACGACTGGCCACTGAGCTTCACATGAATGCTGAATGTGAAAATGATCTTCAACCCTTATTTCTAGCAGTAGCCATCAAAAGAAAACAGGAAACTGCTTGGGTCAGAATAAGCCACACAGATCTACGTCACACTCAGGGTGCAAATTACACAGAGACTTCCAGGGGAGCCCTGTGAGATTGGGGGGTGCCCAAAATGCCTTGAAACGGCCCTGGGTGTGGGACTGAGTTTTGAAGGTGATCTGAATTGTATCAAATATATAAATATTACATGATTATAAATTATTGCTTTATAAAGTTTAAGGCACACGTGTCAGTTTTGGCTTGTTTTTAGCACCCCCTAGTGTCCGTTGGTGAAACCAAAAGTGAAACTTATCTCCTCGCTGTGCGTTCGTCTTTTTAACACCTTAATCTAACTGCTGAAACGTCTCCTCAGCCTTCATTAGTGTCTACAGGAGCGGTTCATCACTAAATCACACACATCAGCTGTGTTCATGATCTAAAACATGCAGGAAACATGCTGGAAGCAGACTGCAGAGCCAGGAATGTCAGCTCCTCTTGTCCAACAGGGACAGGACCGCCACTCTGAAGTTGCAATTGTGGTATTCTGGCCACAGAGGGCGGTGGGGGTCTGAGTGACATTTCATTAACCCTATAAAGGGTCATTTTAGCTCATACTGGCTCAAAAAAAATGATTAAAAAACATGAAAAAGTTGCATAGTATGGCTTCAAAAAGGTGTAGTGGGATAAATCTACCTACATTTTCCTTTTCAAGCTCTTTGTTTTGTTTTCTTGTTTTTCATTTGACTATTTTCCTGTCCTGTCTGTCTCTGGTCTTAATGCCTGGCTTCCTACTTTTTCACCTCATGAGTTACTTTTGAACTAAGCAGATTCTAGTGTGTAAGTGCCATAAGTTTAAGGCTTCTAGGGGAGCCCTTTCAGGAGAGCCGAGCTCCCCTGAAAGGGCTCCCCTATTATTCGAACCCTGGTCACACTGTTAATTTGTATTCAGGAACTCCCCCGCCTTCACTTCTGACCACGGAAGTCTGTGTCGATTTAGCAGCCAGGAGAGATCAGAGTGTGTTTTGACTAGTAGAACCTAACCGTTAGCATTAGCAATTCCACAATGTGTCTTACGTAGCCTTTTTTTCTCAAGAAATGACAGAAAACAACTCACAAGGCCTTCATTTATACTAGATGTATTTAAATATTGAGTGTATGACTTCTTTAATGTGTTCTATTCATACCATGCTAGCGTTCACATTAAGCTTGAGCTACAAGCTCAAAAGCTGAATAAAATGTAGATTTGCTTTATGTAGACTAAAAACAAACATCTCTGCTGAAGATTAGAGTCATTCCACCATATTACAGTAGCTTACTTAGCATAATGGGAAGTAGCTGTGCAAATTGTGAGCAAAATAAGAATACACAAATTTATAAAAGCAAGCTTTCATAATGTTTATATTTTATTGTTGCAGAAAGCGACGGCTAACAGCTGCAACCTAGGTGCTAAAAGCTCAGCAAAGGGCTGTTAACATTTGAATTTGTTGTGCAGAACTGCTCTAGCACTTGTTCAGGCTAAAATGCTTCTGATGTCGACTGATACATGACGGCGTTCTGCACACGGCTATTTCAGACGCTTGTGTGACTTAGCTAAATCAAGATGGCAAAAAGGAAGTCAGCAAAAACCACAACATCCTGTTGAATGTGCTGCCATCAGTCAGCTCTAGTTCTGATGACGATGATGATAATTATGCTCTCTCAAAATAAAAATAATTATTTCACTTTGACCATGTCTACAAAGTAAATACATCTTTTGTATGTTTCATGTGGATTACCATTGAACTCTTAGGTTTTTTGTATAGTTTTACATTAAAAATGTGTGCCTTGCTCACTTATAAATGAAAGCATTGGCTGAGGTTTAAAGATTAAAATCACTATCTGGGCATGTATTTGGCAGTGACTCAAGTTTCCAGAAATAAAGTATCTGATGTACAGTCCTGACATGAAATGCTTGGTACTTTTTGCTTGAATCAAATCAACCAGTTAATAAAATTGGACCTTACTGCAACTGAAACTTCGATCCTCCACTAGAGGGCAGAAGTCATGTAAAGACTTAGTAAAGAAGGTTTTTGAAGTGAGAGAAAGATTTTTACGCAGGGTATTTGTCTTGATGAGTTGGTGCAGAATGGTACACTCAAAAAACAAACAAGAGGGAGGGGGCATTGGAGCCAAGCCACTAATCAGCAGAACTGATGACCTGCTGCAGTTTTTGAGGAAAGCACTAATGCTGTTAGAGGGAAACGTATTAAAACTAGGGGTGGGACTTTAACACGTTAATTATGATTAATTAATTAGAAAACACACATTTGATTGTAGCTCTAAACACAACTAGAGCTACAATCAAATGAGTGATCAGAAATCCCTCTTCATGTGTTTTTGCCTTCATTTCTGTCTCTAATGATGCTAAATCAAATCAAATTGCAAAAACATTCTATCAACCCATTATTATTATTATTATTATTATTATTATTATTATTATTATTATTATTATTATTATTATTTTAAAAACAATACCATTATCAAAACTTTTAGGTCTGTCCTATTTTTGCCAGTGATATACATATATATATTTTTTTCTTCATTTAAAAGCATTTTTTTTTTATAAATTAAAAGATTTGAAATTACAATAATAATGTCAATGACTATTTTTTGATTCTCTGTCTCATTATTTTTATTTTTAAAAAATCGCTTTCGGGGCAAATTTTCTTGAGGGATTAAAATGTGATTAATCAAGATTAATTAATTACAAAGCCTCTAATTAATTAGAATTTTTTTTAATTGAGTCCCACCCCTACTTAAAACCTTTTCTGAAATTCAACAAAGTTCCTCTGGATTTTCTGCAGCCAGCAGCTTCTCTGCTGCAGTGCACTTGTGCTGACCACAAACCATACACTGACTTTGTCATCTGAAGGATGGCATCGTTTCATTACAATGATTATGGGACTGTTTTAATCTATTAATGTAGAGCTGATGTTGAGAGTGTCCAGGGAAGACAGGATCAACTTGAACTGGAGGAGAGCCAGGAGGAGCTGAATGATTGGTCTGATGGGAGATCTGGCTTGTTTGTGAAGGTTGTTTCAACCTATATGCACTTTTCTGTTCCACCTTAAAACATTGGGAAAAAAGCCTGATACATCAAATCACAATCATAAATGCTTTTGTAAGTGAATTATTTTTGTCTATATTGTGAATAAATTGTCATGTATTTTCTATAATTATTATGTATTAATTTGATAAAGAAATGGGCACATGACCCATGTGTTGCTTGGATTGTCCACCAGAGGGCAGAAGATTTATTAGAATTTTGATAATGGTATATTTTTGAGGCAAGTACTAAGACTTTTAGAGTAGATCTGTAGAAATAGACATACAGCAGTTGATATTATGTGGTTAATGGTAGGGATGTTTAATTTTAGCTTTTTTACCAATATCTGATATACCGATATAGCCAAACTCTTAATTTTTGATACCAATATAAATTGATACAAGTGGGGCCCTCCCTCATAAAAACAAAAAATAATTAATTATTTTCAGTAACTAACATCACATATCTCCTATCGAGCACAAATTTTAAACACTATCCGTGCATCTTTAGTTTACGTTAGGACAGATGTGCCAAACAAACAAAGATATCGGAAAAACTCGACCTCAGATCTGTCATATTTTAATATTTTGAGTGAGAGAAGAAGTAGCTGAAGAGTTTGATGTGTAATATGTTGTATATATGTTTAAAGAGTAAAACCCATTTCACTCATTTCTGATAATATGTTAATATCAGCTGATAATAATGGTCGGCCGATAAAGTCGGACATCCCTAGCTAATGGGCTTTTGATTCAATATGAATGTTCTTGTTTAGGAATATGTTCGTTTGGTTACAAAAGTTTTATTTTTTACAAATGTAGTTAAATCTGAGTAAAAAACAACATAAAACCAAAAGTTCTCTGTCCTGAGGCTGTTTTAAACTTTGTTGTGGTTCATAATGTCAATAATTGAAAAAACAGTGAGTCTCTTATCTGATTTCTGCTTCCAGCTGGCCAATATGATCCTCCCTGAAGATGAAAACTTCCTGTTAGTTTTCCGCAGAGAAGCTCTTCTGGACAACAGTGTTGATTTCATGAAGGTAAGGCCCTCCAAGCAGAACAATGACAAAATACATACTGAGGTGCTGTTAAATCAGCTTTAGGTAACCTGAATATTAAAATTGTACCATTTGTTTAGATTTTATTTACTGTGGGGTCCATTATCAAAGCTGTTCTGGAAGCTAATTTATTTATCCTGATTATCCAGTGCTACACTGAGCTGTCTCCATCCATCTGTTTTGTAGATCTGGAGGAAGTATGACGCTGACTGTAGTGGATACATATCAGCTCAGGAGCTGAAGGTGAGATTTTCACCACAAACACATCTGTTTACATTCATTTTACACAGCTGATCTGCATCTGAGCCCATCGGATCACCATGCAGCAAAAATATGTACAAGAAGAGCTATTAAATAATGAGGCTGCAAAGTAGTCAGGAAATAAAGAAGCCTTTTAAAGAAACGTTGAGCAGAATCATCTGCCTCCATGGGCTGATGGGTGGCAGCACAAGAAGACAAATATGATTTAATGGTTGTAGCCCATTAGCCTGTGTGTTAGTCTGTGTGAGAAGGGTCACATCACTGGCATGCATCAAGCAGAGAAAACATCTAAGGAGATTGCAGAAACGACTAAAACTGGGTTCAGAACTGTCCAACGCATTATTAAAAACTGGTGTGATGAGTCCAGATGGACCCTGTTCCAGAGTGATGGGTGCATCAGGGTAAGAAGAGAGGCAGATGAAGTGATGCACCCATCATGCCTAGTGCCTACTGTACAAGCCTGTGGGGGCGGGGCTATGATCTGGGGTTGCTGCAGTTGGTCAGGTCTAGGTTCAGCAACAGGATGTGCTCCAAGAATGAGGTCAGCTGACTACCTGAATATACTGGATGACCAGGTTATTCCATCAATGGATTTGTTCTTCCCTGATGGCACGGCCATATTCCAAGATGACAATGCCAGGATTCATCGGGCTCAAATAGTGAAAGAGTGGTTCAGGGAGCATGAGGCATCATTTTCACCAGTGGCGGATTTAGCAATTTGGGGGCCCAAGGCAAGCAAAGAAATGAGGCCCTCCACAGCTGTTGTTTTGATTTTTTTTTTATTCTTACTTCAAAAAGGTTGTATAACTTCTTCACTTCAGTCTTTAGATGGCACTGATGTCAAGAATCTCTGGAACTGCATCTGAATGGAAAAAAAGGACGTGTTTAAAAAATATATATTTAGCATGAAATCATTTCATTTGTACAAAAATAATAATATTCATGTTTGTATTGATTTATTGCCCACTCACTTATTCTCTTCTTTCTTATTTTCTCTGATGAAACACCTCTATCTCCTGCCTTAATTGGTCTACTTTCACTAAAGGAAGCAATAAAAATTAAGACAATATGGTTAAATATGGAGATACAGAAAAAAATAATAATATAACCATGACAAAGTTACCAATTTCTACCTTTGCTTTTATTATCCTTCTCTCTCTTTTCTAAGTCTTCTTGCCCTTGAATGCTTTGTTTCTTTCTCTCCTCCTCCTCATCTGCTCCTTTAATCATCTTGCTTCTCTCCTTTCCCTGTTTCTTGAGGTTTGTAGTTTGTTTCTTTCTCTCCTCCTCCTCATCTGCTCCTTTAATCACGAGTTGCTGAGAGGTCCTTTTATCCCCATCAACACAGCTTGAGCTTCCAGCAACAGGCTCCTCCACTTCGCTAAAAGCGTTAGCATTGCTAGCTCTAATGCTAGCGGCAGCTTCTTGTTCATTTGCCGCATTAAATTTGCTGACTTTCATTGGTGTTATTCTGCTGTAGCACCGTAAAAAAATCTGTGACCTTTGGCAGGGTTGACACAAATTTTTTGCTTTCTTCCTGCTTCTTACGTTTTTCAGTTGGATAACTTCGCTTCATTTTCTTCTTCTCAGACAACAAACTTCCTCTTCTATTATTCGCTTCCGCAGCTCCGCTGATACGTGACACGTCATAGATGGAACAGTCCATTGTAGCTGGACAACAGGGGACATTGAAACACTTTCACATAAAGCAGTCTCGTGCCAAGTCATTACAGTGTTTTTTTGAATGACGGGGTTAATTAATTTCAGAGGGGAAAAATACCTTAAACATATTAGTTAAGTGTTCATCACGGGGCCCTTAAATTTTTGAGGCCCAAGGCAATCGCCTACCTTTGCCTAATGGTAACGCCGCCCCTGATTTTCACACATGGATTGGCCACCACAGAGTCCAGACCTGAACCCCATGGAGAATCTTTGGGATGTGCTGGAGAAGGCTTTGTGCAGCGGTCAGACTCTACCATCATCAATGCAAGATCTTGGTGACACATTAATGCAACACTGGATGGAAATAAATCTGGTGACGTTGCAGAAGATTATTGAAACAATGACACAGTGAATGTGTGCTGTAATAAAAGATAAAGGAGGTCCAACCAAATATTAGAGTGAGTGACTTTCTCAGCAAGTTCAACAGACGTTTATTTTGATTTAGAATTTGATTTCTAAAAAATATTGCTTACATTTCGTGCCAAATTCCTTGAAATTTTAATAGTTATTAATAAATAATTGATCCTTATGCTGTGCTGTTTGTTTCCCTCTCAGGCCTTTCTGCAGGATTTGTTCCAGCAGCATAAGAAGGAGGTGGCCTCTGACAAGCTGGAGGAGTACACTGACACTATAGTAGGAACAGAAATCACACAAATGTATATCATCAATTATGACATGATGATGTGAGACGACTAGGTCTGCACAGTGTTGAATTATTTGCACCTTCTGCTGCTGATGTTTAAACATCTGAATGTTGAATTTAGCTCTGAATACTGGTGGAAATGAGCTTAAAGCACTCATTAGACTCAGTTTGCTCCCTAAAACGAATTAAGAAGAGGAGAAGATGTAGCTTCAATGAGAGCTGCTGTAGCTGGACTCTAACGATAACAAAGTAATACTGATGCAGTAAACAAATTAACTGGGAAATGCAGCATGAAGCATCTTCTCTGTGTGTGGGTGTCTTGTTAGGAGACAAATTTTCCTATCTCATGACTTTTTAGATTTGAATTTAGGACAAAAATGTTTGTTTTTTCTAGAAATGACCATTAAATGTCAGTAACTGCTTTTCTGTTTCCTTGCAGATGAAGATATTTGACAAAAACAAGGACGGTCGCTTGGATCTAAATGATTTAGCCAGGTATAATAATGAAAATCTGTCTACAAGTCAATAGACTGGGGAGAAAAAGTGGATTGTTTAGCTGAGATTCTGTGTTGTTGTTTGCTTTAAATCCTCTTTTTAACATGTTTTTTTTTCTCTAAGGATCTTAGCGCTGGAGGAGAATTTCCTGCTCCAGTTCCAGATGGATGTAAGCACATTATGTTTGCTGCAGATCGGATCAAGGATCAAAACTGTTCTCTTTACAATTTCATCATTTCGTCCCCGTTTTTCCTTTTCTCAAGGCTTGCAGCAAAGACGAGAGAAAAAGAGACTTTGAGAAGATCTTTGATCATTATGATGTTGTAAGTTTATTATTGCATTTGATTGGTGACTTAATTATGGTCTGTAAATAACAGTTTCATTTGACACAAGATCTCTACTGTAAGTTCCATCTCCAAGTTTCTCCTTTTTGGGGGTTAGAGACTGTGTGTAGTTTCCTGCCAATAGGGGGCAGTACATACATTTCAGGGTAGTTTTACACCATATCACCATGACTGTCGCTAGTTTAAAAATACATTACGGTAAATGTTACCTGTCAAGCAGAAAGCATGCGACCTCGGCGTGACTCCTCAGACTTTGATAGTCCTTCAGTTAATTCCATCGAGAGAATGCAATACCGTAGTTTTCTGGCGGTGTAGGTTCCGGATTTGCTCGGGTCCTGCGCCTGCTGATGACGTCAAACTACGGCAATACCACTTGGCCAAAATACATTGCGTCTCTTTTTGATTCTGTTCTTTCACATAGGTTTTGGAAAGAGTTTAGCAGTTTCATTATTAAATTCATGTTTCTTACCACCTAAATGTTTTCCAATGTGGTAATGTACGTCCAGCCAATCAACTAGTGTGATGTCATCAGCAGGCGCAGGACCCCGAGGCCGGCTCACGTAGAAGGGAACATGGCGTCTAATATGGCGTCCCCCAGACACTTAGACCTGGAATATATTTGCTGTTTAACCTCGCGTTGGTGCAAGCAGCATGGTGCGTCTTTGTTCATATACTTGCTGCTACACGGCACTGCACTGCATGTAGTACTGGAGTGTTCCACTAGGGGGCAAACTAGAGTACTCCGACTGGATAGAGAGCCGGGTTTGTGGGTAGAACCAAAACAAACATGGCATCAACAGAAGAGATCAGTAACTGGTTAATTTTGAGATCACGGCTGACAAAAAGATAGCAGCGGTATAGTAGATGGTGTGACAGACCTCTAAACCAGAGACAGAGTCACCATGGTGAGTGTGTCTCGCTTGTTGTGTCAACTCCACCTACTGGTTACTCGTATATTGCAGCATTCAGACGCGTAGCATTCATTTCGGGGGACGCGCACAAACGACACTTCAAATCAACGCAAATTACGCGAGGCAGCCATTATAAACACGTGTACGCATCATTAAACAGCAAGTATTATCCAACCCTATGACCCTAGACCCGCGCCCTATGTATTTTAGACCTGATATTTATGGTTATATGTTAAAAACTGCCAATATTTTTTAACAACTGGACATCATTTTATTCATTTTCAACAACATTTCGATGGATATTTCCAGAGATGAATGGTAAAAACTACACATTGTCACTTTAAAGGTTAAAAATTAATTTAAAAAATGGCAAAGAAAGTAAATCATTAGGGGTAAAACTGCTTTTTTTGGTAACACTAATGCTTAGTGATGCATTTCTTAATATTAAATTTAATTTTAGACTGTTGTTAATAGTGTATTAATGCTTAATAATGCACTAAGTAACGTTAATAAAGGGACCTTTATTGTAAGGTCTTACCCTTTATTTTTCCAGCCAGTGCAGACGCCAACTGTACCAACGCTTGTTTCTGCTAAGTCACAAGTGTGAATAGGAAACTTGGTACAGAAGCTATTAACCAATTAGCTCATTTGAATTCTAAAATAACGAGGCATTAAAATTAAACATCCATTACGAGTTTAAGTCACACCCCAGGACATGAGCAGATCTCTGTTTGTAGATGAGATGGCCTCACTTATAACCAGACGATCCATAAAGTCTAGATGCTTTTTGCTTTCTGTGTCTTGTTGGCTTTGGCTACTGATTTACTGTTTACTGATCACACAGAGAACTTTAGTGTAATGTCAGAACGTTTTGTTGCATTTGGGCCAAAATACCTGCAAGAATGTCTTCAGGTGTTTTTCTAATGATTTAGAAGGAGCCTTGCCCTGGAGGGTTTTATTGGTGCTTCCAGTTCAGGTATAACTCTGTAGGACTACAGATCCATTGTGTGCAGTTTTGCTCACACTTTGTGTTGAGAGTTGGTAGGATGGAGTGAGAGATGGACCAACACATCAGGGCTGTGAATTAATTGGTCCGTCTACATCCTATTATGGCTGAAAGAACAAAATCCCTGAAACGAGCCGTTAAACGAGTCACCCGTAAGGTGACGTGGCCTAAATGAAGCTCCTCATGAGGAGCTTGGATGGTGGAATCAGTTCATCAGGCATCTCATCAGGATGCCTCCTGGTTGTCTTCCATTAGAGGTTTTCCATGTATATCCCACTTGGAGGAGACCCAGATCTCAGTGAAAGGAGAGTATTTTCTCTATGGCCGAAGAATGCTGTGGGATCCTCTTGGAGAGGGATGAGTTTTCCTTGTGCTGTGTTACCTCTGTCACCTGACCTCAGATAAGCAGAAAACTGTTTGGAGACATTTTGATATCAGACATCTGGAAGCTGTCACAAGACTCTCTAAAGCCAGTTACTGTGCAAAAATGTCAATATGAGATCTTTATGTTCACACTGATGAGAACTTATACATAACTGTGGCTTTTATTGGTGGATGAAAAACTCACTCTTTCATTGGTTATGCAGTAACCAGTGAGTTTTATTCATTCTTCTGAATGTCTCCTTGAAGATGCACCCACTTAAAGAAAAAGTGATGGCTCTGGTAATGAAAAGATGATCTTTTCATTGGTTACTCATTCATTTCTCCTCTGCTCCTCTTCTCTCTTCCTCGTTGTTCAGAGTCGAACAGGAGCTCTGGAGGGTCCAGAGGTGGACGGCTTTGTCAAGGACATGATGAGCCTGGTCAGGGTAGGTCTGTTGTTTTCCTCACTGATCAGGTGTCACACTAAATGCTGATCTTTTAGCAGATGTGTGATTAGGTGGTTTTCTCTAGAACAGGGTTATTCAATTCCAGGCCTGGAGGGCTGGTATCCAGCATGTTTTAGTGGTTTCTCTGCTCCAACACACTTGATTCAGTGGTTGAATCACCTGTGCAGCAGCTCATCAGGCTCTGCAGAAGCCTGTTAATTACCTGCTGATTGAAATCAGGTGTGTTGAAACAGGGTTAAAACTAAAACCGACCCTCCAGGACTAGAATTGAAAACCCTTGCTCTGGAATGTCAACAAAGTGAGCACATGAACAACATGAACACCTACAAAATTATTATGTTGTTTTTGCATTCCCAAGCTACAGCAACAGGTCACTTGTTGCCAGACCAACTTTTGTCCTCTAGAGACTGTTTACAACGTGGAATACCCACCTACATTTGCTTTATAGTTGGTATTTCTTTTTTTATGACAATGTCATGAGTTGTCTGTGTTTTATCTGCATTGATGGTGGCTGGTTTGTTCCCAGTTTGGAGAAAAAAGGAAAATTTAAAACAAGCAAATCACAAATATCTAGTACTGGTTCAAGAAAGCACCTCATGACATAGTTACTTATTACTTCAAAGGGATAGTTCAGATTTTTTAAGCCAGTTTCTGTAAAAAAAAGGACATGAACTATTTACAGGAATCAATGCAAACATAGTTTTGTACTTTTTGCACCAACATGTTTTTCACATGACTTGGTTATTTATATGAAACTTTGTGGTTATTTGAACCAGAAATTAGCTGTTGAGTTAGCTACTGTAGTATGAGTAACCGTGAAGCTTTATGAAGGTCTTACATTTTACTCAGCAGGTTAGAATAGAATAGACTTTATTGATCCCACAGTGGGGAAATTCACTTGTCACAGCAGCACCATCACTCAAAGGGTAATTAGAAGAAGATAAAAAAACAAAGGTACATGTATATACACATAGTCAGTAATCTAGTATTGTAATCCTGGATCACTAAAAAACCCACAAATAAAGATAAAAACAGACTTGGTACCAACACTATGCAGCATACTGTAAGAGACACAGACAACAATGTGAATCCAGTATTGCACAAGTATAGAACACATGAATATTGCATTGGTGTTATTGTGTACCAGGATGATACCAGCACAGCTTAAACTGAGGAGTTCTACACTCTTACAGCAGAGGGGATGAAGGATCTGCGATAGCGCTCAGTTTTACATCTGGGATGTCTCAGTCTACCTCTGGAGGAGCTGTCCATGACCTCCACAGTGGAGTGCAGTGGGTGGGAGGGGTTTCTTAAGATGGAGGTCATCTTCCCCAGCATCCTCCTTTCACACGTCTCCTCAACTGTATCCAGTGGGCAGCCCAGAACCGAGCTAGCTTTGTTAACTAGCTTGTTCAGTCTCTTCCTGTCTCGGTCAGAGCTGCCTACACCCCAACAGACCACAGCAGAATGAATAACAGAGCCAACAACAGAGTGATAAAAGGATTTTAGCTGCTGGGAGTTAACTCTGAAGGACCTCAGCCTCCTCATGAGATGGAGGCGGCTTTGGCCCTTCTGATACAGAGCATCTGTGTTGTGGGACCAGTTCAGTTTACTGGTGAGGTGAACACCCAGGTACTTAAAGGTGTCCACCACCTCAATGTCTGCTCCCTGGATGTTTACTGGTGAGTGAGGAGGAGTGTTTCTCTGGAAGTCAATCACCATTTCCTTTGTTTTACTGGTGTTCAAGCGAAGGTGGTTACGCTCACACCAGTCCACAAAGGTAATAGATAATATTAGATAATATTAAATAACATTTCCACTGAACCACACTTAAAAAATCGTCACTATTTCTTTAGGAACTTCTGTTGCAAGAGGGCCTGGACTTGCGTCACTTGTTGCTGCAACACAGTGTGACACATGAGAAAATATGACTGTGAACTTCTGTGTTGTTAATAACTGAGTCATTGTTAAAAGTCACACTGTTATTGCAGCTTAATGGCGGGCTAAACACGCAGCATTGTATTGATTTTGTCTTTGTGATGACATATTGGCTGATCGACTGTCTCTTCCTCCTCCTGCATCTCCAGCCCAACATCACCGGTCCTGACCTGGACAAGCTGCGTGCCGTTCTGCTGCGTCACTGTGACGTCAACAAGGATGGCAAGATCCAGAAAAATGAGCTGGCTCTGTGTCTTGGAGTCAAGATAAAACTTTAGTTTCTGATGCGATCGTGTTATGAATACTGACGGAGTGTGTTGTGTAATAAAGATTCAAGAATGTTTTCATCCAGATCAGCGTGAATTCTGGACTTTTTAGGTAAATACAAGGTTTACCTTGTGTACCTGTACCTTTGTGACATAGGTTTACATATAAACGACATAACCTCTCCCTTCAGATGAAATCGGTTACTTTTGCCTGACTTGGGTCCAGTAGTGATGATGTAAGTTTATGTGGCTTTGTTGTTGACATGTTGGTCATTTACAGCAGAAATTTGACTTTTTTGTGTAAAATCTAAGGGTAAACAGGCTAATGCATGAATGTTCTTTAAAACAATGCAGGTTTATAATATGTTGTGAGAACAGGTTGTTATAATAAAAGTAGCAGCATATAAATATGTTCATTTCTTTATTTAAACATATTTTAAGATGTAAGGTATAGAGTAACACTGATCTACAGAATATTTACATATTAAGGACATAAATACATGTATTAAATGCAACATTAAAACATGCAGCTTAGTGTGAAACATTGAATGGAGTACAAAATAATCAGGAAACAAGAGCGTGATACCATACCATACCAGTTTATTTGTTCGGTGCATTTAAACACAACATGAGAGCTGAACAAAGCGCCTTACAGTTGAAAAACAAGCAGAAATACACAATTGCAATAGCATGATACCCAAACAAGCAATAAAAGGCAGAAAACAGGCACTCACAGCAATTCAATAAAAAATGGTCAAATCAACCATAGGACTAGTAAAAGCAGTAAAAAAATATTTTAAAAAACTAGCGCTCCAAAAATGGGAGACAAGAAAAACTACATCTCAAAACAATTAAACCAAACGTAAAAGAGGTCGATATCCAAAGGCCAAATCATAAAAGTGAGTCTTCAGTCTAGACTTAAAGACAGAGACCGTTGAGGACTCTCGTACGGTGAGAGGGAGAGCATTCCAAAAATGAGGAGCAGCATGCACAAAAGCCCGCTCTCCTCTTGTCTTATACTTCATTTTTGGAATGCAGAGTAGTAAGCGGTCAGCTGATCTCAGGGATCGCGCCGGCACGTACGGTGTAAGGAGCTCTGACAGATAAGGTGGTGCTAGGCCATTTAATGCCTTGTAGGCAAATAATAAAATCTTAAAACGAATCCTGAAAGTCACTGGCAGCCAGTGTAGACGTGCCAAAACCGGGGTAATGTGACAGCATCTATTTGTGTTGGTTAGAAACCTAGCTGCTGCATTTTGCAGTCTGCAGCCGGTTCAGCGCTGAAACAGGAGCACCAATGAGTAGTGAGTTTGCATAGTCCAGGCGAGAAGTAATAAAAGCGTGTATCACAGTTTCCAAATCAGGATGTTTCAGTACAGGTTTTAGATGCATGAGGCGGCACAGTTGGAAAAAACAGGATTTAACGACTGCATTTACCTGCGGTACCATTGAAAATCCTGCATCTAATTTTACACCGAGGCTAGTGACACACTTCTGGAGTTCACTACATGGAAGACTAAGGGTAGATGTTACACGAGGGGGGGTTGTTGGCTCAAAAAGTATTGACTCTTTCCAGCATTTAAGCATAAGAAGTTTGCAGCCAACCACTCTTTCACCTCTGAAAGACATTTTAAAACCAAAGAGTCTGCGTCTTGTTCTTTTATGGCCAGGTACAGCTGACAATCATCAGCATAAATGTGGTAGCCAATGCCATGACGTCGAAAAATTCGTCCCAAAGGTAAAAGATAGATGGAAAATAGGAGGGGCCCCAGGACAGAACCCTGAGCCACCCCCTATTTCACAGGCAGAAAAGGTGAAGCACAACCCCCAAGCCGCACACTAAAAGACCTATTTTGCAGGTAAGAACTAAACCAGTCCAGCACAGAGTCCGATAGACCAACTCATGACTTTAGGCAATCCAGCAATGTTTTGTGGTCAACAGTGTCAAACGCTGCTGACAGGTCCAACAGCATCAAGAGAACATGTGACCCTGACCTGATCATTTAGTACACGAATCAACACCGATTCAGTGCTATGGTGGGGTCTGAAAGCAGATTGAAATTCATCAAACAGCGAGTTTAACTCCATGTGAGCCACAATCTGTAAGTGAACAATTTTGTTCTAAGACCTTGGACAAAAATGGCACCTTAGATATTGGGCGGTAAAGTCTGAAGAGTCCAGACCAGGCTTCTTTAACACTGGGTGGACAACTGTTCTTTTAAAAGTTGTAGGGAACACACCAGTGGCAAGACTGGTGTTCACAATGTCCAGGATGGCTGGTCCAAGGGCAGGAACAAGGTCGCGCACCAATTTAGGTGGCTGCGAGTCATCAGGAGAGCCTGCTGGGTTCACAGTTTTTAGCATTTTTTCCAAGTCAAGAAGACTAATGGAATTAAATCTTGTGAGAGGATCTTGTGATGATGTCATCCACTCCTTAACGCCCACATATTCATTGGTTTTTATGTTCCTGTGTGTCTGTGTATCCATGTATGTGTCTAAAAGGTGTGTGTGGTTACCATGGTAACGCTGATGAGCCACTTTCAGCAGCTTTCTGTTGATTTTGGTGATTTTTACATAGCTGAGCTTAAAATTTTACAAAAGTTGCAAATCAGTGACAGTTGAATTTCATGCACCTTTCAAATATTTTCAGAAATGTTCTAGTCCTGCAATAATTCTAACAAGACAGGAATGTGGTGAATTTAAAGCACTGGGACATGAAAGCCAGTGCTGGTGGGTAAATGGTTTAGAGCCTCTAAATGGGATGTAACGGCGTGAAGCCGAAAGCCTTTTTCTCTCAGACTGACTCACCTGAGCTTTTATCTCCGTGTCTGTGTGGCACCACTGCAAATATTGACAGTTTAGTTTTCTACAGTAGAGCTGATGGATCTAGTTGTTGCGAACACTTCTGATTGTGTGTTTTTGTGTGGGAAGAGCAGCCGAGATGCAGCTGCTGCAGAGCAAACAGTTCCCCGTGGCCTGAGAGCTTTGTGCCGCTCACCGCGGTCTGCGTTAAAGACTGAATATAAAACAGGTCTCATCAAGGTTGAAGCTCTGAATGAGCGTGAATCAGCGCTGTGATAGTATTACTGTTAAGGATCAAAATAAATGTGTTTGGTTTATTTATGACCTTACTTTGAACAGCTTTTGTCATCACTCCTCTCGATGAAAACTGTTCATAACGTCTCCATCTGAGAAGCTACACACTTTTTGTTTTAAGCTAAAATAATGTCCAGGTTGTTCTAATGTTCTCATATTAAATCAACTCTGAACCAGAACAGCTTTAAAGCTAATAAAGAGGTCTCCAAGACTTAAAACAATACTGAACTGTTTTAAATGATGACCCCGTTGGACCACAGTGGTCACATTAAGAGCTTCACCTGAGGATGTGTTATTTCAGTGTGTGATCTGAGCATGAATGACAAAAAAAGACAAAAATGAAAAGAGGACAGAAAGGATAAAAGAAAATGTGTTTTTTTACATGGAACAAATGCAGACTGTATGCATGAACACAACGATGGGATATTTATGCTACATTTGGCTCTTTAACCAAAACCGTAATAAACTGCTGCGAACAGCAGCATCATTGATTGCACCTGTTAATCCTGAAGGTCCTTTAACAATAAGAGCTTAAGAGTTGCTCGTGTGTGTGTGTGTGTGTGTGTGTGTGTGTGTGTGTGTGTGTGTGTGTGTGTGTGTGTGTGTGTGTGTGTGTGTGTGTGCATCAGTGATGGGTGAATGGGAAGCACCTCAATCTTCTGTACAATTGTGACATCTTGTGGTCGGACTGGGGTGATGCAGCTCTGAGTAAAAAAATTTATTTGTTGAGAATTGTCTGACACTATTTTCTCTTAGCAGAGTAGAAAAAAAACTAAATTAAAAATACAAGCAACAGTAGCATGAACTAGAAGAGATTTAACTTGATACTGACTGTGTTGTAGTTCCACTAAAACTGTTTAGAATTAACAAATTATTGGTGTCAAGGAGAAATCTCATATGTGAAACAATTTATCTGCTCAGGGTTTCTGTTGAATGTTACAAGAGTTACATATAAATGTGTATTTATTACAAGTTTCTTTTATTCATCCATAAAACCAGCGATATATGTGAAGGGTGACCCAAGTGTCTGATTAAAGGGACACTAGTCAGTTTTGGCTTGGTTTTTGCACCCCATAGTGTTCATTGGTGATCATGTCCAGGAAGTGAAACTTAAATGTAGCTGCTGTCAGTGACCATATAACAGATTTTAATAATTAAAACTCTCAACAGACTAAATAGTGCAGAAAAGCAATAAATAATCTCACAACTTTGCGTGTTGAGATTTATTATTATTATTATTATTATTATTATTATTATTATATTTATTATTTTATTTATTTATTTATTAGCCGCATCGGCTCCTAGTGGGTGGAAGTGGAGATTAGCTGCGTTTGATGTTGATTCCGTGTGTTTTTATTTCTGCAGTGAGCCATAAACTCACCTCACTCCGCCTGGAGTTTGTTCTTCAAAACTCGTATTAAATCCACGGTGATGACGCGTTTTAATGAGCTTCCTCCACGCGGTATTTTTCATTGCAGGATGCAGTTTCCATCACTTTTACACAAGTTAATTTAGTTCGGCACACGGGTTTGATTGTTGCCGCTGCACGTCTGCACAGTGAGGGGAAGCGGCCGCGGGAGACGCGCTGTTGCACTCATGGTCTCTGCGGCTGCAGTAGGAGCGACAGACAGGTGATCAGCAGGTATAACGCCCTTTTTATAAGACACACGGTGCCGGTGTCATGATCGTGATGAATTAATGCCGAGCTCCGGACAGGAGCTATGAAAGTGAAAGTAAACACAGGCATAAGTTTGAAATGATAAACTGGAGAGATGCAGAGCAGGAGCTTCTGCAGCTCAGATCATCTGACAGCTGGGATGGTGGAGGACACACACCTGCTCCTGAAAATAAAAACTTAACGAGCGCGGTTTCGATCGCAATGAGAAGCAAGTTATGTCCAAGATACATGGAAGCGCAGAGACCGCCCCCATACCTCCTTTATGCCACCATCGCGCAATCTTTTATAAAACGGACATGATTGCGCAACATTACCACAGTCTGAGCTCTTATAAACGACCTTAGGCTCCCAGATGCGCATCGGCTTTGCGGCAAATTGGCGGCATTGTTTTATGTGTAATTTTTTTTTTTTTTTTTGTGTAATCACCATTCACCGCCATTACGCTTTTTACCTCGCGCACCCCCTAGCGGCAGCTCCACACTTTGGGAATCCCTGCCTTAATCTAACTGCTGAAGTGTCTCCTCAGCCTTCATTAGTGTCTACAGGAGCGGTTCATCACTAAATCAAACAAATCAGCTGTGTTCATGATCTAAAACATGCAGGAAACATGCTGGAAGCATGCTGCAGATTCAGGCATGTCAAGCTCAATTTTTCTAAGTCCCAACAGACCGGAACGGCAACTGAAGTTGCAAGAGGAATATTCTGGCCACAGGGGGCGACAGGGGCTGGGTGGCCTTTCATTCACCCTGTAAAGGGTCATTTTAGCACATACTGGCTCAAGAACATAATTTAAAAATATAAAAAAGTTGCATAGTGTCCCTTTAATGCAAAAAGATAAGATAAAAGAAAATGTCATTACTGTGTGTGTGTGTGTGTGTGTGTGTGTGTGTGTGTGTGTGTGTGTGCGCGTGCGTGCGTGTGTGAGAACCAACACTTTTTCTCATAGTTGAATAACAATGTTAGCCATAAATAGACAATAACATTGAACTTGTCATATTTCCATAGATTGATATACTTTTTCATATATTATTATTCCAGTGACAGTTTATTCATCCACACACTTTCCTCAAGGAACCTGATGCTTTTGTTTTTTCTGAAAGAAAGAAAGAAAGAAAGAAAGAAAGAAAGAAAGAAAGAAAGAAAGAAAGAAAGAAAGAAAGAAAGAAAGAAAGCAGCTTTCCGACCTATAGTTGGAGTTCCTAAGAATTCCTGTTGGAATTAAACATTCTCCTTCAGACCTGGATTAATCCCTGTAGATGTTTTATGTAAATTAAACAAAAACATTCCAATCAATCCAGCTGTAAAACACATACACGCACAGGCAAAAACATCACTGCCCACCTTTTCCTTTTAGTGATGAATAATAAGGATTTTTCCTTGTGCATTTCTGTTCAATTGATGCAGTGAAGTCTAAAGCTAGAAACAATGGCTTGTCTGATGAACATAGACCAATATTCTGTAGAGACGTTTGCAGCTGCTATGGAAGAACACGACGATTGTTGTACGATTTGGTGTTTTTACAGTGGGATGCAAAAGTTTGGGCAGCCTTGTAAATCTTCATGATTTTCCTGTATAAATCGTTGGTTGCTATGATAAAAAAAATGTCAGTTAAATCCACCATATAGGAGACACACACAGTGATATTTGAGAAGTGAAACGGAGTATAGGATTTACAGAACGTGTGCAATAATTGTTTAAACAAAATTAGGCAGGTGCATCAATTTGGGCACTGTTGTCATTTTATTGATTTCAAACCCTTTAGAACTAATTATTGGAACTCAGAATTGGTTTGGTAAGCTCAGTGACCTTTGACCTCCATACACAGGTAAATCCAATTATGAGAAAGAGTATTTAAGGGGGCCAATTGTAAGTTTCCCTCCTATTTTAATATTCTCTGAAGTGTAGCAACATGGGGTCTCAAAACAACATGACCTGAAAATAAAGATTGTTCCCCATCATGGTTTAGGGGAAGGATACAGAAAGCTGTCTCAGAGATTTCAGCTGTCTGTTTCCACAGTTAGGAACATGTTGAGGAAATGGAAGACCACAGGCACAGTTCAAGTTAAAGGTGGAATATGGAACATCTTAAAAAAAAGTTGTATTTAAAAAAAAATAATACCTTCACGGGGCGTTTAGAGGTGTGCAGCATGAATGTACTGTCCAGTTTTTCCTTTAAAAGTTATATTTTTTTTAAAAATCAAATGTATTTTGACAGGCACGACACTGGGTTTATGGTTACATCTACCAGCCACTAGAGGGCACTGGGGGTGTTTCTCAATCTTAAGGAACCTCGCCTTGATGCCTTGGTCCCACCCTGGTTGCCTAGGAGTTACATCATCAGGAACCACCAAGGCGTGTTCCAATATGTTCCAATGTTCATGTGCTACCGAGGCATCTGTCCTCCGTTTGTTAGCCGTTTAGCTAATTGAGCAAGGATACACAAGAGGTGCCTTGTTGCCTTCTCTTGGTCAAAAATTTCCCAGAATGCAGCGCAGTATTTTCAAACAGATGTGATCAGGAGCCGGCAGCAGCTACTTCAGGGGCAAATTTCCAGTTTGTCAACTAATTGTAGGTATTGGGCTTATATGTAAAATATTTTTTAGATCCAAAGCAGTTATCTATGGTTGGTTAGTAGTTGCAGCTTCGGTGGCTAGCAGGTACTAACTCACTCACACAATTGATTTAACCAATATGTACACAATAAAAAAAGTAAAGGGCTCGATATACATCTATATTGAAACTTAACCCTACTATGATGGGCGGGACGTAAACAGGGCGCGTGAGCAGGGGGCGGGCTCTGGCCGACCGAGGTCATGTGGGACAAGTCTGTTCCATTTAACCATTTTCTTTGACCAAGGAAGGACAGTGTCCTAGGAAGCAAGACGTCTTTTTAGGCAGGGCAAGGTTCCTTGAGATTGAGAAACACCCTGGGACTGTGTAAAATGACAGACTCCACAAGTCAAGCAGCTGATTCTGAGCCCAGAAGATGTTCTAACGGTAAATAATGTTGTAAAAATAAACGTATTAGTAGAAATTAGTCCTTACCCTGTACAATTCATTACTGGACATGGTGCTGGCTGGTCACGTCGCGTATCAGCAGTGAACAAACATCCCTAAGGCTGGAAAATTAGTCCTGTTGTTGCAATACCACCTGTAAACACTAGATGTCACCAGAGTGTCCGTGTTCCATAATCAATCTTTAAGATTCCAAGTGGCAGACCAAGAAAAATCTCAGATAAACAGAAGCGATGAATGGTGAGAACAGTCAGAGTCAACCCACAGACCAGCACCAAAGACCTGCAACATCATCTTGCTGCAGATAGAGTCGCTGTGTGCCATTCAGCTATTCGGTGCACTTTACACAAGGAGATGCTGTATGAGAGTGATGCAGAGGAAGCCTTTTCTCCACCCACAGCACAAAGCTGCTTGAGGTATGCTAAAGCACATTTGGACAAGCCAGCTTCACTTTGGAATAAGGTGCTGTGTGAGTAAAATGGAGTTATCTGGGCATAACAAGGGGTGTTATAGCCTAGTGAACTAGACCAGATTCTTGCCTTGCAGAGTCTGGTCTAGGCACACTTCATTGGAACCCTCGCATCCTGGTCCACTGCTGTGGCTGTCCAATCACAGCTCGCTATAATTTTGGTTGGGCCAATCACAGAGCGGGAGTAGCCGATGACGTCAGAGCTGCGGCCACGAACCCAAGCAACATGGCGGCGGCGCAGGAAAACGGCTTTGAAACGGCTTTGTCATCAACATTGGACGATTTAGACTCCAACGTGCGTAAGTCTGTCGGCTATACTTAGCGGCTTCTTATTTTTATCAAAGTAGTGCAATGTCCCAGTACACCTGATATTCACATGTTTTTCATACAAAAACGACAGAAATCATTGATGTTAGACGCCATTAAAGCCTCCCGCTTTTCTGTCACTGTGATTACGTCACGTTGTTCGTCACTCTGATTGGTCCTAGCGCTATCCAATTGCGTGCTGACAGTTTGAAAGACAACCGTAGATCCCGCCTCACGACTGAGAGCCGTCAATGGTTCGTGGTCAGACTATATATTCACATATATAGGATGGCTTGCCAGGCTAGGGGTGTTATGCATGGAGGAAAAAGAACACAAAGCTGCCCAAACTTTCGAATCCCACTGTATTATCTAAAAGTTAATCAGTGAACAGCAGCAGGCCGTCTCGTGGAAAAAAGGTTTGATTGTATTGGCAGGTCATTCTCTCAAAGTAAACCAGACAGATCCTGTTAAATCGAACCCATATACGTCTGTGCATCTTTAAAGCTGCGTTTCTGTCTCTCTCCTTGGAGAAACAAAACACTTTTACTCTTAAAGACCAGAGCTACATACGGTTCACAGGCCCAACAACCTGAATTGTAAACATAATTCACATAGTATAGAATTGGCGGGTCACCGGTTGCTATGGATACAGGCGAGCACCGCAGTAACCTTTAACACGAGGTCAGTCAGAGGAAAGGCAGAACGTGGCACTCAGAATGTCAGAATGACAAAAACACACATCAGAAAGTTTACCATAAATCTGTCAACAACGTTTTACAGAGAAATGTCAGGACGTTGCTTCTGTTGCAGAAATTAACATTGCTAATTCATTTTTGTGGCACCTGAAACCTATATATAAAAAATAAATCTTCCATTATTCTTATTTTAGGGGTCATAACTACAGAGGAGGAGATGTCTGAGGGGTCAGGTCTGGGACCTGAGCTTCACTCAGACCTGAGGTGACCTGTGAGCGGTGGGAAAACAGGTTTTAAAGGGTCTGGGTAAACAACACTAAAGCAGTCCCTGTGTTGTCCTGGGAAAAAGTCTCACGTCACTTATGTGTCTGGAGGAACATCACAAACATAGATCCACTGGTTTAAAAGCCAGAGAGCAGCAGTGACGTGGAAGGAAGAAAAATGTCACCCATATTTACAACCATCTGATGTTTTTCCATCACAGATGTTTGATAAAATGACTGATTCAATTAATTTAGATGAGAAATTCATAGCAAAGCTATTTTTTATGGAATTTGCACTAAATAAAAACATTTAATGCAAAACTAACTCCAAGAAAATACATTGTTAAATCTGGAATCAGAAAAGTTGTTTTAAAAATCTGTCCCCCCCCCCCATCTCTCTCCATCTGCTGCTTTGAGAAACCATCAGACTCTTCTCCCGTCCTCCTGAGAGACATCCTGAGGTTTTTCCATAGGACGCGTTTTATTAGTGGAAACCTCCGTCCAGTGCCACCCACCAGAGGAGACAGCTGCCTCTGTCCCGGTGATCCACTTCATGTAGAGTGGCATACAGCAAATAAACTCCGGGTGAGAGATTTGTGGTGGCCCCCCCAAGCTGTTATTTCCACCGACTGACTGCTGTTTGGTCGGCACAGTGAAACCTCTCAGCTTCATCCATGACTGGATGAGAACGCTCTACCAACGTTGCAGACATGCATGAGGAATGCGAGAACGAAGAGATGGGTCAGGGAAACAGGTAAACAGCTGTTTTAGAGGATGTGATTTGGTGGGATTGATTTCTCTCTTTCTCTCTCACTCTCTCACTCACACACACACACACACACACACACACACACACACACACACACACACACACACACACACACACAGAGAGAGAGAGAGAGAGAGAGAGAGAGAGAGAGAGAGAGAGAGAGAGAGAGAGAGAGAGAGAGAGAGAGATAGAGAAAGAGAGAGAGAGAGAGTTCCAAATGCTGAATGCTGTTTAGTTTGAGCCTCTGATGAACCTGGAGAGCAGTATGACCTCACTCAGCAGCCAGACACTGCTCTCATAAATAACAGCTATATTTACATCATAATTCAGTTTGAGCTTTTCTTCAGATCTTTTTCCTGTTTGAATCTCTACAGCTTGTTCCACATGGCTCTCAGGTGGTGAAGGCTTTTCCATTCGCCAAACAGTGATGTCCCGACAAAGGAAGTTTTTATTTTAAGATATCTGAGAAGATTCTGAACGTATTTTCTGATGCTGGAAATCTTTGTATTCACTGGATTTTAAACAAAACAAAAATCAATTTTAACTGTGTCTCAAAAGAAGAAAACTAAAAATTAAAAATCAAATATGAAAAATGATGTGATGAAACACAAATTGTATGGAAAGTACAACAGATCATGGTGAAGAGCACCTGCCACTTGTGCCACACAGACTTCTGACCTCAAACTCTGCTGCATGTCCTTTTGCAAATTGTTGCCTGTGTGGCCCGACCACACGCTCAAGGGTCATGAAGCTCCAAATCCAAGTCCAACACTAATATCTGACAGCTGAGAATAAAAGCTTTGGACCATGATCGGTCTCTGTGTCAAACCTTGATTAGGTGCAGGAATGTTTCTTAATGCTGCAGAATTAATTCGATTTAAGAGATGAGTGAATGTGGCATAAAGTATAAGAAGATCCCAGAAAAACTAAACATATAAAACAAACCAAAATCCATTCTGTGAGTTCTGTGACTTTTCCTTTTATACCATCATCTATGTTCTCTCACCTTTTTGGACATTTGAAATATTTCACAGATAGCATGAATGTGCGTCTGTAGCGTATGCAGACTCCCCGGCTCTCTCCTGTGAGATATCACACTTTCCTTGTGCCAAGATGTCAGATTAAACACAACATTATTACCTTTTCAGGAACCATTCAAGAATATTTCAATAGTATTAATGTTTATGTGTTTAGGTTTAAGGTATTCTGGGAGGAACATTTATCTGTGATCAATTGAGTTTCCTGTGGCCAAGCTACTGTGACAGAGGGATTTCATTTGACTGGTTCAAATATAGAAAACTGGGAAATAAAAATTATTGAATGAAATAAATACAGGATGTTTAGTAGATCATTCTGAGCAAAATGACAAGCTCACAGCTAGTTTGAGTCGAATCATAAAACTCAGTGTAAATAAGTGAATAATGCTAAACTTACAGATGAGTAAAGGATCAGAAATAAGGATCAGATTTTGACACACGAGTAGTTTTTTATGATCTCAGTCCTTCTCATGCTAGCTGTTAGCTTGTTTAAATCAGTATTTCTCTTTAATGATGTCATATCTGCAACAGGTAACATAATAATAAGTCTAGGGGTGGGAATTTAACGTGCTGATTACGATTAATTAATAAGGGAAAAAATAACGATACATCTCTTAGTGTAAGTTTTCCTGGAGACCAGATATGTTATTCAGTATTTACTCTACTATTATAGTTTATGAGAAGACGTTATGCAATTAAGACAAGATGTCGTGCTCATCTCTCTCTCTTGGATGTCACTTAAAATCCAGGATGGACATTTGTTTATTTTCATCTTGTTTATTATACTGTTGTTGGGTACTATCTGTCTATTCCAAATAAATACAAAATTATAAAAAAAAGAAAGAAAAAAAATAACAAGTTAAAATTGTACCCCTTTGAGCCCAAGCATCCCCCAATTGGGGGTCATAAAAGTTTAGCATAACAATTTATGCCCTATATATCAATATATATCATCAGGATGCACATTTAACAAAACTGCAGAGCCTGGGCTACATATTAACCTTTTTATGTGCTCAAAACACAACTAAAACTACAGTTAAATGACCATTGGTTTTTCTTGCTTTAACACAGTGTTACGATGTTTTATTTACCTTAAATCACTGACGGTTTCGGCGACTCACTGTTGCGATCTTCAGAGTCGGGAGATAAAAAATACACACAGTAAGAACATAACAAAAAAAGATACAGTTAAATGAATCATGACAAATCGCTCTTCATGAAGAGAAGACAGGAAGAAAACTGTTACGTTTTGTAGTTGGTAGAAAGCAGGGGGGCAGAAACTTTATCCATATGAACTTTATTACAGCAGGAGGGACAAGCATACCTGCAGCATTCATCTCGTAACCCTCAGCGGAACTTCCCCTGAACTCTACACTACACCTCTATAAATATATTAGCAGTGCTCTGCTGCCACCTAGTGTTCAGTTCAGTACACAACATTTACAATGTTCCATGTCTATTTACACTTCATCAATATGTTACGTCCATAAAGGAACTTTTCTGTTTTTCTTTTCATTTTCTGCCATGTCATCTAAAATCTAACTTTCAGTGTGTAGGTGCCCTCCTGCAATTAGTGGAAGATGGCCGTGGGAGTTCCTGATTGGGTGACTGGGAGGAGCACACGCTTTAAGATGACCCTGATTGCCTGCAGCTGGGTTCCTCATTTGCTGCTCGTGCCAACCAGCCACCACTTTGTTTGTCCTCAGCTGTTATGAATTAGATCGTGTCCCATGTAACCATTGTTTATTAGAAATCTGAGGATTTGTAGGGGTGAACTGCCTTTTATTTTATCACTGTTTTCTCCTGTTTTTGTTACTCAGGGAGGTAAGTTTGTTTGTCATTTGGTTCACTTCAATTTGGCAGGACAGTGTGGTAAATTTCAGTTAAAGGTGTTTTGTTTATTGTTTTAGGCCTTGGTTCACCCTGAGCTTTTAATCCTTTAGCTTCTTTTTGTACATATTGTAAATAAATCATTGTAAATAGTCTTTTGGTTGTGCTGCTTGGAATCAGTGGTGAATGATGGACCAACCTTTATGTTGTGACCTGACCCCTCCTAGACAGGTCGTAACAAATAACACATATACTAATCCCAACAAATCCCACAATGGTTTCTTTTATAATGACCAAAGTAATCAAACAGACCTTGTGGTTACAGAAATCTACTCATTAAAGTGTGAGAAAGTCATCTGTGCCTCACTAACATTATGTTTGATAAAAATAAATTGCTTTGGCGCAAATTGACTTGAATGATTAAAATGTGATTAATCATGATTAATTAATTACAAAGCCTCTAATTAATTAGATTAATTTTTTAATAGAGTCCCACGCCTAAATAAATCATATTTTTATTACAACATCTCACTTCAGTTCTGATCTAAAGTCATGGATGGTTCAATGGTCCCTTGTATCTTATATCAGCAGCACATCATAAAGAAAAGCAAGCTACATGAGGTGAAGAAGTGAAAATCCACACAAACCAAAGGTATCACGTGGTCTTTAACACATTTGATCTTTCAGTGACAAATCTGTTTGATCAGCAGTGAATCGAGGCCTTAGTCCAGCTGCTCACCGTTGTCTGGAATCTGAGCGGATTCAGGGAACTTCTGAGTTTCACTTCTTCTGGGAGAAGAAGCAAACTGTGAATGGACAGCAAGTCCACACTAAATATTTGGATGCATAAGGAGGTCATGTCATTTAAGGAAGCGCTGAGATGGAACGTGTAAATGTTATTCAGAACACCCAGAGGGATGTGGTTTTGCATCGTACGTTTAAGACTCTGTCCAAACCCACAACATTGTTATAGTAACAGATAAAAATCCGGTCATAACAAATAATAAAGGTTCAAACTGACCTCCTGCACTGACAAACACAACATGCTGTTCCTGTTTTAAGTGGTTTCTGCAGGAAAATGTAGTCTGCATTGATTCCCAGCTGAGGTCTGCAGCTCAAACTGGTAGTAATAAAAATAAAGATGGCCCTCTGCTGATTAGGTTTGTTTTTGACCTTTTTCTGGCATTATTACATCATCAGCAGTATCATAAAGAAGAGGAGGTTTATTTTCTCTGTTAGAAACTTTAGCAACTCTTCTTTTTAAATCTAATTACTTGTCCCTATCTCAGCTTGATCAGCTGTAATTGTGTCTGAATTAAAAAGATTTAGGCAAAATGCTGAGAAAAGTGACCAATAGAATCATTTCCACAGACTTTTAGGACTGAGTCAGCTGGACTTTTAGCAGGTTTAAAAACATTTAAAACATGAAGATTTAATTTTGAAAATGAATATCAGGTTGTTTTAGATTGCATTGCTTGTCATCATACAGCCACCGTTTCGCTTATTTAGGAGGTTTATGCTTCTAGCTGTTTAACTGACTTGCATTAATAGAATAAAATAGAATAGAATAGAATAGAATAGAATTTACTGATACCACAATGGGGAAATTCACTCGTTAAGGCTGCACATACACTTAGAGAATAGGAAAGAATAATACATGTAAATACACAAAGGCAGTATGCTGTTATGGTAAACTTCAGCAATTAAAAAACGAATAAAATGAAAAAAATTAGTTTCCAAGAAGAAACAACATAAAGGACACAGACATACTAATGTACATCCGGGTATTGAACACATACTGACTCTATAGCACTGATGCGAGCATGTACCAGGATAACTCTTACTGCAGTGGGAATGAATGACCTATGGTAGCGTTCTGTTTTACATCTGGGATGTCTCAGTCTGCCACTAAAGAAGCTGTCCATGGCCTCCACAGTGGAATACAGTGGGTGGGAGGGGTTTCTTAAGATGGAGGTCATCTTCCCCAGCATCCTCTTTCACACGTTTCCTCAACAGAATCCAGTGGGCAGCCCAGAACCGAGCTAGCTTTCTTAACTACGTAGTTTGTTCAGTCTCTTCCTGTCTCGTCAGAGCTGCCTGCACCCCAACAGACCACAGCAGAATGAATAACAGAGCCAACAACAGAGTGATAAAAGGATTTCAGCAGCTGGGATTTAACTCCAAAGGACCTCAGCCTCCTCATGAGATGGAGGCAGCTTTGGCGCTTCTTATACAGAGCATCTGTGTTGTGGGACCAGTTCAGTTTACTGTTGAGGTGAACACCCAGGTACTTAAAGGTGTCCATCACCTCAATGTCTGCTCCCTGGATGTTTACTGGTGAGTGAGGAGGAGTGTTTCTCTGGAAGTCAATCACCATTTCCTTTGTTTTACTGGTGTTCAAGCGAAGGTGGTTACGCTCACACCAGTCCACAAAGTCCATGATGACTGACCTGTACTCCTGGTCGTTCCCCTCAGACACACAGCCGACGATGGCCGAGTCATCAGAGAACTTCTGGTGTTGTAGGTGAATAGAAAGAGTGAGAGCACCGTACCCTGCGGAGCTCCAGTATTACACAGAACCTCCTCAAACATGCAGTTACGCAGCTTCATGTACTGTGGCCTGTTGGTGAGACAGACTCATAATTCAAATCATAATTTTAAATTCTTAAGCAAAAATATAAAATCAACAAGAAGCAATAAGAACATGAAGGGCATGTGTTTTGGCATTATGATTTTTGCTGACCCTATCTGTGCATCTCCATGTAATACAGTATCTATTATTGTTGTTGTTAATAATAATAATAATAATAAACATTCCAAATGAAAACTGCATGATTGACATTTAAAAAGTTTTCACCAGTAAAATCTTCTTCTGTAATATTAACAAACATGGAAAAACAATATGCCACTTGAACTTGAAAGTGAATGATCTCATCTGCATTTAAACTCTCAAATCAAGCTCACTGGTTACTTTTCAGCCTGTGATCCAAACTCCCTCATCTGTAGGGACATTTCAGTATTTATTAACACTCTTCTGGACCAGATGTGACCAGATGTGATGACAGTGGTGTTATTCTCTCCTCCTTCATCCCTGTCTAAAGTTTCCACTGTGCTGCTATTTAAGGAAACAGAAACAATTCCTTTGGGAATCGGATGATTTTCCAACGTGACCTCCCGGTTAGGGATCAGGTCAAACGTCAAAGGCTCTGGAATAAGGAAACCAGCAGGAAGTGGATAATAATTATAACATATTGAGTTGAAGAGAGGGAATCCTTGAGGAAAAAGTAAACTAAAAGTAAAACAAATGAAAAGGTCAAGTTCTTTATAGAATTTCAAAATATTTAACAGGATCTCACAACGAAATGTGATCCAACTGTCTGAGGTATCTCCAGGAATTCCTTTCGTCTTTGTCGTCATGGTACCAGCCAGCCAGCTCTGTTGTATAAAAGGCCCTCCTCTACTGAGTCCTGAGACACAAGGACAGAGTCCAACCTTCTGCTAGAGCTCAGCGAGGAGAGTAGATCAGACCCTGAACCACAAGACTCAATATGACAAATCTTTTAGTTTTATTTGTTGCATCTCAGGTAAGAAATACTGCTATTATATATATTAGTTATTATTGTAGTAAATTACTTTTTAAATAATGGCACTGATTTTTAGAAATGTTTGCTATGCAGTAAGAGTCAAAATCACACTAATTTGTCATTTTGTGTTGGTTAAACAGCTACATCATCAGAATTCCTTAATGTTTACCTGTTTCAGAATGTTTATTTCATTTTTTTCTTAATTTTTAATCCAACTGCCCCTCATCCATTAGATACCAGCTATCTGAAGCAGAATGTTATGTTTTCCTCTCAGGTTTTGACTCTAGCCCAGTCCCAGGTGTGTCCTCGGAGATGTCAGTGTCCTGCAGAGATCCCCGCATGTCTTGCCGGGGTGCCTCTGGTCCTGGACGACTGCGCCTGCTGCCTGGTGTGTGCGGGTCAAAAAGGTCAAGTCTGCTCCGAGCTGAACCCGTGTGACGTCCATAAAGGGCTGCAGTGTGATTACTCTGTCCACAGGAGGACTGGTGTTTGTGTCGGTGAGTGGGCTGCATTTAAACTCACGGATCCTGGAAAAAACTCCCTCACAAAACAAAATTAAATCTCGGTTTGGTCTTTGTTCCAGTCAGCACAGGGAATGTGTGTGTTCTGGATGGATCTGTGTATCAGAACGGGCAGATCTTCTTCCCCAGCTGTAAGTACCAGTGCATCTGCAGAGACGGTCAGATTGGCTGCGTTCCTCGCTGCAACCTGGACGTCATGTTGCCGGGTCCCGACTGTCCAATGCCGCGTAAGATTCAGGTGCCTGGAGAGTGCTGTGAGAAGTGGGTGTGTGAGCCCCAGACGGAGTCCAGCGCCCTAGGGGGCTTTGCCATGGCAGGTGAGTGATCAGAAGGACCCGATACTTCCTTTGAGCCACAACTCTAAAGGGTTAGGCACATGTTTGCAATGTAGCAGCAACGTGATAAAGTTTTCTGTCAGAGCTTGGTCAGAAGTGCATCGAGGAAAAGGTCCTTTCAGACCCTGGATGACCTTTTATGCTTCTATGCGTTCAGCCTTTCGTCAGGAAGAAACGGTCAGCTTTAACGGTTGGGACCCCAGCCTGAACTGCATCGAGCAGACCACAGAGTGGGGGGCGTGCTCCCAAACCTGCGGCATGGGGGTGTCCACCAGGGTCACAAACAAGAACGATCGGTGTGAGATGGTGAAGCAGAGTCGTCTTTGTATTATAAGACCCTGTGACGAGCAGCACGACCACCTCACTCAGCTTGCACAGAGGGTACGTGCACCTTGAGATTTAGGATTTAAACTGCACAGAAATGAAGAAAATATCTGCTTTTAAAAATAACAAAACCTTTTCTCTCTGCTTCCCTAGCTGAGAGGCAGTAGGTGCCAGAAGGTGGAAAGAAGCGACAAAGCGGTTCACTTTTCCTACAAGAACTGCACCAGCGTTCAGGCATACAAGCCTCGCTACTGCGGCTCCTGCACAGACGGCCGCTGCTGCACCCCCCACAGAACCAAAACCAGCCTGGTGGAGTTCATGTGCACCAACGTTAAAACCACCCGGAGACCTGTCATGGCCATCCTGACCTGTGCCTGCCACAGCCACTGCCCCAGAGACAACACCGTGTGGGAGCCGTCGGAGCTCACATACAGTGGCAGGAGAGTATAGGAGGCTGTGAGTCTGGTCAAAGTGACTGTAAGCTGTCTCAGAAAAAAATTAAACAGTCTACACATTACACACAATGGTCATTAATGTACAAGAGGGCTGTACCTTAGATAATAACTTTAAATTTATGGAGATTTTCATCTTTTTGTCTCTCCTGGAGAGAGATTCTGCTGTGTCACATCCTGTGGACAAATTAGGTTTTTACTGAGAACTAGAAGAGCACTTGAACCTTGTGATTCCCTTTTAGATTAAACCAGGTAGAAAAAATTACAATCCCTCCACAGGAGACTGTTGGACGGAGCTGTGTGTAAATTGTGAACGTTCATTTTGTGTAACAGTTATAAATAAGTTCGATCTTGCCTGCTGGAGATTGCTTCATTCTCACATTGCTGTCAGTTTTGCATTATAGTTCATTTAGGAGAAATATTAACAAATCTAAAAATTTACATTTGTACTTTTCCACATAATTCCATGTAAATGTAAAATTGATGAAAGTGGTGTTAGGAGATTCCAGCTGTTTTAGGATACTCCTGTCTGGTTGGGACTAGTCCAGTAGTTTGTTGGTCCTGAAGGATGTAAACTCCATTTCTCTAAACAATATCTACTCAGGAAGCAATCTGAAACAACAACTTTCACACAAAAATACTCTTTAAAATGTATCTTATTGAGATACTAAAGTATAAAGACAGAGAGCATAAAAGCAGAGGCTTTTGCTCAGCCTGAGTTTTGAGAATGCAGGTTTCTGCAGTTTACCACGTAAACACTAAATTAAAGGGACACGACGCAGTTTTGGCTTGCTTTTAGAACCCCCTAGTGTCTGTTAATTAAAGCAAAAGTGAAACTTATCTCCTCGCTGTGCGTTGGTCTTTTTAACACCTTAATCTAACTGCTGAAATGTCTCCTCAGCCTTCATTAGTGTCTACAGGAGCGGTTCATCACTAAATCAAACAAATCAGCTGTGTTCATGATCTAAAACATGCAGGAAACATGCTGGAAGCAGACTGCAGAGCCAGGCATGTCAGCTCCACTTTACTAAGTCCAACAAGGAGCGGACCGCCACTTTGAAGTTGCAAGTGCAGTATTCTGGCCACAGAGGGCAGTGGGGGTCTGAGTGACATTTGATTAACCCTGTAAAGGGTCATTTTAGCACATACTGGCTCAAGAACATGATTTTAAAATATGAAAAAATTGCATAGTATGGCTTTAAAAACAAATTTCACCAATGTGACCCTCCCTCCATGCTGTTTATTACATGGAATATATAAAAAGAGCATTGTTATTTTATGGTGTGTTATGAATCAGAAGTTATATTTTTACCCCAGACCCTCCAAAGTCAGACGACTTGTTTCTGATCTAACTTAAGTGTGTAAGTGTGAACTTCCATCCTTTAAAAGAGAGGTCACTGTGGCGTTTTACTGTCAATTATAACATTGGTCTAAATCATCACTCTTAATTATACATGCACATTTCTTGGAAAGTTGAAAATGACATCATTTCCTGTATTTGTTTGCCTAATTTTGTGTACATAACTGTTTATCTTTATAATTGTTAATGGTTTGCTACATTGAGTGTGTATACAAATACACAATGTTAATAATGTATGTAGATGTTTTTACTACTTTTATTTTGCTTCACTCTGCTATTAAAGGCTTGAATTGTGATTTTTTTAGTTGACCTACAGGATTTTACTGTTCAGATTTACAGGATTTGAATGTTTTGTGAGTGAGACACAAGAAGACAAGGTAAAAACAAAAAGTAGAAGCATATTTCATGATTAAAGATGTCATACATTGCCTACACTTGATGCCAAAGTATAAACTAAAACTTTGATCATTTCATTAGCATTGTGTAATCTTTATTGAAGTTTTGAAGGTCAATCAGCTATATTACAACACAAATTGTCACGATCCTGGCTCCTCGACCTCCTCCTCAGTTCTAATCTCCCCAGAACTCCAGAACCAGCATTCATCCCACTAGCCATTCCCCTCAGACCTAACCAGTCTCAGGACTCCACTACCCATCATGCCCCGCACCGGAATTTCTGCCCACGTCACCAGCCCGGTTCGGCGTTCCGATTAGCTCGATAACTGAGCCTTTTCCAGCGCTCCCAACCAGCCAGTCTCGTGGAAACCTGCCAGTCTACACAGCAGTCCAGTCTCTCTTCATTCTGGAACCACATGCACTCTTGTTTCCATTCGAGCTGCGCGCTGCGGTTCCTATAATAACTGCATGTCTGTTCAAACCCAGTGTCAGTACACTCCACGCTTGGGTCATACAACATGCCACATCCAACTCATGCTTGTGTCTGTTCAGTCCAGTCCTAGCCACACCCTGACACAAATTATATCAACTATTTATTAGATTTGTAAATATTGTTTTATACATCATCTGCAATAAATATCATCCAAACATAGAAATCCAAACCACCTCTTTCCGTTTTAAACACTAAAATCTTTTCCCTCAGAAATAGAAGCATGTACTATTTCTCACACTTCTGCAGCAGGAATACACTTGGGATTCCCTTTTTTAGAGGATTTAATAGGATTCCCATTATTTTTTCCATCATTCTGGAGTTAAAAACCTTGCTGACAGAAGGTTTTGACCTCTTGACACTTTTCGCTGACCCCCACCTGTAAGCTCAGAATGAAAAACATTGATGTTCCCTGTAGCACTGCTGGTTTTTCCTGAAAGAGATTCCAAATGGAAACTAAGATTGAGTGTGTGTGCTGTCCCTGTGGTCGATACACATCTGGTTACTGCTGTGTTTCAGAGATGTGTTACATCCTTCTGAGACCCAGGCTGTTCATGGTCTCAAAGCTCCATGTTCTCCAGGCTATCTTGGAGAAAAAATTCTTGAAACAAACAAATAAAAAGAAAAAAAATGCTTTTAAATATAAAATCCAATCACCCTTAATTGTAACAAGCAAGTTAAAGTCTAACAAAATAAAAAATGATAGTGAAAGAAGTCAGTGGCCTCATGAGGGGATGCAGGATCCTGGCAGGAAGGATTTGGTGATCCACAAGCTCCTCTATTGGTAATAAATCTTTTCAAACCTTTATTTAACTATGAAGATACCATAGCAATGAATAATCTGTTTTATCAAGAGGTTCTTGGGTGATGTTTGTAATGGGGGAACCAACAATGGTGTCTAATCCTGGTCCATGAGGGTCACCGTCCTGCATATTTAGATGTTTGTGATAAACAGATGTCTGCAGAGCTTAATGATATGCTAAACCGGTCATTCAGCCATTGAATCAGGTGTGTTGGAGCAGGTAAACAGCAAAGCACCTGACCTTTTAACATGTTATTTTGTGTACTTTCTGGCTGTAGCTACTTTTAACAGCAGAGTAAAGGCCAGATGTGTGCAGGAGGATGGGTTGCAGTGATTTGTTTGCTGTGGATTTAAAATGTTCTGGAGCCTAAGCTGCCTGGTGACAACTGGGTGACAACTGAAGGGTTAGAAGTTCAAGCCCCACTCAGTCTGTCACAGTTGTGTCCTTGGGCAAGACGCTTCCCCCTCCTTGCCTGCTGTTGGTGGTTGGAGGGACCGGTGGCGCCTGTGATCGGCAGCCTAGCCTTTGTCAATGTCCACCAGGGCAGCTGTGGCTATGTAGCCCATCACCACCAGTGTGAGTGTGTGTGTGCGTGCGTGCGTGTGCGTGCGTGCGTGTGCGTGCGTGCGTGCGCGTGCGTGCGTGTGTGCGTGTGTGTGTGTGTGTGAGTCAATTGCCTGCTGTGTTTTGCTTTTTGATCAGGACATTGTTTTACTTCTTTCCTCGTGAAATTACAGCTGAAACTCAAAAAATGGGAATCTGGTGCAAAAGTTGGTTAATGTCAGTGATCCAGAGGTGAAACTGATCTATGAGAGACTCATTACATGCAAAACCTTTATTTGTTATAACTGTGATGATTATGGCTTACAGCTGATGAAAACCCCATTAGAATATTACATGAAATCAATAAAACAAGGATTTTAAATAGAGAAATGTCTGAAAAAGTATAGCTGCTCATACAGTATCAGAACTTGGTTTGGGTCCTTTTGCTTTTACTGAAATAAATTAACGTTTATCGTGATATTAACATTTTTTGAGTTTTACCTGTAGATGGGATTCGAGGCTTTTGGATCTGGAGGATCAGTTCTTTTCAAAGGCTCGTCTAAAAGACTGACTCATTTTAAATGAGTTTACTAAAAAATCCTGCAACTCATTTCACTCAGTAAATAATCCCTGTGAATAATTATTCTGAGAAAATTCTGATCAAAACTAATTAAAATCAAACATTACATCAATATTTGTTTTATTGTTGTCGTTTCTTAGCTTAAAATATTATGAAATAATTATTAATTCCATCTGACATGCGTGGAGGATAATTGAGTGATCAGCATTCTTTAAAAAACCTACAGGATGACACCATAACCCTCTGCTTCTCTCTCTCTCTCTCTCTGTGTGTGTGTGTGTGTGTGTGTGTGTGTGTGTGTGTGTGTGTGTGTGTGTGTGCGTGCGTGCGTGCGTGTGTGTGTGTGTGATCTTTAGTGCATACATGGCTACTTAGTTTTCTGACTAATTTTATATTCTGCTTTACTGTTTTCTTTACGTCACTTAAAACGAGCAGCTGGTTATCAGCAGTTTTTCTTGGTCTGTTGATGTTTTGCTGCGTTAAGCTAGCCTGGCAAGCCATCCTATATATGTGATTATATAGTCTGGCCACGAACCATTGATGGCTCTCAGTCGTGAGGCGGGATCTACGGTTGTCTTTCAAAATGTCAGCACGCAATTGGATAGCGCTAGGACCAATCAGAGTGACGAACAACATGACGTAATCACGGCGACGGAAAAGCGGGAGGCTTTAATAGCGTCTAACATCAATGATTTCTGTTGTTTTTGTATAAAAACATGTGAACATCAGGTGTACTGGGACATTGCACTACTTTGTTTGATAAAAATAAGAAGCCACTAAGTATATCAGACAGACTTACGCACGTTGGAGTCTAAATAATCCAATGTTGATGACAAAGCCGTTTCAAACGAACGTGTTGGGTTCGCAGCCGCAGCGCTGACGTCATCAGCTACTCCCGCTCTGTGATTGGCCCATGATATAGAGCGCTGTGATTGGCCCAACCAAAACTATAGCGAGCTGTGATTGGACAGCCACAGGCTGCGAGGATTCCTATGAAGCGTTCCTAGACCAAACTCTGCAAAGCAAGAATTGGTCTAGTTCACTAGGCTAGCGTTAAGCAGCAAAATAAGCCGTTTTTGTGCTTGAGCAGGGAAACAACTGAAACATGATGGATATGGAATATTGAGGCAGGGAAACAACTAAAACATGATGGATATGGAATATCGAGGCAGGGAAACAAGTAAAACATGATGGATATGGAATATTGAGGCAGGGAAACAACTAAAACATGATGGATATGGAATATTGAGGCAGGGAAACAACTAAAACATGATGGATATGGAATATCGAGGCAGGGAAACAACTAAAACATGATGGATATGGAATATCGAGGCAGGGAAACAACTAAAACATGATGGATATGGAATATCGAGGACCAGGGTTAGAGTGCTGGTGAAAAAAATAGGCGTCATTGTTTTTACTTCAATAGCTGGTGGGCTGATCTCGGCTCAAAATGCCCGAGCTAATTTTTTGTCCCAGTCCAGCCCTGCCCACTGCCAACTGCTCAAATTCACACCTAACATTAGGGGGAATCTCCGATTTGCGGATAGAATCAGACAGTGGGGGCTTCCCGCATGCGCAATTCATTATCATTTTGGATACTGTGGAGTAGGGTTGTAACGATACTTCGAAAATCGATTTAAAATCGGTGCAAACTAGTTTAAATATCCATCGTTGTAGAAAGAAAAGAAAATCGATTCACTGCCAGAGATGTCCGAAAGACTAAAGTGAAACTAATATTCCGCTGGACGGAACTAATGTTTGGTTCCATGTTTCAGGCCGTGCATGGTTTTATGACGGACATGTTTCCGGTTTAGCGCCGGTTGTGCGTCACGGATATAAAAGTAAGTAAAACGAGACGAATATTCAGGTTATATTCCTGCTTACTAAGGTGTTTACATGTTTAGTTACCCATCAGCTGCATTTGTTGTAATTCTTTAGCGTGCTAATATAGTATTTAACGATCGTCATTTGCCGCTAATGCTAAAGCTAGCTCATGAATGCCGTGACGCACATGCTAAGCTGCTAACATACCTTCAGTAAACCACAACTACACACATGTAACTTGTTCCTGTTAAATAAGCCTGCTGTTCAAGTTCACTGTTAATAAACGCACTGAGAAAACTTCTGGTTTCCCTGGTTCTCTGACCGGAACCTACCATCCATATTGGCCGCCTCAACCAGTCGGTATATCCTTTTATTAGTGTAGTGCTACTACAAGAGACATAAATGCAGATGGCATTCAAAATAAATGAAACCTTTTTTCAGCATAAAAAGACTTGTGATCATTTCCATATCATCTATAATTACCGCTATTACTTTGTTCAATGGTAAGTTTGTTAGTAAGACAATAGAAAGTTACAATTTGAAACAAGGACTAAAGGGCAATTGTAAAAAAGAATTTATTTTGCCATAAAATAACTGAAATTCATTTTGTTGTGAAAAATTGTAAAAAATCGGAATCGTGAACTTATAATCGGCAATCGAATCGAATCGTGAATTGAGTGAATCGTTACATCCCTACTGTAGAGTTAACAAGCCTGACTTAAGCCGTTTTTTTCTTTGTCTCTCTTAATCAAACACACACACAGACCACGCTCTTTTGCTCCGCCCACGTGCTCGGAGATGTTCTCATGACATCACTGATATCTTCATGCCCATTTTGGAGACCGCCCGTGTGCTCAATCACGTCCGCATTCCTAAGGCAGTGTGGAACGAAAGTGGCAAGACTGGAGTGGGCGGCGCAGAGTGGAGCCAATGCTAGTGTAAGTGCCATAAGTCTCTCGGATGGCCGGGGAACGCCTTGGGATTCCCCCGGAAGAGCTGGCCCATGTGGCTGGGGAGAGGAGAAGTTTGGGCCTCTCTGCTTAGCAAATCTTAGCTAATCTAGCAAGCAAATCCTTTCTAAAATGCTGAATGAAGCTTTAGAGGAATGTCCAAATATACAACACATGAGAAACTCTGATTGTGGAATACCTGCCTCCTTTTCCATTTGTGTAACTTCAAGCATCACAAGTAGGTCTAAGAGCAAATTGCTTTATTTAAAATAAACTTTACTTGAATTACACACCAAGAGAATTTGCTTCATTTTCAAATTGAACTGACATTTATCCTAAGCTTAAACACCAATAAAAAACAAGTTACTCTTATTTGATGTGATTCTAAACATAATTCTACTTCATTTGAATTATTAATTTCATTATTTTAATGTAAAAATTATTTCCCAGCTTTTGATTGTGTCACACCAGCTTTTTTATATTTTATAGTGATAATCAGTCAGAGTGCTAGTCAAGGTTTATTAACACAGGCTCAAACTCACACACACGCACGCACGCACGCACGCACGCACGCACGCACGCACGCACACACACACACACACACACACACACACACACAAGAGTGGCTTGTGCGGAAGCAATAAGACTGAATTGATATGACTCCAGAAAAAGCATCTCACACATCATCACCTGAACCAGTCAGGCCTTGTGACTTGCACACCATCTCACCCCCCAGCATCTTTATGTTCTTTCTTTCTCCTTTTACACACATCCTCCTTGTCTCATGGGATGCTGACACACACACACACACACACATACTGGTTTTTGTGGTATAGCCGGACTTTTTTCTGAAACAGGCCCGGTGGTGGTTTACATGGACCACCCTTTCCAAGGGTGCTAGATCAATGGGAGTTGCATAAAAACACTGCAAAAAATCTGACAAAAATTTAGCTCACTTTAGCTCTTTGATACAAGCTACACAACATCTTTTACAGCAACCTGACATTGTTGTGGTTAGTATGGACCTTTCGTTTTGTGGTTTATAAGAACCAAAATCCAACATTACAAGGACTTTAAAGGGACAACTGTGTCACAAGTACCGCCCCCCTAATTACCATAAATACACAACTGGTTTATGAGAACAAAACAAACATTAAGAGGACATGTTAAAGGGAGTACTGCATCACAATTAAAACCCTTAAAATGAACATAATTACACATTCTGACAACAGAAATCATTAACAGAAAATTATTTATTTGTGAAAATAAAATAAAATTTCTATATATTTTTTTTTTTTACAAAAACACAGATATTTACAAGACCACAGTTCCTTTTTGTCATCTTCTGGGTTCTTAGCCAAGTGTGTCTGCAAAAAAGGAATAAGCCATTAGTATTCTACAATAAGATATACATTGCCATTATAAGACATCTCATCTTTAGACAAAGAAATAAACAGACGTCACTCTATGAAAAGCACTGTAAATGGAGAAAAAATGCTGCTAGTTAAAAATACTGTCAGTTACAAAAGCATAAAACTGCTAAAATAAGACTTTTCAAAAATATAGTTTTATTTGCAGTGCAACAACATAGCTGAATAATAGTAAAGTACTAATAAAATTCATTATTATTCATTATTTTTTAATTATAAGGTTGTGAATTTCCTCCTAAACAGGAAGGGGTGTATTGTGGTCAACAGAAAAAATATTTCCTTTTACCTAACAGTTTAGACCAGGGGTCCCAATCCTGGTCCTGGAGGCCCGGTATCCAGCAGGATTTCAATTAGCAGGTAATTAACAGGCTTCTGCAGAGTCTGATGAGCTGCTGCACAGGTGATTCAACCACTGAATCAAGTGTGTTTTAGCACAGAAACCACAAAACCTGCTGGATATCAGCCCTCCAGGACCAGGATTGAGCACCCCTGGTTTAGACTATTTCTGGAACACAGAGGCGAGGTAGGATCACCCATGGCAAAAAGGTCCAAGGTGAGAGATGAGACAAAGTGCAGCCCGAAGACCTCTAATCATTATTAACATAAATTGAAACAGTGTTCCCTTTCCCAGACGTGGTTCACCAGGGACCCCTCTGGAGCCAGGCCTGGAGGTAGGGCACATTGGGGGCCTGAGTGCTGGTTTGTTATTATGTGCTCATCATGAACTATTGTTACTGTTGGTCCTGTTGGCTTCATCAGAACGTGATCTCCAGCTTTCGCTGGAGAGGCTTGCAGTCGAGTGTGAAGAAGCTGGGATGAGAATCAGCTCCTCCGAGACCAGGGTCTTAAATTGAAAAAGGGTAGAATGCCTTCTCCAGGTCAGGGACGAGGTCCTGCCTCAAGTGGAGGTGTTTAAGTATCTCGGGGTCTTGTTCACGAGTGAGGGAAAGATAGATCAGGAGGTTGATAGGTGGATTGGTGCTGCGTCTGCAGTGATGCAGGCGTTGTACCGGTCTGTCGTGGTGAAGAGAAAGCTGAGCCGGAAGGCGAAGCTCTCGATTTACTGGTCAATCTACGTTCCTACCCTCACCTACTGTATGGTCACAAGCTTTGGGTAGTGACCAACAGAACAAGATCGCGGATACAAGAGTTTTCTCTGCAGGATGGCTGGGCTCTCCCTTCGAGATAGGGTGAGAAACTCGGTCATTCAGGAGGAGTTTGGAGTAGACCTGCTGCTCCTCCATATCTAGAGGAGACAGTTGAGGTGGCTCACGTATCTGGTCAGGATGCCTCCTGGACGCCTCCCTGGTGAAGTTTCCCAGGCACATCCAACTGGGAGGAGACCCAAGGGAAGACCCAGGACACACTGGAGGGACTATGTTTCTCCGCTGGCCAGGAAACACCTTTGGATTCCCACCAGAGGAGCTGGACCAAGGAGCTGGGGAGAGGGAAGTCTGGGCCTCTATGTTTAGGCAGCTTCCCCCGCGACCTGACTCCAGGTAATGGGTTGAAAATAAATGGATGGATCATGGACTATTCAAAACGAAAACCATGTTCACGTATAAGGGCATCCGTTGGTGCTATTAGCATGAGGATAACTTAGGGACGATGGTGGCAGAGGAGTTAAGTGGCTGCCTTGCAATTGGAAGGTTCAGGTTCGCGTCGCGCTCAATCTGTCACTGTCGTTGTGTCCTTGGGCAAGACACTTAACCTGCCTTGCCTGCTGGTGGTGGTCAGTGCTAGTCAGCCTCACCTCTGTCAGTGCGCCCCAGGGCAGCTGTAGCTACGTTGTAGCTCATCCCCACCAGCGTGTGAATGTGTGTGTATATGGGTGAATAAATGATTGTGTTGTGAAGCACCTTGGGGGGTTGTAGAACCCTAAGAAGGCACTATACAAAATACAGGCCATTTACCATTTACCATTTAGACCAGGCGTATTCAATTCCGGTCCTGGAGGGCCAGTATCCAGCATGTTTTAGTTTTAACCCTGTTTCAACACACCTGAGTTCAATCAGCAGGTGATAAACAGGCTTCTGCAGAGCCTGATGAGCTGCTGCACAGATGATTCAACCACTGAATGTGTTGGAGCAGAGAAAACACTAAAACATGCTGGATACTGGCCCTCCAGGACCAGGATTGAATAATCTACTTCACTAGAGTGTGACTAAATGTTTTGGACACCCGGGTGAAGAAAGGGGTGAAGCTGTCAAAAAAACACTGGTAGTGGGTTTTGATGGTGGAGGAGGACGCCAGTCAGGCCTGGCAGGCCCAGAAATATTGTGAAAAAAAGGGTATGTTTATATAGTGGTAATTCTAGATCAAAATCACAAGGTGCTTCACAACACAGCAATAAAGAAATTTATCTTTTCTATAGCGCCTCTCAAGATAAAAATTATGAGGCGCTTCACAAGGACAAAAAAAATTTAAATACAAAAAATATATTTAAAAAAATTATACTAAACAAAATAATAATAATAAAAAATTGTGATTAAAATTAATAAGGAAAGATAAAGTGAAAATGAATAGGAAAGAGGGAAATCATTGAATCCCGGAAAATACAGAACTCTTAGGAAAGAGCAGAATAAGGAGCGGGTGTTAATGAAGGTCACGCAAAATCCAGCCAGCAATAAATGAGTTTTCAGCTGCTTTTTAAAGGAGACCACTGAGTCCATTGATCTCAGGCTCAGGGGGAGAGAGTTCCAGAGTCTGGGTCCACAGCAGCAAATGATCTGTCACCTTTGGTCTTTAGCCTGGTGCGCTGCACAACCAGTAGGCTTTGATCACTGGACCTCAGGGACCTGCTGGGGGTGTAGGGACTGAGAAGATCACCAATGTATGATGGTGCTTGTCCATGTAAGGCCCTAAAAACCAGAACCAGGATCTTGAAATGAACCCTGAAGTTAACTTGCAGCCAGTGAAGCTGGAGGATAAGCGGGTTGATGTGGGTGTACTTTGACGATTTGGTCAGAAGCCTAGCACAGGCATTCTGGACCACCTGTAGGTGGTTCAGGGAGGTTTTGCTCAGACAAGTGAAAAGCCAGTTGCAGTAGTCTAAGCGTGAGAAGATGAAGGTGTGGAGAACAATCTCAAGTTCAGAGTGGGACAGAATGGGACTCAGCTTAGCCATGTTCCTGAGATTGAAGAAGGAAAAGTAAACAAGAGAACTGACATGAGAAGCCAGGGTGAGAGCTGGGTCAAAGGTCACACCAAGATTCCTGACAGAGGGTTTGGTGTGAGAAGCAAGCTGACCTAGAGTCTCTGACTTTGGGAACCAGCTTGTCTGGGGCACAGATGAGGATCTCAGTCTTGTCATCATTCAGCTGTAGAAAGTTCCCAGCCATCCAGGTTTTAATAGAGTCTAAGCAGCTGTGCAACAGCTGCAGCTTGGACATCTCATGGGGCTTAAAGGAAATGTACAGTTGGATGTCATCTGCATAAAGATGGTAGGAGATTCCTTTACAAGAGCTCAGGATGTGCTGAAGAGGAAACATATAGAGGAGGAACAGTAGAGGCCCCAGCACAGAACCTTGTGGAACACCATGGTTGAGGGATGTTGTGGAGGACCGAAACTTGGAGATGGCCACAGAGAAGGAACACTCAGACAGACAAGAGGAGAACCACTCCCGAGCAGTTCCTGATAGACCTACCCAGAGTCTCAGCCTATCCAGTAGCAGGTGATGATCAACAGTGTCAAAAGCTGCAGTCAGGTCTAGCAGAACCAGAACAGAACAGTCCCCTGCATCACTGTGAGTCAGAAGGTCGTTCGAGAGCTGTTTCAGTAGAATAAGCTCTATGAAAACCTGACCGGAAACTATCATATATGTTATGTTCATCAAGAACAGCTGTGAGTTGTTTATCCACAACATTTTCCAAGATCTTGGAGATGAACGGAAAATTAGAGATGGGTCTGAAGCTGCTATGGAGAGATGGATCAAGATTGGATTTTTTAAGAAGTGGGTGGATTACAGTATTCTTAAAGTAAGCAGGTACCTGACCAGAAAGCAAAGAAGAATTATTATAGAGCGCACGCTGGGACCGATGGACTGAAAAGCATTTTTAAACAAAGATGAGGGTAAGATGTCAAGGGGGCATGCAGATGTTTTCATACAGTTAACTAGTCTGGTTAGCTCAGGCAAAGAAACCCTACATGCTCAGGTGGAGAGGGTTCCAGAGTCTGGGAGCCACAGAAACAAATGATCTTTCACCTTTGGTCCTTAGCCTGGTGCGCTGGACAACTAGTACGCTTTGATCATTGGACCTCAGGAACCTGCTGGGGGTGTAGGGACTGAGAAGATTAACAATATATGAATGTGCTTATCCATGTAAGGCCCTAAAAACTAGAACCAGGATCTTGAAGTGAACCCTGAAGGTAAATGGCAGCCAGTGGAGCTGGAAGAGAAGCAGTGTAACGTGGGTGAGTTTCAATGATTTGGTCAGAAGCCATCCAGTTTCTAAAGGGTCTAATAAGCAGGCATACAACAGCAGCAGCATAAACATGTCCTGGGGCTTAAAGGAGATGAGAGAGTAGTAAAACATACTTTTAGTCAAAAAGTGATTTATTGCCCTATGATTTATTGCCCCCTGCCCTTGAAACTTAATGTCTGGATATATTTTATTAGTGTCCGATGTAATAAAGCTTTGAACCTTTATGTCAAACGTTAATTTATGATAGGATGTGATGGTTAACAACTATTTGATCAACTAGGTCCTTGATCCTTAATGTCATTATACAATTCACAACCGATTTTACAATCGTGTGACAATATTGAACATGTGCAGTCCTCTATTCCAAGAGGCTCGTCTAACCCCTCCCTCACATCCTCTTCTGCCCCTCCTTAGCCCCCCTACTTTGGTCCTTTCTATCAAGCTAGTGATTTCATCCCCCTTCAGCATCTGACCTTGTTCCTTTATGTCAACAATTTATAGCTCAGGAATCCCCTTCCTCCACATCGGCCCCCCTCGATCCGCAGGTGTTTAGGAAACGACACCCCTACAATATCCAGGATTTTATTACAGAGATGTTTAGTTTTCCGCTCCACCAGCACGCCTCTCTTAGTTGCCTGCGTGAAGCTCACTTTTGCAATCTAGGTTTTAAAAACCTTTCTGACCATACAATAGCTAAGGGGTTACTCATAAATTGTTCGTCCACAGCAAACTGTCTCCTGCCAGAGATGTTTAGTTTTCCGCTCCACCAGCACGCCTCTCTTAGTTGCCTGCGTGAAGCTCACTTTTGCAATCTAGGTTTTAAAAAACCTTTCTGACCATACAATAGCTAAGGGGTTACTCATTAATTGTTCATCCACAGCAAACTGTCTCTTGCCCCTACAATAGCCAGGATTTTATTACAGGTGTCATTTACTACCCACCTACGTCAGAGCCCCCCTCAGGCCCCCCTCTGTTACGCGGCTGCCCGCACCCCCTCCTCTGATCCGAGCTCTTTAAAAACTCTCTCATTCCGCATACACTATGTCAGACTGAGAAAATCACAATCTTCAGAATGGGGAAAGGCCGAAGGAATCACTCCAAAAAAACGATGACCGATGCTTCATCTACCAGAGATAGGGTGAAAGAGGAGAGCTCCGATACACCGCCGCCAAGCCCCGATGCTTCATCATCTACCAGAGATGGAGTGAGAGAGGAGAGCTCTGATACACCGCCGTCAAAGACCCTGCTGTGTGAAAATGCTATAGCGATCCAGCAGATGCAGATGCCTGCAGGGGGTGGCAATCAACGTTCTACCTCTGCAGAGTCCAGCTCCCACCATTCGGCGGTAAAGATGCGCTGGAGCAAATCTGGTCCCTGGAGCCTTATGGCTACATCGGCAGTTTCGGCTACCGGTTCGAATATGAAGCTAAAGAGCTTCACCTGGTGCACGATGCAGCTCAAGACACTCCGCTGATCAAATATCTGTCACTTGCAGCTGTTCTCAGCTACAATGACTGGGCGGTGGTCAAACTTGCTATTCCACGCCGGGTGTACAGCGATGACAGAGAGAGGCCTCCATCCACCGCAAAACGCAACAGACCACAGAGTCTCCCATCGTATTGTGAAATCCAGGATGCGCCGGTTGCTTTAAGCGCATCCTGCATCCTGCATCAGCATGACGGGTTTCTACACGCAAACCAGCCTCGATGACCTGTGGGGGGCCGACAGCATTATACCCAGTCCAGGTTGGCTTCCATCTGCTTCTTCCCAATCAGCTTCTTCGCCTCCGAGATATAATGGGAGCCCTCGCCCACGGTCCGCACCACCGCTCTTTCTGAACGAAGGTTTCCAGAGGCTCCCGACGATTATGGAGGTTGAGGAGCCCGTTCGACCTGCGTCTGCCCCGGCTGCACTCTGTCCATGGAACGAGGAGGCCCCTGCTTCTCTGACCGTGCCCGATGTCCTCTGCAGCTGGAGAGACGAGACTCCGGAACCGCCTCCACCAACACCTGCGAGTCCCGAACCTCAGCGGTATTCACCCGAGCCGGCTGCACCCGCAGACGGCTACCCAGCTATGCTTCCAGCTGGTTCTGACGGGGGCTCGACTGCGTTGGCTCTGGAGGCATGCACGCTCCAGACAGATGATCCGCAACTTCAGACGGAGCACTGGATGTTTGACGACACTCTGGAGGTGTTGAAGGATGCCCTTCTACACATCGTGAACATTGTCATCAAAGATTTTGTGATTTCAATCTGCAGAGGATGCGAGGTAGACCAGCGCAGGCATGAGTGCCTTTTTGTCACTGAAAATGACTTATTTTACGATTTCCACTTTATGGAAATCCTGCAGAGGATTTTAACGCCTCAGCTGATTCCTGCTCTGCAACGTTTTCTGGCTCTGCACGACATGCACCTGAACGACGCTGCGCTGCTTGCTGTGGCTGTGACATTGTTGCACAAATTCAAAAAGATAAAACCTGTACATGCAGCTATATACACGGTTTATGATCGACTCTCAGAGGCTGACCTGCAAGCGTTGACTCTCTGCTGAGTGACTCTGATTACCGCAAACAGCTAAAAAAGAAAATTGACTCAGCCGCTTCACGATTATAGTCCCCATTCTTGATTGTTTTTTTTTTTAAATTTCATTTACTCTTATTAGAAATGTGCTTCTTTTTAAAAACTCTGATTAGTTTTTAGAAATGCACAATTCACACTGAAATAAAAACAGATGGTTTACACTCTTGATTAGTTTTTTAAGAAATGTGATATCATGTACAATTCAAACTGTGAAATAAAGAGATGCTTTTTTTAAAAAAAATTGTGTGTTTTCCTCAGAGATAAAATAGGTGATGGGTCTTAAGACGTATCATTTCTTCCACACATCAACCAGAGATGGGTGATCAGGCTGTTATGCAAAGGGTTTATTACACACCATCACATCCGGGTAGCTACGGAGGTGTGGAAAGATTCAGAGCCGGTTTACAGCGTGAGATTGGGCAAAAGGTTTCATCAGATAAAGCGAGTGATTTCCTATCACACCAGGACTCCTACACATTGCATAAGCCAGCCAGAGTTCGCTTTCCAAGAAATAAGGTTTTTGTCTCAGGCTCTCTAAAACAGTTTCAAGCTGACTTATGCGACATGCAGTTGCTATCAAAATCAAACGATGGATGTAATTACCTATTAACAGTCATAGATGTATTTTCAAAGAAGGCTTATGTACGGCCCCTCGTAAATAAAACAGCAAGAGTTGTTACAGAAGCCTTTGGTTCTGTTTTGAAAGAGAGCGGAACCCCTAAAAAACTGCAAACAGATGCGGGTAAAGAATTTTTTAATAAGAATTTTCACGCATTAATGAAAAAACACGATATCGTACACTTTGCCACAGCCAGCGATGTAAAATCCAGCGTTGTAGAGAGATTCAACCGCACTCTAAAAGGTAGAATGTGGAGATATTTCACAGCCAAAAACACTCACCGTTACATCGATGTCATTCAAGATTTAGTGCAAAGCTATAATAAGAGTTACCACTCCGCTATTAAAATGCCTCCGGCTAAAGTAAGCGTAGAAAACCAAGACCAGGTGTTGCGCAACCTTTACGGTTCTAGCTCTCTGAAGCCTAAAAAGAAACTAAAGTTTAAAAAAGGAGACGTTGTGAGAATTTCCAAACTCCGAGGTGTTTTCGATAAAAAGTAAGAGCAGAGTTTTACGCAGGAAGTGTTCACAATCTCCGACTGCATACGCCGTTCGCCCCCCGTTTACAAACTCAGAGACTTTGACGGTGAACAGCTGGAGGGTTCGTTTTACGAGGCAGAGCTGCAAAAAGTAAAAATATCTGCAGAGAGATCCTTCCACGTTGAGAAGATTTTAAAGCGCCGGACATACCGAGGGGAGCGACAAGTTTTTGTTAAGTGGGTCGGATGGCCTGACAAGTTCTGCAGTTGGGTCAGGCTTTCAGACATTCACGACGTTTAGAAAATGTTGTCCAGGATGGATGAAGGATTTTACATTACATTACCTAGCAACGCTAGCCATAATGTGTTTAAATATAACACCAGCGGCTGTTTTAGGGTGGCCCTAGCGCGTCATATTAATCTGAAAGGGCCGTGGCAGGTCGCATTAACCGAAATCACATACCCGCATACGTGGTTTAATTTGACGAGCGAGGATTCATTTTTTGAATGGCGCAGTATAGAGAACCGCGAGAAAGTCACCAGAGGAGAGATTAACCCAGGATATTATAAAAACCTGGATCAGCTTAAAACCGAATGCGAGTCCGCTATGAGAAAGATAAACTCTGGGGTGTACATAATTTTTAAGGATGCCGGTCGTACACTCGAATATCAGATGGGTGGTGATATAGAGTACAGATTTCCAGCACCTCTCGCTTACATGCTGGGGTTTGACCCTGAGGAATGGCTGACCCCTGAATTATTTACCAACGAGACACGCGTCAAATCAGCACCCCATCCTCCTGATTTAAGCGCTGGGTTTTCTCAGCTGTTCTGTTACACCGATATCGTTTCACACCAGATTGTGGGTGACGCATACGCGCCTTTATTGCGCACGGTGAAAGCAAAGCCTCATCTGAAGAAGGCTGCGACGGGGGTAACGTCGGATGTGATGACGCGCGCTGTGCAAAAAATCACAGAGTCTGATACGCAGGAGGGATCTGGAATTAGGGTTCTGTCAAGGAGAACCCGGAAAAGGCCCCCCGGTAAGCGTCAGAAGGGTGCTACTTCACGGAACGCCGACAGAAAAAAAGCCTCAGTTACACACGCGAGCCATAAGCGAAAGAGGTGCTCCCCCGTCTCTGACATATTCTAACCGTCATGGCTCTCCTTCACACCAAATCCTCTGAATGCACACTAGGTGAACTGGATCTTTTCACGGCACCGATGACCCAGATGTCCGTCGATGACAAAACTTATACAGAAGTGTTACCCGTATCATCCATTACAGACAGCGGACCTTTGGAATTTTACGTGCCGGGCGATGGTGAGCGCTACATGGATCTGAATGACACCCTGCTGTTTTTACGGCTGAAGATCACCAACGCCGACGGTTCCGCTCTGGCTGACACAGCCAGCACGGCTCTAATTAATTACCCTTTAAATACAATTTTTTCACAATGTGATGTGATCCTTGGCGACCGGCTTATTTCACAGTCAAGCGCCACACACCCATACAGAGCTATAATCGAAACTCTGCTGAACTATTCCGAGGAAAGCCTGAAAACCCAGTTTAGCGTGGGGTTGTTCTTTAAAGACACAGCAGGTGCCATGGATTCTGTCGTTACAAACAATGGGCCCAACCGTGGACTTAACCAGAGAGCAGTTTTTACCGCAAACTCTGCTGAAGTGGAGCTGATCGGGCCTCTCCATTCCGACATATTTTTCTGCGAGAGACTTCTTTTAAACTCTATCGATCTGAGGGTTAAGCTGACGAGAGCGAGTGATGCTTTTTGCCTGATGGGAGCTCGCGACTCCGCCTTCAAGCTGAAGATCCTGGGTGCATCGCTTTTCGTGAAGAAGGTCACGGTTTCCCCGGCCATTCGACTGGGGCACGAGTCTGCGTTGTTAAAAGCCAACGCTCTATATCCCCTGGCACGCGTGGCTATTAAATCATTCTCAGTCCCTCAAAATTCCAGAATGTGCAATCTGGAGAATCTTTTTCTAGGCACAATCCCTAAATATATAGTGTTAGGGATGGTGGACCACGAGGCTTTTACCGGTAGAAGAGATCTATCACCGTTTAATTTCCGGCACATGCATGTGGAATATCTAGCGCTGTGCAGAGACGGCAAGCAGATCCCTGCGAAAGCTTTCCAGCCATCTTTCGGACACCACGCATCGGTCAGAGAATTTTACAACCTGTTCACGGCAACATCCAGGCATTTAAAAGATCTGCCGCTCTCCATCAACAGAATCGATTATCAGCAGGGGTACACGCTGTTTGTGTCATCGGCAGGATTAAGATTGAACGCAGACGCTTTAAGCCCCATTGTCAATGGCAACCTGAGGCTTGAGATGCGTTTCTCCGCACCGCTGCGGCAGACGGCTACGCTAATTGTGTACGCCTGTTATGATTCAATTCTCGAGATAAACTCAAAGAGAGAGGTTCTGGTGGATTATTACTGATGGATAATCACGAGCTACATGAAATACTATCCCACTTGCTCGGGGATGCATTTCTAGGAGTGTTCGCTTCCGATGAGCTGACCGCGCTCCCGAAAAAAATCCCACGACCCGGCTATTTCATAGTAAACACACATCCGTCTAATTTACCCGGTGAACACTGGCTGGCGGGAGTTCTGGATCAGAATGGGACTGGAACATTTTTTGACTCTTACGGGTTTTCACCGGAGTTTGGACATTACCCTGAATCCATCCTGCGCTTTCTAAAGGAGCGCTGTTCGGAGATATTTTACCATGACACGCAGCTGCAGAGTCTAACATCTACCGTCTGCGGACATCACTGTATTTTCTTCCTGTGTCATAAAGCATGCGGGCTTTCTCTGAAACAAGTTTTGTCTAAATATCATAAAAATGTGTCTGTGAATGATTCCATGGTTTATAATTTTGTTAAAAAATACAGAAAGTGTATAAAGCATGAATGTAAAGAGTTGTATTTTTCTCACATCACCTGCTCTCTAAAAATGTTTAAAGAATGTTACGGAATATGAAATTTGCTTTGAATAAACATTTTATTGAGCAAAAAAAGTAGAACATGTTATTTTTTCGAGGACAGCAGTTTAAGGGGAAAAGCGGATCCATTTCTTGGAACGGAGATTATGGCCTTTATCAGAGCTGCTCCAGGCGGGGGATAAAATAATCTCTCTCTTCTTCTTCTTCCTCCTCGGGTTGCTCCAGGTGGGAGATAAAATAATCTTCTTCTTCTCACGAGGTTGTGATACGGCTCCGCTCCTGAGTTGTGTAATTTGCAGATGTGCAAAAGGGTTTGTGACCGTTGATAAGGGGATGTTTTTCTCCACCAGAGTGTTTAGAAAATTGATCCAGCCTGCAGGTTCTGATTGATTCTTCTTAAAAGGCTGTGTGATGTTTCGGATCAGGTCCAGGATGTGTGAGCCTTTCTCCACATCGCCATTATATATAAACTCCCCTGAAGGAGTCCAGCAGGATGACACCTTTTTCAGCAGGTACTCTGCGTTTCTCCTGTTTCGCGTGGGTAAGCTCTGCAGAACTTCCCGTATTAATACATCGGATTGTGTGTCAGCGGCTGCAGCTGGGATGGCCTCATTCAGACTCACAGGAGTACCAATTTGCGAATCTTCCTTCACGCCAGCCCTGGTTAGAGTGAGATACCGTTGAAGCAGCATGTTGTATTTCTTGATTTTTTCATAAGGTACTACCCCCGTCTCATTCATAATTAATCTCATATCAGCGTCAAGATTCTCCTCCGCCGTGTCTCTGATGGTGGGTTTAGGATTTGCCAGGCGCTGCATCTGATGAGGAGATACGAGAAACATTTTCTGTGAAGTTTTGACGCTCATGCTTTGTTACGAACGTCAGAAGCTACGCCCCTGTTCGTCCTTGGTGTTTCCTGCCGCCTGATTGACAGCTCCTGCCTCTCTCCCTGCAGCTGCGGATATAGCGCACCTGGACCTGATTCCCTTAATTGCTGTGGGAGCTTCTACAAGAGGGCTGGAGCTCCTGACAGTCGAGGAGGACAAGCTTGGCGTTACAACCTTGTTTGTGCTCCCTTTGTCGTTAAAGACACTTTAGAAAAACTCTGTCGATACTCTTAGGTGACCGTTTCGGCCCTACTTTACTGAGAGCATTTTGTTTAGTTATCATTTTCACTGATAACCTTTTTCCGGTCTTATTAGATCCTATTTTTGTTTATGCTCTCCCTGTCGTGTAGCTTTCGTGCTCCGACTTATGATCGTTAAAGATCCCTCTTTCTGTTTGTATAATATATAATATTTTCGTTACCAGTAGTTCTTCGGGTTAAAGTTCGTTACTGAACCTCTTTCTTTTTGTAGCCGTCAGCCTTATTAGTGCGCCGCCCGGTCTCACCTTCTGTGAGACCCTATTTGAGTTATAACCGTTTAAAGCCGTGTTTTTCGTTAAAACCTGTTAGTTTTCGTTTAGTAAAAATTGTGTTTCGTTAGGGAAACACCCTCTTTTTGTTCTCTCGTTTGTGTTTGTACATAAATAAACAAGGTTAAACCTGCTCTGCCTTGGGTTTATGTTACCCCTCTGCTCCACACGTTAACATCTACGCCGGGGTTTGTAACATAAGTGGGGGCTCGTCCGGGATATTTGTCGTTTTTATAGGCCGTGGAGTTAATTAGATACCTTGTCAGAGTGTTTTAACCTTGTCTGTGTGTGTACAGGTCACATTGCCTTCAACCATGGCTCTTTTCGACTTGGCTGCATTCGTGGAGGCCCCATCCCTCGAGGTATTGAGGGGCTGTCGTAAGGCCGACCTGCTGTTGGTAGCCTCCCACTTTAAGTTAAATATTCCGAAGAAAATAGTAAAAGATGAGTTACGAGAGATGGTGACTGAATACCTGGTAGCCCAGGGAATTTTATCTCTCCCAGAGGATAAAACAGCGCCCACCGACGCCAGCGGAGAGGGGGAAAACCTCCCCGCAGACGCAAAACAGGTGTCGGAGAGTGAAGAGGAAACCGAGGAGAAATACTCCCAAAAGACGCCCTCGCCAAAGCCTCTGCCTTCCCCGGAGAGGGGGAGCCTGGATGGAGCTCGTGTCAAGCTGAAAATAGCCCGTCTTCAGATCGAGGCTGATGAGAGAGCTCAAGAGAGAAAGTTACAAGTCGAGCTTGAACTGCGCCGACTGGAAATCCTGACTGAGGCAGACACGAGGGTGCGTCTTCGCCGCTTGGAGCTGGAGGCCCAAGCGCCCAAAGAAACGGACATTCATAAATCCGCTGCACCTGCTGCGGAGGTGACTAAGCCAGAGACCGGTGCGCGGTCGAGCGAAACTGACGGGGACCTGTCATCCGGCCAGGTTCCAGAGTCTCTCCCGACACCGGCCCCTTCTAGTCCCCTTGATCTAAGTAAGTGCATCTCCCTAATGCCAATATTTAGAGAAACTGAGGTGGATGGCTACTTCACAGCATTTGAGAGGATCGCGGCTGCCCTGAGATGGCCGAGGGATGCGTGGCCTCTGCTGATGCAGTGCAGATTAAGTGGAAAAGCCCTGGAGGTAATGTCTGCTTTATCCGTTTCTGACTCAATGAATTATGAATGTTTGAAAAATGCAATATTAAATGCTTATGAGCTAGTTCCTGAAGCGTACCGACAGAGATTCAGAAACAATTATATTAAACCTGGACAAACTCATGTAGAGTTTGCTAGAGAGAAAAACTCTCTATTTGATAAATGGTGTGCTGCGTCTGATATGCAGAGCTTAAAAGAATTAATTTTGTTAGAAGAGTTTAAAAGAAAGCTCCCTGAAAGATTGGTACACTATTTAAATGAACAGAAAGTGTCAACTTTAGCTGCTGCCGCCTTGTTGGCTGATGAGTTTTCCCTTACTCATAAAATGGAAAAACCTGTGAGACATGAAGCTGCTAAACAACAGAAAACGTCTCAGAAAGCCCCAGAGCAAAAAGACAACTTGACCTGCCGTTATTGTCATAAAGCAGGCCATGAGCTCAAAGAGTGTTTCTTGTTAAAAAGAAAACGACAGCAGCCGAGCCCTCGGCAAGAGATTGGTTTTATAAAGCACTCAGCACCTGCTGATAAAAAAAGAGAAACTGAGCAAGTCCTAAACCCATGTTTTGAACCCTTCATGTTAGAAGGTCACGTCTCATTAGATGAACGCTCAGAAGAACAAACCGCTGTAAAAATTCTGAGAGACACAGGTGCCTCGCAGACTCTGATTTTAGAAGGAGTGTTACCCTTTTCATGTAAGAGTTCTGCTGGCTATTCTGTGTTACTGCAAGGTGTGGAGATGGGTTCGCTACCTACACCTGTGCACGCTGTGTACCTACACTGCCCTCTTCTCCGGGGGAAGGTGAACATGGCCGTAAGTGCTGAACTGCCCATAAAAGGGGTGGATATTCTGCTAGGAAATGACCTAGCAGGTGGAAAAGTTGTCCCTAACATGGAACTGCTTAATAACCCTGTGTTACAGAACACATGTTCCGCTCATCTTGAGTCCGATTTTTATCCTGCCTGTGCTGTCACCCGCTCCCAAGCAAAACGCGCTGGTGACGTAACTTTAGAGGGAACTGTTTTTATTCCTCTCCTTTCAGATGAGGCTCAGCCTGAGAAAGACTGTATTAGTCCACCAGAGCCTGAGGATAATGGAGGCCCCCTCATCAGCAGCTTGTTGCCTGTATCGAGGGAGGACCTTCTCAGAGCTCAGCAGATGGACGACTCCTTAAAGCCTCTTATGCATTTGGCAGGTGATGTAAACCCAGACTCAAAGAAAATGTATTATTATCTAGATAACCAGGTTTTATTCAGGGCCTGGCCTCTCCCTGCTGCGGAGGGAGCTGAGTGGGGGCTGGTAAAGCAAATCGTGATCCCCACCTCTTTGAGACCAGAGCTAATAAAGATTGCTCATGAAAGCAACTGGTCTGGACACTTTGGAGTAAACAAGACGTATCAACTTTTGCTACAGCATTTCTTCTGGCCAGGGATGAAGCGGCAGGTGTCGGGTTTTTGCAAAGGTTGCCATGTGTGTCAACTAACTGGCAACCCAAACCAAGTCCTGCGCGCTGCTCCTCTGCATCCCATTCCGGTGGTGAAAAACCCTTTCGACCACATAATTGTGGATTGTGTAGGACCTTTACCTGTCTCTAAGACAGGGAAAAGATTTTTATTAACCATCATGTGTGTTTCTACACGTTTCCCAGAAGCGGTGCCATTGTCGTCCATAACCTCAAAATCTGTCATTAAAGCCCTGACTAACTATTTCTCAGTTTTCGGGTTACCTCAAATATTGCAAACAGACCAAGGTTCCAACTTTAGGTCTAAAATCTTCCAGCAGGTTGCCCGCACTCTTGGAATCAAGCATGTGATGTCGTCTCCATACCACCCTGAAAGCCAAGGGGTGCTGGAGCGGTGGCACCAAACACTCAAATCAATGTTGAAAAAGTACTGTTTTTCTACTGGTAGATCTTGGGAAGAGGGACTACCTTTTATGTTGTTCGCCGCCAGAGAAGCTGTGCAGGAGTCCCTGGGGTTCAGCCCAGCCCAGTTGGTCTTCGGACACACTCCCAGAGGACCTCTTAAGGCCCTCAAAGAAAAGTTCCTGTGGCCTTCCCCGCAAAACGGCATACGAACAGATGAATATGTAAGTTCGTTCCAAAAACGCTTAGCTGAAGCTAACCGCATGGCTCAATCACACCTCTCAAAAGCAAAGGAGGAGATGAAAAGACAGTTTGATAAAACTGCCCAGCTAAGACAGCTGAATGTAGGTGACGAGGTGCTGGTGCTCCTCCCCGTTGTGGGCTCGTCCCTTACTACTAAGTTCGAGGGTCCTTTTGTAATCTCTAAGAAATTAGATGATTGCCACTTTGTAATTAAGACCCCTTCTCGCACGCGTCAGTCTAGGAAATGTCACATAAACATGCTGAAGTTATATCATCGGAACCCGTCTTCGCCGACTACAGCTCCCATTCTAACCGTTTCTACGCCTGTGATTTCTTCCCTTCCGGAAGATCAGGATGACATCCATCTGTCGTTCAAACCATCGGTCAGCCCCAGGCTAACCAACTCGGAAGCTCTTAAAGTGCTCCCTACCCAGCTAAACGACCTGTCGGAGAAAGTTAAGCAGGATGTAATAGCGCTTATCTCTGCTTATCCTGAGTTATTCTCGGACATTCCGACCCAGACCTCCGTCATCCAGCACGACGTTAAACTGAGTAATGAGCACCCCATCAAGCAACATCCGTATCGTGTTAATAATGTTAAACGAAAACTGATGAAAGACGAAACCGATTATCTTCTGCAACATGGGTTTGCTGTCCCCAGCACAAGCCCCTGGAGCTCCCCCTGCTTGCTAACTGGGAAGCCGGATGGGACTTCACGATTCCTAACAGACTACCGAAAACTGAACGCAGTGACGATTCCTGACTCCTACCCTCTACCCAGAATAGACGATTGTGTAGACAACGTAGGATCTGCTAAATATGTGACACGGTTAGATCTGCTTAAAGGTTACTGGCAAGTACCCTTGACCCCTCAAGCATCCGAATTATCAGCTTTTGTCACTCCGGACACTTTCCTCCAGTACCGCGTGTTACCTTTTGGCATGAGAAACGCGCCCGCTACTTTCCAACGTCTGATCAACACCGTTTTGTCTGGTCTTCCTTCCTGCAATGCATATCTCGATGATATCATAGTATACACGTCCAACTGGCCAAATCATCTGGAGGTGCTGCGACAGGTATTCGACAGGCTTAAACATGCCAACCTTACTATCAACCTGGCAAAATGTGAGTTTGCAAAAGCCAAAGTTTCGTATCTGGGGAAAGAGGTAGGCCAAGGTCAAGTCAAGGTGTTGGAGGACAAAATAAAGGCGATGTCCTTGTTTCCTGTGCCCGTGACTCGCCGAGAGCTAAGAAGGTTCTTAGGGATGGTCGGCTACTATAGGAATTTTTGTAGGAATTTCTCTTCAGTGGTCAGCCCTCTGACTGACTTATTAAGTCCGAAAAGAAAATACGAATGGACCAGTGAATGCCAAACTGCGTTTGACTCTGTGAAAAAATTAATGTGCTGTGCTCCCATCCTTTCAGCTCCGGATCTTAGCCGACCTTTTAAACTGGAGGTCGACGCCAGTGCAGAAGGTGTTGGGGGAGTTTTAATACAGGAGGATGACGACGGAGCTGATCATCCCATTGGTTACTTCTCCAAGAAGTTCACCTCCTACCAACGTAACTACTCAACCGTGGAGAAAGAAACGTTGGCCCTCCTGCTATCATTGCAGCACTTCCATGTGTATGTGGGATCAAGCCCTGCTCCCACGGTGGTATTTACAGACCACAATCCTCTGACTTTTCTGCATAGGATGTATAACCACAACCAGAGGCTGATGCGGTGGGCCCTGATGCTACAGGAATTTTCTATCCAGGTGGTCCATAAAAAGGGCACAGAGAATGTCCTTGCGGATGGACTCTCCAGAGGTTGTGCCTGAGATAGGACATTATTAGCACCCATATATATATATATCTTGATAGTTCTTCCTCCTGACTTCCATTTTGTCTTTACAGCTGCCATTGAGTCTTCCTTGTAGGATGGAGAGTTATGCCCTCTTTAGGACATGGCTGTTTGTTATTTTGGTAGAGTTGCGGTCTAGAGGCTAGCGTTGGCCGTTAAATGTCGACCATCTCGGGGGCACTCCAGGAGGAGTAGGGGCCTTCCTCTCTCTTCACTGGTTAGTATGTGAGTTCTCACATGTGCTTAATCAACCCGCCATGAAGCCGCATGAAGACCAGGCTGAGTTAGCTAGTTTTGATAGGCAGCCAGCGGAAACTCTTTGGTGGTCCCCTTCTTAAGGGGAGGAAGTCTTAGTTTTAAAAATAGGAAGTGTTGTATAATGCCCCTAACACTGTCTATTTTTTTTTTTATGTGAGGGGGTGTTACGAACGTCAGAAGCTACGCCCCTGTTCGTCCTTGGTGTTTCCTGCCGCCTGATTGACAGCTCCTGCCTCTCTCCCTGCAGCTGCGGATATAGCGCACCTGGACCTGATTCCCTTAATTGCTGTGGGAGCTTCTACAAGAGGGCTGGAGCTCCTGACAGTCGAGGAGGACAAGCTTGGCGTTACAACCTTGTTTGTGCTCCCTTTGTCGTTAAAGACACTTTAGAAAAACTCTGTCGATACTCTTAGGTGACCGTTTCGGCCCTACTTTACTGAGAGCATTTTGTTTAGTTATCATTTTCACTGATAACCTTTTTCCGGTCTTATTAGATCCTATTTTTGTTTATGCTCTCCCTGTCGTGTAGCTTTCGTGCTCCGACTTATGATCGTTAAAGATCCCTCTTTCTGTTTGTATAATATATAATATTTTCGTTACCAGTAGTTCTTCGGGTTAAAGTTCGTTACCGAACCTCTTTCTTTTTGTAGCCGTCAGCCTTATTAGTGCGCCGCCCGGTCTCACCTTCTGTGAGACCCTATTTGAGTTATAACCGTTTAAAGCCGTGTTTTTCGTTAAAACCTGTTAGTTTTCGTTTAGTAAAAATTGTGTTTCGTTAGGGAAACACCCTCTTTTTGTTCTCTCGTTTGTGTTTGTACATAAATAAACAAGGTTAAACCTGCTCTGCCTTGGGTTTATGTTACCCCTCTGCTCCACACGTTAACATCTACGCCGGGGTTTGTAACATGCTTCTTTATCTTTTTATGACGCCGGCTATCAATTCTCCTAATAGAGGCGCTACAGCCGCCAGTAGAATCGGTAGGAATCCGCCTCTGACTGGTTAAAATTTGTTTCTTTTTAAGAGGCGTGATTCTTTTATCAACCAGTCTGCGTAAGAGGCTCTTATTTTTGGATAATTTCCGATATTGCAAGGGAGAAAGTTGGATATTCCCTTTCAGCACGTTTAAAGCAATTTCACACAGAGCATGCACTACATCCGGAGCGCAATGTTTTAAAAAGTCCTTACGTTTCTGAACACTCATCCGATACAGGGCTTTGAGCTGAGCGGCATTGCGTTTTATCCTGGCAGACATTATGCCATTTAGCTACATATACAGCGGGCCACTGACCAGGAAGTACACCTGTCCGTAGTCTATAGTTTTCTGGCGTGTCAGGGGTCAAATCCACAATTAAATACCCATGCGGATGCTGTGTTGCGTCCTGGAAACTCTCGAGAAAATATCTTTTCTGTGTGGGGTAGATTTGGTTTGCTAAAACACTGATTTGCAATTTATCTCGTGGATTTTTAAACAGAATCAAATAATTACTGTTTAAACTAATTGTTCGGCTGTTTTTACCCTGGTGGAACAGATTTTGCGAAAGCAGCAGGACACTCATATTCTTGTGATGTCTGTACTGAGTAAAGATTTTCACCACCTCTGGGTTGTCCGACGCTTGAATCATTAAATCATATAAAATCACCAAATGTGTTTGTTCAGGTGGAAACGTCGTCGAATGAAGATGGGAGACCCTCCATGAAACGAATATTTTTATTACAACGTTTCAAATCATCATACATTTTCTGATATGAGGTATAAAACCACACAATATTTACAGACACTTCGGTCATACAGTGTTGACAGTCTTGCAAAAGGCTTTTTACAAAATAGGATTTCCCACAGCCGGATGGTCCAACCACCATTCCGCTGAACGGGGTCTTCAGTCTGGGCTCAAAATTAGTTTCCATTCAATCTAATACCCAAAAGGTAAAGTTGTGCCGTCAGGGAACAATCTTCTTTTGTCATACACAACCTGAAACTTTTTCACAAATGAGGCGTTTGTGAGGATGAACCCTTTTGTATCTCTCCTAACTGTGTTCTGCTGGGCCTGCAGAAATCCTCCTCTCTCTCCATCCAAATACCCTTCGACCAGTTGAGACACGGTGTCAAAATTGAGCCGATTGGATGAGTTAAAAGATTGCGTGATGCCCTTCGCTTTCAAAACAACCTTTTTCTGCTTCCTGGTAATATAACAGTAACTTTTCGGTCCCGAAGAGGCAAACTGCTCAATCGAATCACCTGAAATCTCATTCGTAAGATCACCAAGAAATGCACCTGTGGGCAGGACAGATTCACCTTGTTTCACTGAATATATGACAGAGTCTGTGTCCATGTACAAAACACGGGATTCTAATTTATGCAACACTTCCAACAATTTCAGACGTGCGTATGCTGTTGTAAAAGCTGCAATAAACACATTGTTTGTTCTGTTAGGAGGTGCCACACATTTCGAGTTCAAACAATGCTGCACCAGAACCATCGCAGCGCTTATAAAATGGAAATATTTAACCTTGTATTTACCGGATAACAAAAGGCTAAAAAACTCGTCAGGGTCTTTGACAAAGCTTGTCTGTGTGAGGTCATTTCGCTGAGCAAATTTCCCCCACAGAGAGTTTAACAATAATTTAGAGATGGATCGTTTGGCAGGATTGTATTGGATTTTTGATATGTCAAGATGTATCCCCTGATTGATTTCGTATTCTTCCACATATCTCCTTTTCGATTCATCATCGGTCACACCCGCGGGGAAACCTGACGCGTGCTGCTTATGCTTGAGAAACGTGTGGATGTAATCCACAAACACGTCAGAGCTCCGCCTCTCGAAATGCCACACTTCGATCATTTTCGTGACAATGTACCCTCTCTCCAGAGCTACATTAAACTCCTCGGTCACCCAAACTCCTGTCAACGCGCGTTCTTCAGAATTGTGACTGCATGACGCACTCTGATTATTCACCTCCGCGCATGTGCGACAGAGTGTGAAGACCAGTTTCCCCTTCGAGGTTTTGTATGGTAGAACCGGGAAGAAGAGTTCTCTGGGAGGGTTCACCACGGCTTTAATGAACCCGTAATAGCTTCTAGGATCTTCAAAATCTTTTACAATAATTACCGGATGGCCTATCGGGTAGCTTTTACTCGCGTTAACCCAGGGGTAAAGGCTGGTAAAATCAACATAGCGCACCTCTTCATCGCTCTGCGCCGAATACCTGAGACGGATCGGACATGTGCGGCCTCCGAACAAGGCCTCGCGGGGCTGCAGGGGAGGGGGCTCAAATCGCTGCACAAACTCTCTCACCTCAGGATTCGTTTTAATCATATCCTCCCATTGATTCTCCCAAATTACCTCGAGCTTTACACGGTGGATTGATTTTAAGGCTTGCAGTTTTTCAACGGATTTGTCATAAATTTCCTCAAAAGTGATTTTTCTCAAAGGGCAGGTGGCGGATGGCATAAAACACACGGGACATCCGTGGTAAAAACACCCTAAATATTCAAATGCGTGCTCTACCCCTGATATTACGGCAAATCCATCGAGAAAATACTCTCCTATTTTTTTCTCACCATCAGGTTTCAAGGCGTGCTGAATCTCGACATTTTTACAATGCGAGATCCATTCTAACCACACAATGCTCGCGTTCGAGTATGCTTTCCGCTGAGATCTATAGTTCAGGGGGCAGGGTATGGCTAGAGTGTTTGGTTTCAGAAAATTACCTCTAAACACATTTATACACGCTGAAGCTATGGTGACGGCGTTTGTGGGATCGATGCTTGTTTCAGAGAAAAACTTATCTCTGAAAATGGAGCATGCTTTAAACAAAATCTCCACGTCGTTCCTGCAGTAAAACAGCGCTTCCTTCTTAAAATCAAAGCGCCCCTTACTCGCATCCGTGTACCATTCTGAAAATGTATTTTGCTGTTCCGCGGACATTTGATCAAACCCGAAGTCTGAGACGGGTGGGTAAGGGCCTATATAACTCAGATTCTGCAGTGAAGAGAACTTGTGAGGGAAAAAACCTTTAGCTGAATCTGTAAAGCCGAGCGCGGTGGGAAGATTGGCGAGTTTCATCGTCAGAAAGCTCAGAGAGTCGATAAATCTTAAGCAAAAGTCCGGTTCCGTGAAAGACAGAATCTTGCTCCCCTGCATGAGAACGCTCCCTGGTTTTATTTTTAATTGAATCATCGCTTTGAGGATTATGTAAGAATCGAATCCCCTAGCGTTGTGGGCTATAAATGTGTAGTTTGCGAATTTAGGTCGTCTGAATCGCAAGATGAACGCCTGTATGCACTCAACGCCATAGTTTTCCCATGTTTCCCCCGAATGGGATTTTGCGCAGATCAAAAATGGTGTGTGAACGCCGTCTTTATCGAGAAATGTTTCAACATCGTAATAAATTATTTTATCCGACAATCTTTCATCTTTTTTTACGGGTTGGATGTAGCATTGGTGGCCGTCGCCTTCAGGCTCCCCGCAGGTGACGCACTTGGGTTTTTGACAGACGTGTGCCGAGCTGGTTTTGGTGATTGCCACGTAATACGCACGTTTACATATTGGGCATTTTTTTATCAAATCGCACGGGCTTACATGCTTGTCCGCCTTAGGTCTGAACCGGCGCCTTGTGCTGGTCGAAACAGACTAGATTTCGACATATACGATTACAGTCAGAGCATGTGATGAGTGAGAGTTCTGACTGAGTGCAGATAGAACTGTCACACACGCGACAATACCACTGACAGTGGTGCGCGCTTATGGAGTGATACTCGGTGAAGCAGAAATTGCAGAAATATCTAGCCTCTAAAAAAGCTTTAATGTTCATTATACCGTGGTAGTGGTGGTTTAACAGGAGCAGGAACAGTGGATTTGAGCGGTCTGCGAATGCGGTTTCAAATTTGGAGATCACACTTGCGGTTCTATAAAAGATGACTATTTTTCTTTTAACAATTTTTTCAAAATCCGCGACATCGCTGAATGATACGGGGGTTTGATCAGAAAGTCCAGCCTGGTTTTGGAGATGTTTAGCCATCTCCAATAACTCTCCATCTGTGGAACCAGGAATTAACAGACTTGCGATGCTGAGCGCAAAGCAGAGGGCATGCTCACCCGGCAGCGGAATCGTGAGATATTTACGCTTTTTGCGCACCAGTTCACAGTCTAAAGTTTTTTCAAGTTTACGTTTCCCTGAGCCTGACGGGTTGTTTACAATCTGCATTGTGAAATGAAAATCATTATCAGCCGCCAGAGCTGCGTTTGATTGAACCAGATTATCGAAAAACTCCTGCAAATTTGGTAGAATATTTTCACCATCAACGGTGAAGGTGGTGTAATGATTTACGTTTTGAGTTGCGATTTCAAATTGGATTACATCGTTTGTGCGGGCCATCTCCCTACCTCTCTGCGCGAATCTATTTAAAACCTCCATAATGCTAAGATAAAACTCGGCCAGATCTGTGACTCCGTCGTTGACCGCAAATGAGACGCTTTCTCTGATTTCGCGCTGATTAAAAGCTTCGTTAGCGCTTGACGCAACGCCACCTCCCTGTTGATGGGTGATCTCATTTACCGGATCCTGTGCAGAAGGCTGAACGTTTCGCTCGCCGTGATTAATTAGAGGATCTAAAATCGAATTTAACGTGCGCGGCGAAGGAGGTGGAATGTTTAAAAGAATCTGGTCTATAAGCTCACTCACGCTCTGGTCTGACTCATGCTGATTATCAGGAGGATTTAACCGTGATTGATCATCATGAGGAGAGGTCGGTTCTGGTTGGATCGGAGGATAGTGTGGTTCTGGTTGGATCGGCGAGGGCTGTTCTGGTTGGAGCTGAGAGGCTGGGTCTGGATGGAGCGGAGAGGATGGTTCTGATTCATCAACCCCTAAATTTTCAACAAGAGACCTTAAGGCTATAGGTCCAGGGTAGTCCAAACCTTCAACTGTTGACTCAAGCAAAACCCTCAAAGCCTGCAAACCCGGTGTATCTGACATTTTAAAGACATGCAACAAATACAGATAAGAAAAGAAAAATCAACCTCGAAATCCCATGAATGCTCGTAAGATGAAAAAGTCCTTTGCTCCTCTTCTTACAAGTTCATATTCTCCTGAAAGAATGATACCACGTAAAGACCTGTTATAGGATTTCTGAATCCTGTACCGCTTCTCTATTTCATTCTGTATCTCACACACACCCACACACACACACACATCTGAACACACCCACTTCCTTATCTCCTACTTTAAATAAACTGTGTTGGCAGCCGCTCGAGGCAGATCACACTCTGTCCTGAGTTGGTCTGTCACCATTTTGCAAAAGGTTCTATGTCTGTGTCTTATTATGTCTATCTCCCTTATTTCCTCAGCGTCAGACAGTTAGGTGATTGAGAAAATCCCTAACATAAATTGGTCCTTCGAGCGGTGCCTGGGGGTCTTTGCTGTCGATGCCAGATGCCATCCGCCGGACAGTGCAGCGCCCTGTTTTCGCTGGAGGTCGGCGCCTGGGGTCTGGCGTTGCCAGGGGGCCACCGGGTCAGCGAACTCAAGCTTCTGAGCTGGGGAGATCTGGTGAGACATTCTTGTTTATGTGTGGATCCTAACTCAGAGTACCCTAAAGTTTGGCTTTTGAGCGTTTGGCCGATATAAACGCAATTAGTGGCAGGTCTTTGGGCGTTTTGCCAGGAAATAAACGCTACTCTGGACTTATATGCTATTAACTTGGAGCACCCTAAATTATGGCTTTTGGGCGTTAGGCCTTATTATAAACGCTGATATTGGCAGGTCTTTGGGCGTTTTGCCGTGAAATAAACGCTATCTCCAGTTATATGCTATTGACACAGAGTACCCTAAATTGTGGCTTTTGGGCGTTTTGCCTTGATATAAACGCTGTTTGGCAGGTTTTTGGGCGTTTTTCCCGGAAATAAACGCTACTCTGAAGTTGAACAGCTGTGATAGATACGCCGGTAAGGGAACTGTGGGAGTTTCGGATGGTTTTTGAGCGTTTTTGACCGTGATAAACGCAATCTCCTGTTGTATGTCTGTTAGTCTGTCTGTCTATTTGTTTGTTCATTGGTTGATAGCAGTGGAACGGTTTCCCACACAGATAGGAGGTAGACTTCCACCTACTTCCTAGTGCATGATCTGAGTGTGTGGATGTTTTTTGTTAAGGTGTGGCTGATGGTATGTAGTAGCATTTGTCCTGGTGCTGAGGTATGTGTGGCTACGTGGATGAATGACCAGTTATTGGTGGTCTTGGTGTGATTTGCGGTGTGCCTGCTGGAACTTTGTCTAATCCTGTTGCGTTTCATGAGTGAGCTTGGAACCAGAGTGTGTGCTGCTGCTGAGTGTGTGCTGGAGGTGTGTCTGAGGTTCTGGTTCTGATCCGTGTGGGCTCAGGGCCTGTGTGTTACATGCTGCTGTGGTGTCTGTCTGGAGGCGTGACTGTTCGTGTGTGTTTGCTTGAGCTGCAGCAATGAAAAGCACAACAATTTATTAATTTGGCCCCAAATTCACATTTTGTGCTATCTACATTAAACTAAATGTCCCACACGCAAAGCAGAATAACTACAGTGGCAAACTCATGAACGGTGAATAATAAAACATTATTTTGGCATCATTAACAGCACAAACGCACACAAAGGATTACTAAATTAGGTTGATAACTCCTGAAATGAATAAAATTGAACTATAAAGGACTAAATAGATAAATAAACAGCGAAGAATTAATGAATAGTAATGGATAGTTACATGAATATATATATGTAACATTTTTTAGCACAAAGAAATTAGATGACCCTGGAGATGAGCAGAATTGGATGACAATTCAATCACACATCCTAAATAGCAGCATAAAGGAGTTTTGGAAATTAGTTAGACTTTGAACAGTTAAATGGTTAACGTAATATATAATATAAATATAATTTGTAATTATAAAGTAATATAAAGTACTGCAGGAGACCGGTAGTTCTAATCCTAATTTGAACGACAAAGACACAGATAATTCAAAAAGTTGATCTACAGAGTCACAGTGTCCGGGTTTTAAGGNTTGTGTAATAAAAAAATCTTATTTTGTGACTGCAGTAGTGGAGGTAGGTTCATTAAAACTAAATAAACAATTCGAACATTTCAAGTTCTGTGTTAATAATCACATTTGTCCTTGATACATTCTCATCATCATTTCACGCTCCACAAGCTTCATATTATAAATGTGTGAAAGTGCCTCAAATATTTTTAAATGATTGAATGTTTAAAAAGGCTATTTAAGTCGGGAGGATTTTTTTTAATCAACTTCAGTGTAAGATTTGATTTTTTTTACTTTTAACTAACAACCAAACTTTGAAACATACTAAAACTTTTTTAAAAGTGTTTCTCTGACTTTGTTTTTCACATCTTTTTCCATCCGTCTGTTTTAACATTATTGTGAGTGGAGACACAGCCCTTCACAGGAAGGCATTTTTTTCTTTAGAGTATAATTTCAAACAGAAAGATCAAGGAACAACCATCACTAAATAAATAAATAGTCTCATAATTTTTTAGTAGAAATTAGTATTTGTAGTGAACACGTCCATAGGCAGATGTTTTCACTTATTCATGCAGCCTCTTTAAAAACACTGCATAATTACTTTTAAAGGTAATACATACGATGTTTCTGAATTTCAGGAAAGAACCGCCCTCTCCACCTTTTGAAAAATGTGCAACACTCCACCAGCCCCTGAGAGGGATCGCCCAGTTAACCTTGTGCAGAATCAAACAATTCTTCCCTGGAAAGTTAGAATATAGTCGTAGACAACTTCTCTAGCAGTAATCTGAAACGCATTTCTCCAAATATCATGCCGAACGTTAGCTAACCTGTCGAGCAGAAAACCAGCAACTGCGGCGTCTGTGGGGAGGCCAACCTTCTCTTTCAGCGCACGCCATCGTTGAAAAGATTCTCCTAAAAAAACTCTGGTCTTATTTCTCACTTCGGAGGCCTTTCTCTTCTTATCATAGACTTCAAAGACTTTTTCTCGTCCAACTCTCAGCCATTTTCAAAAGAACCCGGGGAGAACGGAGAGATGAAGGTGTATTGCTCTGCACAGAGTGCACAGGAAGTGAAAACTAACCCAGGAGCGAGCACGTACAATGACCTTGCTTTAGCTTCACCAAACTGATTGACAGTTATGCAGACCAGTGGTTTAGATGATCCACCTGGAAGTAAAGAACATCCGCAATACTTTAAGTAAGAAAGAGATCATATTTAAAGAAACAAGCAAAAAATTACTAATATCCATCACTCCATCTTCTTGCTTATCTGGGAGATGCTCTTAGGGTAAACAGCAGATCCACCACCCGTCATCATCATCACCCTCCAGCTCATCTAGAGGGACTAAGGTGTTCCCAAGCTAACTAAGAGACATAATCTCAGTGAGTCCTGGATCTGCCCGAAGGTCCCTTCATGTTGGAACTTGTCCAATGAGGTTTACAGACCACCTTAAGTGGCTCTTTTCAAAGCAAAGGAGCATCGACTGTAATCAGAGTTTTTCACCCTAACCCTCAGGGTGAGTCCAGCTACTCTGCAAAGAAAGCTCAATTAGGCGTTTGCATTCACATTCTTTTACCAGTCTCCACCCATAGCTGTGGGTATGTAGATTTAAGAGATTCTCTCATTGCAACACATAAATGCCCGTAAATGCCCTGTATTTATATAGTGCCTTTTAGAGTCCTAAAACCCTCCAAGGCGCCTTAAATCACAATCATTCACCCATTCACACACACATTCACAAGCTGATGGTGATGAGCTACATTATGCCCTGAGGCACATTGGAAGGGGTAAGGCTGCTGAACACAGGCACCACCAGTCCTTCCGATCACCACCAGCGTGTAGGAAGGGTGAAGAGTCTTGCTCAAGGACACAACGACTGCGACAGCGGGCTCCTAACCTCTCTGCCACTGTTGCCCCAACAGACTAACCCGGTAATGGCAAACTATCACCCTAACCCTAAAATTGATCCTCTAGAATCTAAGGTCAGACTTTTCTCAGAACTGGACACTGATATATGCTTGATAATTCAAGAAATGGTTTGATGCCTATACAATACACACTTTCTACATATCTGGAAACCCCCCTGATTGCATCATCAGTCATCATCCTGATTTTCCTTTTAATTGCTTGTTAAATCTTAGAACTGGTTATTTCCTCCTGTCCTACCAACAGTCTGGTGTACAGCACACTGATGTGTCTGTTTAGAATCACACAATGACCTAACTTTGTGTCAAGAGTCCAATTTATAATGCTGACACCCTGAACACCATGCATTCAACTGAGCTTACAATGATCCTTTTCTTTGTCCCATAGCTGTGTTTTTGTTCTGTCTTCTATTTTATATATCCAGTGTCTGTATTGAGTTTATTTGACTACAGCATCCATTCAAAGGTGTGGATCACTCATTTAATCAACACATTTGCAGATGTCTCTAGTAGGAGTGAATGCATTGTATGTCATACTCTGGGGAAACAAAGCTCCAGTGCACCAGTTTCAGGAACTAGAAGTGAGCCACATCAGAGCTGACCTGGATTTGGACTCTTATTTCCTGATATTTAAACATCTTGTCTCAGATTGGATAACAGCAACGCTACTCTACCACTGACTCAATGTTGATGTTTTTTTCTACACAAGCCTGGAGGAGTTCTGCTGTGTGGTGGAGTTGCTAATGCTAACGGTTAGCTTCTACTAGCCGAGATGTTCTCTGCTGTTTCCTGGACGCTAAACCAACAACAGCCTTCCCCGTCGTGAGTGAAGATGAGTGAGTCCAAGAATATTACGTGACAGTGTGACGTAGATCTGTCAGGATTTTCTAATCCTAGAGTTTCACCGTCTATTTTCTATCAGAAGCTAATGCAGGAGATAGGTGGAGGAGACTATTTTCATGTTCAGCCTGCA
>SSNS01000402.1:520965-553465 GCA_006937985.1 Aphyosemion australe | reverse complement strand
AAAAAGCATAATAAAATGTATTTTTTAGTTGGATAAGCAGTGCACCTTCCTCAGTAGACACTGGGAGCGAATAGAGACCCATCCAAGATGGCTGCCGGCCACTATGGCAGGCGTCATTTGGAATCGTAGGATGTCCAAGGAAGGTCCTGCCTTTCTAGCCTCTGATTGGCTGAAAGGGCTCTCCTACCACTGGCTATTTCATGTAACAGTAAACAGTCTTCCCTAGAGTGTAGGTTTTTTTCTGTCTGCAGCCAGATCTTGAGGAGTTTTGTAAAGAAAATGTGAACTTAGTGCTATAATAACCATTCTGTCCTGTTTTATAACATACCAGTTTCAGTTTATTTTATAGAAGAACCTGAAAAACATAAAAACTTCCAACAATCGTCACATGTTCCATTCCCGTAGCTTACAGCTCACAGCACTGACCAGACTCCAACGGGATTTCAGACGGTGTAGTCTGATGTTTTTTACTGAAACGTGGATGAATGAGCTCATCGCTGACTCTGAGGTTTCCCTGGAAGGATTTAAACTCTCGCGCGCTGACAGGAGCACAGAACGGAGCGGTAAGCGAAAAGGAGGGGGGCTGGCTGTGTTAATTAATGAGAGATGGTGCAACCCGGCGCATGTGACCATTAAACAAAAACTCTGTACAAAAGACATTGAGTTACTGGCTGTTGGTCTTCGGCCCTATTACATCCCGAGAGAGTTTTCACATGTCATAGTTGTTTAATGTGTACATCCCCCCCTCGGCTGACGCAGTCGCTGCATGCGAGCTGCTCCAAAGTTCTGTGGAGAAGCTGCAGACAGCTCATCCAGACGCGCTTGTTCTCATCAGCGGGGATTTTAATCACGCGTCTCTCTCCTCCACTCTGCCCACTTTTACACAGTATGTTAAGTGTCCCACAAGAAATTTTAATACAATTGATCTTCTTTATGCTAATGTCAAAAACGCATACACTTCCTCCCCCCTGCCACCACTCGGCGGCTCAGACCACAACCTCATTTACCTGAAGCCTGAATACACACCCAGGGTGATTAGGGAACCTCCTCAGAAAAAAACTGTGAAAGTGTGGAATGAGGAATCAACAGAAATTCTGAGGGACTGTTTCCAAACCACAGACTGGGAAACACTCTGCAGCACTCATGGTGATGACCTTGACAGCCTGACCCACTGTGTGACTGATTATGTAAACTTCTGTGTAGAAAACACCGTCCCAACACGAAGAGTGAGGTGTTTCTCAAACAATAAACCTTGGCTGACCACAGAGCTGAAATCCCTGCTGAATGAGAAAAAGAAAGCTTTCATGTCTGGAAATAAGGAGGAGCAAAAACATGTACAGAAAAAACTTAAACACAAAATAAGACAGGCAAAAGACAGCTACAGGAGGAAGCTGGAGAATCAGCTGGGGCAGAACAATGCTCGTGGTGCCTGGAGAGGCCTCAGGAACATCACAGGTCACAGTGGGAGGAGTGGTGCCAGTGGGTCTGCTGACGGGGACCAGAACCAGGCCAATGAGCTTAACCTGTTTTTTAACAGATTCGACTCCACTCCCCCCACTGCTGCAACAGGCACCACCAACACCACCACCCCCCAACCACCTCCTGTCAGCCAGCCAACCCCCCACCTCCCAACTTCACACCATTCATCAGCTTCTCCCCCCTCCACCAACTCTCATCAGCAACAAGCCCAACCCTCACTGCGCCCTCTCAGTTACATCGGACCAGGTGAGGAGAGAATTGAAGGGGCTTAAGAGCAGAAAATCAGCAGGTCCTGATGGAATCAGCCCCAGACTGCTCAAAGACTGTGCTGACCAGCTGTGTGAAGTGGTCACACACATGTTCAACCTGAGCCTTCGACTGGAGCAGGTCCCCATCCTGTGGAAGACCTCCTGTGTGGTTCCAGTCCCCAAAACATCACATCCCAGGGAACCAGACCACTACAGACCAGTCGCCTTGACCTCCCATCTGATGAAAACTATGGAGAGACTCATCCTCACCCATCTGCGTTCAGTGGTGAGCCCAGAAATAGACCCACTTCAATTTGCATATAAACCAAACATGGGGGTGGAGGACACCCTCATCTACCTGCAGCACTGTGAGGATCATGTTCTTTGACTTCTCCAGTAAAAGGATTTTAGCAGCTGGGAGTTAACCCCGAAGGATCTCAGCCTCCTCATGAGATGGAGGCGGCTTTGGCCCTTCTTATACAGAGCATCTGTGTTGTGGGACCAGTTCAGTTTACTGTTGAGGTGCTCTGTATAAGAAGGGCCAAAGCCGCCTCCATCTCATGAGGAGGCTGAGGTCCTTCGGAGTTAACTCCCAGCTGCTAAAATCCTTTTATCACTCTGTTGTTGGCTCTGTTATTCATTCTGCTGTGGTCTGCTGGGGTGTAGGCAGCTCTGACCGAGACAGGAAGAGACTGAACAAGCTAGCTACCAAAGCTAGCTCGGTTCTGGGCTGCCCGCTGGATTCTGTTGAGGAGATGTGTGAAAGGAGGATGCTGGGGAAGATGACCTCCATCTTAAGAAACCCCTCCCACCCACTGCACTCCACTGTGGAGATCATGGACAGCTCCTCCAGAGGTAGACTGAGACATCCCAGATGTAAAACTGAGCGCTATCGTAGATCTTTCATCCCCTCTGCTGTAAGAGTGTGTAACTCCTCAGTTTAAGCTGTACTGGTATCATCCTGGTACACAATAACACCAATGCAATATTCATGTGTTCTATACTTGTGCAATACCAGATTCACATTGTTGTCTGTGTCTCTTACAGTATGCTGCATAGTGTTGGTACCAAGTTTGTTTTCATCTTTTATTTGTGGTTTTTTTAGTGAACTAAGATTACAATACTAGATTACTGCCTATGTGTATATACATGTACCCTTGTTTTTTTTTTTATCTTCTTCTAATTACCTTTTGAGTGATGGTGCTGCTGTGACAAGTGAATTTCCCCACTGAGGGATCAATAAAGTCTATTCTATTCTATTCTATTCTATTCTTAACTTCTATGGTTATTCCCAAAGCCTGCACCTCTTTTGGCCACTCCTAATTTCAATTTGCTGCTTTCAACAACTGGAATGAGCTGCAAAAATCACTACAGCTCACTACCTATGTTCCATTGTCTATCTTCAATAGTTTCTGATCAGTGTGCCTGCCTAAAGATTGTTTTAGGACTGTCTTGATTATTTTCACATACTATATACGAGAACAGTCTTTTATGTCTGACTGTTTTTATCTTGTTTGTTTTTATCTTTATCTAACATGTTTGTTCATGGTGTAAAGCTACTTGTGTCTTTGTTGCTGCTGCCTCTAGGCCTGATCGTCATCGTAAATGAGAATGGGTTCTCAATCGACTCATCTGGTTAAATAAAATGTGAACTTGTAATAAATCTTGTTGCATTTATCACACTGTTGGATTAACTTTATATCTGTTGGCTCTCAAGCATTGGGGTTATCTTATTACTGTAGGCTATGTTATGTCTTCACTTTCATAGGTTAAGGCTGTTTGCAAGTTAGGACACATCTCATCATGTTTAAATGTGTATCATTTAATGTAAATTTCATTCAAAGCTGATTATGACCTATACTTCACCGGTTTTCATTATTCTAGAAGAGAAACAGACCTGCTGCACACAACTGGGCAAATTAGGGCGGTTTTGTTATATTTCATACCAGGTAAGGCACACAGATGTTTAGCCAATACGCGCTGCTTTAATAAGATAACCTCAATGCTTGAGAGCCAACAGATAGTCCAACAGTGTGATAAATGCAACAAGGTTTATTATAAGTTCACATTTAACATTTTTAGAAAAACAATTTTGCAAAACAGGACAGAATGGTTATTATATCGTTAAATTCACATTTTCTTTACAAAACTCCCCAAAACAGCTGTTCTGTTGATGGCAGGAGGACAGTCTACACTTAGCTAGGGAAGACGGTTTGCTGCTGAATTAAATAGCCAATCATAGGAGAGCCCTTCTAGCCAATCAGAGGCGAGAAAGGTGGGACCTTCCTTGGACATCCTACGATTCCAAATTTTGCCTACGGCAGCGCCAGTCAACGGGGCGTCTGTATGATGTCTGTGGGTGCCATATTATGGCAAGCCATTTGGCAGACGGAAATACATCATCACAATTTAAAAAGTGAATAAAAATATAAAATGAGAGAATAAAAGCCACAGTTGAATTACTTCTATGTAGAATGAAGATTGTGGGCATCATAAACAAAACTCTTTGTTTGAGGATTTACCATTTCAAATGTGTATCTCACTTTTTGTCTTCAGAAGCAGAATAGACTTTATTGTCGTTGTACAGGGTAAAGTGAAATTGGAGTGCCACTCCATTTGGTGCAGGATAAATGTAAAATCAACACAATCAATCAAATCAAATTCAATCAAATAAATGTAAAATCAACAGTAATATGTGCAAACATTTGAGTAGCAGCATTACAACAGTAATATGTACAAAAATGTAGAGTAGCAGCATTACAACAGTAATATGTACAAAAATAGAGTAGCAGCATTGCTGGTCCCTATTGTGTGCAGAATATTTGCATATTGAGTGAAACTGAGAGAGCACATATAAATATTATTGCACTTTATCAATATTAGACGATAAATGTGGGGTTCAGGTTAGCAGGTTCATCTAGTTTTGTGGTTGTTTGCTACGGTGATAGCTCTGGGAAAGAAGCTATCTCTGAATCTATTTGTCCTGGTTTTATGTGACCTGTACCGTCGGCCTGACGGTAACAGGTCAAACAGATGGTTGCTGGGGTGAGAGTGGTCTTCGATGATATTGCTTGCTCTACTGAGGTAGCGGGAGTTGGCAATGTCCTCCAGGCTGGGCAGAGAGCAGCCAGTGATCTTCTGGGCTTTGCTGATGACCCTCTGCAGTACTTTCCTGTCTGCAGCTGAGCACCCTGCGTACCATGTTGTGATGCCGTACGCTAGGACGCTCTCTATGGTGGCTCTGTAGAATGTCACCATCAGCCTCTCCTCCAAGTCGTTCCTCCTGAGCACTCGCAGGAAGTGGAGACGCTGCTGGGCCTTTTTTACCACCGCTGTAGTATTTGCAGTACAGGAGAGATCGTCAGAGATCTGCACACCCAGAAACTTCATGGAGCGTACCCTCTCCACGCAGTCCCCATGGATGTAGAGTGGGGCCGGGTCTGCTCTGCCCTTCCTGAAGTCCAGGATGAGTTCTTTGGTTTTTGTGGTGTTCAGCTGGAGGTTGTTTACTGAACACCAGGCAGCCAGTCTGTTGACCTCATCTCTGTAGTCCGACTCATAACCCCTTGAGATGAGTCCAACCACGGTGGTGTCATCCACAAACTTTATGATGGTGTTTGAGAGATGGGTCGGGGAACAGTCGGATGTGTAGAGAGTGAACAGGAGGGGACTCAGAACACAACCTTGTGGAGAGCCGGTACTAAGTGTGATGGTGCTGGACAGGTGGGGGCCGAGCCTGACAGACTGTGGTCTATTTGTCAGGAAGTCCTTAATCCAGAGGCAGATGGGGGTGGAAAGTCCCAGGTGGGACAGTTTTTGGACCAGGATCTCAGGGATGATATAGTTGAATGCTGAGCTGAAGTCCAGGAAGAGCATTCTCACATAGCTTTCTTGGTGCTCCAGATCAGGGTTATTATCGTAAACGAAAACTAACGAAATAACGAAAACTAGAATAAAAAAAAATTTGTTAACTGAAATAAAAATAAAAACGAATTTAAAATAAAAAACTAAAACTAACTGAAACTGTAATGAGCGTTAACAAAACTAACTAAAACTAACTGAATTTATAGAGAAAATTAGCTTAGTTTTTGTGTTTATGTTTTATTCTAATTTCCGGTAGTAGTTTTTTTTTTGTGTGCGCGTGCAACAACTTTATGAACAGTGTTCCCTCGTAGTTCGTGAGCTCCAAATCTCCACGGAGCTAAAGTACCGGTTGCTAAAACCCAGCCAAGACCTTCTCGCTAAAACAAAACAGCCTGTGAATCATAGACTTTATAAAAAGTAGACCCTGAAATTGTGGCCGCCATAGGGAATAGCGGTCGGTGTGGCGTCTACTCTTCAATGTCTATGCTGTGGAGGCCGGACCTCTTGGTGCATTCAATTTACCTCGGAGAACATACAACTGCACATAACATCGATTTTAGATGCGCCCTTACAAGTTTATCTTGTGAAATAAACACGTTTCAACCACAGCTACTGTTGTTATTACAAGAAGCTGCTATGTTGAACCTCAAAGTTGGATTCAAAAACATTCTCTGACTTAGGGGGTTGTTCCAGTTCATTATTTCTACTCGGAAGTTAGAATTTCCGAAATTTTTTTGTTACTCTGCCATATCTTTGATACTTACCTGGAATGTTTGGTAGCTCACCTGTTCTAGCTCAATACATTTTTGAAAAACTATGATGATTTTCTGGGATTTTTTTTACACACAACAATGATCTATTCTTTTATTCATTCTTGTCTCTGATATGTAACTAATATTACAAAAAAGACCAAAACTATAACTGAAACTAATACAAACTAAACTAAAACTAAAAAACAAGTTGTAAAAACATATTAAAACTAAATATAATTAAAAATTTTACATAAAAACTAAATAAAAATAAAAACTAATAAAAAATGCAAAACTATTAAAACCTTGCTCCAGATGACTCAGTGCAGTATGGAGCGCTATGGAGATAGCGTCATCAGTGGATCGGTTTGCCCTGTAGGCAAATTGGTGGGGGTCCAGGGTGGGAGGCAGACAGGCCATGATGTGCTGATGTCTCTCGAAGCACTTCATCACTACAGGTGTAAGAGCAATCGGTCTGTAGTCATTTGGGCTGTCCACAGCTGTCTTCTTGGCGATGGGGATGATGATGGAGGTTTTGAGGCAGGGTGGGACGGTGTTGAGTTATAAGGACAGGTTGAAGATTTTTGTGAAGACTCCAGACAGTTGGTCAGCACACGCTCTAAGAACCTTTCCATGTATTCCATCAGGGCCTGCCGCCTTCCTGGGATTCACTGACCTCAGAACACCTCTCACTTGATGCTCCTGAAGTGTCAGTGTGCCAGTACTGGGGGCGGGAGGAAGTGGTGTGACAGCTGATGCCTTGGTTGTCTTAAAGCGGGCGAAGAAGTGGTTTAGATCCTCAGCCAGCGAGGCATCAGTCTTAGATGTCGCCTGGTTACTCCTTCTGTAGTTTGTGATGTGATTTATCCCCTGCCACATCTTTCTAGGGTCGTTATCGGCAAAGTGATCTTCAGTCTTCCTCCTGTAGGCCGCCTTGGCTTTTCTGATGCCTTTACTCAGGTCTGCCCTAGCTGCCCTATACGCTGCCTTGTCCCCTGACTTACAGGCAGTGTTGCGGCTTTTTAGGAGAGATTACACTTTGTTATTCATCCAGGGTTTTTGATTTGGAAACACCCTGACCCTTTTGTTGACAGTGACCTGATCAACACAGTTTCTGATGTAGGACAGTACGTGTCTGTGTACTCCTGGAGGTTGTGGCTTGTTGGATAATGTATTTGATCTGGGACATGGCTTAGATCATGTCCCCATCATTTATCTCTCCTGTACAGTACGCTGGAGTGTTTGTTCTTTACACAATCCGACTAGATGCAGCAGCACCCATGATTTTCACATCTTTCATGTAAGATGAAATTTGTGACACACACAGATCTCTACACATTTCCATGTACTGATTCAGTAGATTTACCATATTACCAAATGGGGAGGGCTAATCTAAGGATAAATATGAATGCATGAGAGAATTCGGGGCCCTTTTGACTGATGATCATAGGGGGTGGCTTCAGGAGGTCACAGTGTCTTGTTTGTACCATTTTCTATGCTTTTTTGATATAAACCAATTTAAAACCAACCCACTGAATAATGGTAATATTTGGGAGTGTATCAGGAACAGAATTTGTACCCATTTTTTATTTATTTATTTATTCTTTATTTAACCAGGAAGGTCCCATTGAGATTAAAAACCTAATTTTCAAGGGAGTCCTGGCCAAGAGGCAGCAAAAGTTACAGTTACAACATTTATATATATATTTTCCAGTTACACAGACATGTTATGTACAGAATTACAGAAGGCAATTACAACACAGGGAATCTGTCTCAAAGGTTCTCAGTCTGGTTTTAAAAGTATTCAAGGAGATGAGCTCGGTTAGTTTCCAGTTTTCCTGCAGCCTGTTCCATGCAGAAGGAGCAGAGTGAGCGATTTTCCTCCCCTGGAAGTAAAAAACCAGGAAATTAAGGTACGCTAGCTGGAGATGATCCAGACAAGAAAGGAGTTTTTTACCGACCGTAACAATAACAGTCTATTTACTGTTTATCACTGTATGATGCAAAATTCAACCTTGAGTAAACACTTTAATTATTTGCCCTTTTATGTGTTTTGTTGTTGTATTTGTTTACTCCTTTTCCCCTTTTCTGTTTATTATGCTGTTAATGACGCATCCTGCTCGACTTTCATTTGTTCCATCAAATTAAATTATTATAACATTTCAAAAAGAATCTAAACGTGTAATTTCCACTCTAGCACTGTAGGTGGTGGTAACGCGCGCAAAAGCGAACTACCGTTTCAAAAACAAAGAAGAAATTCCGCTGCGCCGTGAACGCGCTCAGAGTGGGACCTGTCACAGACAGTTCGCGTCCTCAGTGTAGCTGTTAGCTCGGTGGATGGCCTGCCGGCTGTTTGAGTGGCTTAGAAGTGCTAACCTGAAATGCGAAATTCATAAACTTTAAGCAGGCGTCGAATTGGAGATTTTAAAGAACGCAAAACTAAATAGAAGCCACTCTACTCTATCAAAGACAGGTAAGAACACGCACTGCTAGCGGCGGGGTATCAGTCATTGGATTAGTTAGCTAGCTACGTGCTAAATGCAGACTAGGACAGGGACCATCTGACTCCTTTGACCAACATGGATGCTGGTTGCTTTCATTTGATTATGGTGCCTGGAGATTATCCGCGTTACCGCCGTTTGATTCCCAGGCAGACCGGACATTTCTAGTCTCGGTTGGTGCTACCGGAGTCCCTCACTCGTTCAGACGGTCAGAATGAAGCTCGGATCTCTACTCTAACGTACTTAGTCATTAATATTGGCTCAAATGTGACGGAAGTAAATCCTGTCCGTTAGAATACAACATGACATCGACCCGGGTACTGTTCTGCTGCTTGTGGTCCGTTAGGTGAATCAGCCGGACTGATCCCGAACCAGCACCACCACACCTTTGTGATGGTGCTGCTGGGACACGACAGGTGGGGGTCACAGAGTGGACAGATTAATGGCTGTTTGTTCATAACTACACAGGCTTTTAAATATCTGGACTGTTTGCTTTAATATTGGTTCTTTCAAATGCAAATATTAGTTCACCTGTTATGTGGAATACAACATACCCCATACTTGTCTGTTGTAAATAAAATAAAGTCAAATTAAAATGCTACATTTGTTTTTGGAGAAAAAGAATAATTTTCAATATTAGACTAATCACAAAATTTTTAGATAAACTTATCAATATGTTTATACCTGAGCCTGATGAGCAGTGTGTCCCTAATTAGTCCCTCCTGACTGGTGAGAGGAGCAGGGCTCAGAAAACGTTTCAGCTAAACTAGAAGCTACTCATGTCTCCATTCAATTAATCAGCTGATTTTTATACAAAATATCTGACATCAAAGCTTTTCTTTCAGTTTGATGTCGACACAGAGGTGTGAATAGGCCTAAACTGTAGGTGAGAGTTAATAATAATAATAATAATAATAATAATAATGACCGTTTTGTGCATTTGATTTAATTTTGTTGCACAAATCAATCATGAGCCTTTTCCTTTTCCTTCTGTATTACCTTTAGGACTGATTAGAGACTCGGATCTTTTGCCCTGTGACTCAGCCTCATGTGATCTGAGATAACGTCAGAGATTCACGTTTACTTTCGTTTCTTCTGTTACTTCACCTTTTCTCTCGTCTCAGTTTTTACTTCTTGAACATCAAAAACAGGAAACGAGAGCAGATGAAAAGGCTCAACAACATGCAGACATTAGGAATATTCTAAGTGACCCATACTTTTTAATTAGTTAACTGTGGGCTGATTTTGACTATATTGATATATTTAGTAAAGAGTCTGCACATCCAGTCTTTCCACTTTACTTTAACAGAGTATTTGGACCTGATTATTTGCTTGTCTGTGTTTATTTAAAAAAGTGACAGACTGCTGATTCTACATCAGCTAATGAATTGCTGGCTGTTCTCCAAATATCCACCACTGCTCCCCGTGCCAAGATGTGCACTTTAATTGAAAAGCAGAGCTGATGTGTGTGTGTGTATTAAAAGTATAGATGTTTGTGTATTTCTGCTCTCTAAGCTCAGTAACTTGCTTCTTTTACTCAACCCTACATTTGTTAGACTAAATGTTTTGTATGATTCAATATCTTCATGCATTAACTGGTGTCCAGTTGTTACTCTATATATTTTATTGTAGCTACATAATAAATGTTTCTACTGCTAACAGGCCACACTACAGTTATACGGAGGTGGGCTGCAGGTGACTATGCTCTCACTTCAGAAAAACAAAGAAGCTGTAGAACAGCTACAGCCACATGTTCTTGTTAGGATTTTTATATTGACCTGTAACAACAACTGACCTGATCAACATGTCTGCTGTTTGTTGTTATTTATGATGGGCAGATTCTGTTATTATCTGACACGTGAATCCTGGACTAGCCTGTTGTCAGCCAGCCATATGACCTGGAATAAATTAGCACATTTTACTTTACAAACTAGATGTTTTATTGAAAAACAGCTGAATTCTGACCAGTCAGGTACCAGCTAGTCTCAAAGAGGCCATCATTGTAGTCTTTTGTTGGTATTTTTATCATGCTTGTCAGTAATTAGAATCTGTTTTTTGACTATATATTTATTTATTAGGCTATAAAATCACAGCAATTCACGTGGTGAAGGCTGTTCTATAAACTTATTATTTTTTACTGGTATATAACTATCCTCTCATTATTTTACTGACAGAAACACTCTTAATGTAACACAGAGTTACTATTCTGCCCTTGCTGTAACAACTTGGCAGGTAGATAAACTCCTCGACAACTGGCAGGTGTATGTCTTTCCAATTATCAAGAGTGAAACTACAAACAAATAATAAACTTCGATTAGACTGCAAACATCTCCACGCCAGGCGATGGACTATTGCCAAAGACGTGTACAGTCATTCGGTACTCCACGATTGGCTTTTCCATGTCGTTTTGGTGCCACAAAAAACGCAGGAAGTTCCTGTGGTCCTCCCTGACCACGAAGCAATGAAACATCTGTTTGATGTCAGCAGTAACTGCTACTTGTTCCTCTCAGAGCCGCATCAAAACACCTAGGAGTGCCGAGCACTTTAGTCAAACACGACCCTTATCTGGTCCGGTTTCTGGGGGTGGTAAATTCCAAACATGGGAAGGTACCAACACTCCTGGTGTGCTTCCAGAGGAGGGGCGAGTTCAGCGTGGCCGCTGTCCAGTATGATCTGCATGAAGTTCTGAAAGTGCTTTTTCATTTGAGGACGCTTGTTTAACATGTGACGAACAGAGGTAAGACGACGGACAGCTTGCTGCCTGTTGTTTGGAAGGCGTGGCCTCGGACAGCGGAAGGGGAGCGGGGCAACCCAACTGTTCGAACTGTCCTGGTAGACCTCATCATGAGAAGAAAAGTCCTTTCTACGTGTGAGAATCCAAGTCTCTCATCCAAGTCAGTCTGTCGGAAAACTGCTTTGCCAATGTTTGTGATATCTGTTTGCTTCAGTTTGATAGAGTGATGGAAACTAACCTCGTGGTAAACTGGAAGAGTAAAACTTTCTTTTACTTGAATGGAGTTCTCGCAGGGTGAAAAAAAACTGGGGCATCCATTTTCCAAGACGTTAGTTTTGAAGACACTTGTCCATTCAGACCTGTGGGTTCTGCCAAGACACACGTTTCCAACAATGACCCAGATCCGAGAGCCAATCTTTGGGCAAACTGTGCAGTTGGAGCCAAATTACACTGATCGATGACCTTATGTGCTTGAACAACATCTCTGCCGATAAGCAGTGGGATACTGGCATGTGGGTCGAGTTCTGGAATTTCTGGAGCAATATCCTGGAGATGAGGGTGATGCTTGGCAGCTTCGGGTGTTGGAATCTCGTTGCGATTGTCAGGAAGCATGTTGCACTTGATAAGTGTGTCCAGAGTTAACCACAACTGACCCTTCGCTGATTCTACAACAAGATTGTGTGCCCTCCTGCCCATCACTTCTAGCCTGGCAAGCCATCCTATATATGTGAATATATAGTCTGGCCACGAACCATTGACGGCTCTCAGTCGTGAGGCGGGATCTACGGTTGTCTTTCAAAATGTCAGCACGCATTTGGATAGCGCTAGGACCAATCAGAGTAACGAACAACGTGACGTAATCACAACGACGGTAAAGCGGGACCCACCAATGGCGTCAATGATTTCTGTCGTTTTTGTATAAAAACATGTGAATATCAGGTGTACTGGGACATTGCACTACTTAGTTTGATAAAAATAAGAAGCCGCTAAGTATAGCCGACAGACTTACGCACGTTGGAGTCTAAATAATCCAATGTTGATGACAAAGCCGTTTCAAAAGAACGTGGCTCCTGCGCTGCTGCCATGTTGCTTGGGTTCGCGGCCGCAGCGCTGATGTCATCGGCTACTCCCGCTCTGTGATTGGCCCACAATATAGAGCGCTGTGATTGGCCCAACCAAAACTATAGCGAGTTGTGATTGGATAGACACAGCAGTGGTTTGGGCTGCGAGGGTTCCTATGAAGCGTGCCTAGACCAAACTCTGCAAAGCAAGAATTTGGTCTAGTTCACTAGGCTACATCACTTCTGCCCCTGCACATGTTCGTAGCACGTATGGGTAGGAGTTCTTGGCAATGCCAAATGTGTCAAAAACTGAAGATCTGGCGAGTGTCTTGTTACTTTGGTCATCTAAGATTGCGTACGTTTTGAGATTTTTGTGTGGAAACTCTTGTGGGTAAATGAATATGGAGCAAATCTTTGCACAGGAATGACTCTCCGCTTCGTTTCTGCAGACTTGTGTGCAGGTTGCGGTGGCAGTTGGAACTCTATGCTGTCGGGTGTTTGTTGAGTTGCCCACGGTGCAGGGCCAGGATGCAGAGCAGAAAGGAGAGAGTTGGAGTTGCCGCATTCAGCACATGAAATTTCTGCTTTACAGTCTTTTGCCTGATGACTGGTTGAAACACAACATCTGAAACATATCAGATTCATCTTTAGATAGACCTTCCGCTCTTCCAGAAGCATTTCTCTGAATGCTCTGCACCTTGAGCATGAGGTGCATGAGGTTTTTTGTAGATTGGGCACTCCTTGTTCGGGTCCTGAACGTCCGTTGAGTTAGTTTGTGAGCTGATTATTTCTGTGTAATTTACGGTTATCGGTTCCCTCCAGTTGTGTTTCTCCTGATACTTAAAACACCTTGGTGACTGTAGGGGGTGTTTGCGTAGAGTGCTTAAAGCTGGGGTTGTTGCACATTTTTGCTTCCTTGTAAACAAAGTTGGCAAATACAGAAAATGGTGGGAACAACACAGCATGATCCTCTTTATATTTGGAACTGTGTATCATCCACTTCTGTAGCCCAAAGGGGACCTTGTTGACTACAGGGTTAATCCCTCTCGCAGTATCGAGGTACAGTAAGCCTGGCATGTACCCTTCGCCTTTCTCAGAGTCAACCTCTTGAAGAAGGTCTGCTAGTTCTTGTAAAAGCTCAGGATCTTTGACTGGGATCCTGGGAAATTCCTCTAATCTGTTGAGCAGAACTCGTTCCAAAGCTTCAGGAGAGCCGTAATATTCTTGTAATCTGTCCTATATCTTGGTTAATCTGTAGATGGGATTGTTGATATGTACGGCCCTTAGGCGCTCTGCGTGTTTTGCTGATTCGGGTCCAAGCCATCTGATCAAAAGATCCAGTTCTTCGCTGGCTGAGAGATGCAGGCCGTTGATGGCGTTTTCAAATGAAGATTTCCATATCCAATAATCTCGTGGGAACTGGCGATGGTTCATACATGGGTACGCCTCTGGGGGGCGGAGGAACAATGATGTGTCTGTTAGAATTGTTAAAGGATATAGTATACTCTCTTAGGGAGTCTGTGGAATGGTCTGGCTCTCTTTTGTGCTGATGAAACGTCATGATTTCGTTACGCTCCGCGGCTTCAAATAAAGTTGAACGGTTTCTCAGAATTAGCTGTTCTCTGACGTAGTTACCAGTACGTTCTAAAGAGTTAACTTTATTAGGCTCCCATCTGCTGACGTGCTCCTCTTCACTGGCAGCCGCTTCATAAACATTAGCCTCAGCTTGAGCACCCTCACGCTCTTGCTGAAGAGCTTGTTTGGTTGCTTCTAACTCTGCTTTTTTAACTCTCATTGCCATTTCCTTTTTTGTGAATTCTGCTCTAGTGCGAGCCGCTTCAGCTTTACCTCGAGCATTTAAAGCAGCCATGCTAGCAGATGACTTGCTTGAGCTTGAGTGAGTCTTCAGGGAGCAAACTGATGGGGTTTTCCTGTTTTCTTCAGACATTGTTGCTTGAAGATTGCTGACGTAAGCATCTGCTTGTTGAAAGATCGTGTTCTTTCACTATTCTGCCCTCGCTGTAACAAGTAGGCACTAGGCAGGTAGCTAAACTCCTCAACAACTGGCAGGTGTATGTCTTTATTGAAGTTACCTCCAGTTATCAACAGAGTGAAGCTGCAAACAAATAATAAAGTTCGATTAAACTGCGAACATCTCCACACGTCCAATCATACATAACTAAATGCATAAACACGATGAAATATTCTCCATTAACATAAACGTTCATGAATACAAAGCAATATTGTATGTAAGGTGCTTATTCAAATTAAACTACTCACGAACAGTGCTTTCAGTAAGCAACAAGCATGGATGGATGAAGATTAAATAGCAAACTTTAGCTCTGTCAGCCATTTCTCAGCATATGCTGATCTCACTACTTCTCTGAATAAACTCAACGAACAATGACACAGCACCCTCTGCTGGAGAAAGGTAAGATTGCAGGCAGTACAAAAAGATAGCAGGGGCAGATCAGTTACATTTGAACTCCTACTATTAAAAATATCCATCTGCCAGCAAATAAAACAGGAGTCATCAGCAGGTGCTGGAGCTCTACAGAAGCCTGTTGTGGACTCAAACCAGGTCCGTTTCTCAATATGCATACTCGTCTGAACTTGTGTGCTCACATCCTTGTGAAACATCATCAATGCTGGCCCAAGTACTGTTCCAGTCATAAGAACGCTTTTATGCAAGTACACTCAGAGTTCCTGGATGTGTTCTTGCTCCACCTATTGTATTGAGGATGCATCAACGCATCCTTCTACAGACTTGGGATGGCAAAGTAACCCATAATGCCTTGCATCGTAAACTGTTCTACTCCGAACGGAGAAAGCTCATAACTCTGTTTTATATCAGAAATACAAATAAGGGAATATAAAGATGTCTGTTATTGTAAATAATTGTAGCCCTTTTTATAAAACAATGGTGGCAATTTGGTGCAACGCTGATGCGGCATCTGGGAGCATAAGGTCATTTATAAGAGCTCATACCGTGGTGGTAATGTGGTGCAATCATGTAATTTTTATAAAAGATTACGCAACGGCGGTATAAAGGAGGTATGGGGGCGGTCTCTGCGCTGTCGCGGACTTCCGTTTATCTTGGACATAACTTGCTTTTTATTGTGATCAAAGGTAAGTTTTTTTCACAAGCAGCTACAGGTGTCTGTCCTCCACAGTTCCCGTGACCTGTCAGATGATCTGAGCTGCAGGCAGCTCTAACGGAGAAAAGCTCCTGGCGCTCTGCATTGCTCCAGTTGATCATAGGGCTGGGAGATATATCGATATTTTTGAAATATCGATAATTTCAAACAAGATATAAGATGACTTTATATCTTTACATCGATATAACTAGTCAAGCTGCGGAGCAAGCGGCTATCGCTAGCGGCTATCGCTAGCGGCTAGCTTGCACTGTCTCTAAGAGGAGGCGCAAATATGAAAATATGTGCTGAGATCCCTCCATTGGCTGCCCATTCAATACCGAATTCAGTATAAAATCTGCCTTCTCAGTTCTCACTCACCAGTGCATCTATGGAACTGCCCCTGATTATCTGAGCGAACTTCTCTCCCCACACACCGCCACAAGAAACCTCCGCTCTACCACCTTTGCACACTGCCTGCACCAACCACAGACAAAATTCTCCACTATGGGCGACAGGTCCTTCAAGGCAGTGGCCCCTCGATTGTGGAATTCTCTTCCAGATTCTCTGAGGGCTCCACAATCTGTGGATGTTTTCAAAAAAGGTCTTAAGACATTTTTGTTTAAGAAGGCTTTTTAGAGTAATTTTATGATCTATTTGTGTTACACTTTTTTATATAGCTTGTAATTTGCTGTTTTTATTGATTTTTAAATGGATTGTTTGTTGTGATTGTTTATAACCGATACTCTGTAGCACTTTGAGATTCCTTTTGAAATATAAAGTGCATTATAAATAAAATGTATTATTATTATTATTATTATTATTACATGTATTCTCAAGCGTCTGCTCAATCAGGAAACCTCTGGGTCAATGTCCTGCTATAAACTTTACATTTGGCTTAGTGGTTTTTAATTATTTGAGGACGTTTGTTCGTGTTTCAGCGAGCTGTTGCACCGTGGCTCCCGTCCCGACACAGCTCTGTTTATCCTGCTTGTGTGAAGACGGGCCAAACCCCTCCCTCGTGTAATCAGAGGCCGCAGTGGCCAAATTACCTCAGGCATTTGAACAGTCATGTTGCGGGTTAACATTTTATTTTGAAAGGGAATTCAGTGAGTGGGAGAAGTTGTTCCGGTTTTCGCCGTTTTGTTATGCTAGGAAGCTGCTTCGTTACGAGTGATTCTGTTGAAAACGTTAATTGTTTATATATCACTTGATTCTTTTTTTAACACAGAGAAAAGATAGTTTTACCTTTCTTGCTGATGTTTTGACCACCAGCTGTGGTCATCCTCAGAGCTAAGTCGCTGTCGGCGGCTTCACTTCCTTCTCCGTTTATCCGAAGTGAAGCCACCGACAGCGACTCTGAGGATGACCACAGCTGGTGGTCGAAACGTCAGCAAGAAAGGTAAAACTATTAGGGATGTTCCGATCACGTTTTTTTGCTCCCGATCCGATTTCGAGTCATTTGATTTTGAGTATCTGCCGATACAGAGTCCCGATCCGATACTTTTCAGGAAAGCATTAAAATAGCAGAAAAATGAAATAATTTTCAGGAAAGCATTAAAATAAGCAGAAAAATGAAATAATTTTCAGGAAAGCATTAAAATAAGAAGAAAATAAAACATCCAAGTTGTCCTAAGTTTCACTTTCACTTGTTTAGAAAGTGTACTGATTAAAAAACGTGTTACGAACATATTTAAAAGTAACATCGTTGCTCCTATTTCAAGTTTACTCCCTCAATCAGCATCTGTGTTGAGCGATGCGTGTTCCCGTGACGGGGCAGGCATGCAGCGCCTCGGGAGGCAGGCTAACGTTTCCCTGTATAACACCTGTAGCTAACACATAGCTCGGGTGCTGCAGCAGACAAAACCCAGACTTTTTGCAGTCTATTGGCAATTTCTCTTTGTTTATTAGCCTATCTTTTAATGTTGGCTGGCTCTGCGTTTTTGTCAGAGTTCGCTGTGAAATGGAACTGTTAGTGGCAAACCGGGAATTAATGGAAACAGGTGATTCGCTTTGTTGACGCCAAAGGGAAAAACCGAAAGTGAAAGTAATCTGTTTTGAAGGCTGCGTATCCTGCAGCTCTGCCACGGAATGCCCAGATTGCACACATTACAAGTGGCTGTAGCTCTGCCTTCGCTGTCCGGTTTAAAATACCACCTAGCTGCAGACATTTTAGTTCTCCTGAGAAGACACGTTAGCTCAGCGTTAACCTGCTTGCTAACAGCTGCGCCTTGGTGTCTGAATCCTTGCCTGCCGCAAATTGTGTGACGTTACTGTGTTGTTTTTGTACAAGAAACAAAGAATACTGGTGTAGAGGGACTTGTTGAAATTAAAACTAAGCAACTGTTTTTCCACTTGAAAATCTCTGTCTCAGGATGAATTTAAAAAGTCATATTTGTTGTTTTAAAAGGTTAAATCCGATCTTTTACACCCGATTCCGATCTTTTTAAAGTCACGTGATCTGGCCCGATTTCCGATCACGCGATCGGATCGGAGCATCCCTAAAAACTATCTTTTCTCTGTTAAAAAAAAAGAACCAAGTGATATATGAAGAAACACAGAATGAACGCACAAACGACGTTAAGAGTTTGTAAGGCGTGGGTTACGGCGACAGTAGCCCTAAATAAATACCCATAAAAGAGCAACCAGAGTCCGAGTCATTACAATATGAGTCAATAATGTGATATTCCTGCCATGTTTGCCTTAATAACTTTAATAACTCCGTGCTGCATGAGCCACGTGACTGTAATCCTCTGAGTAGTTGATGCAATTACATCTCGAATTTAGATTAACATGATAGATTTTGTTCTCTGGACAAGAAATAGTTACTGGTAATATTGTGAATGTTAGGATATATCAGCCACCTCTAGATGGAATTTAAATAATGCTACATTACATTGACGGTTACAATAATAGCTTACTGCTTATGTGTGTTTAACTGTACTTTATTACCTTTCTCCTTTCTCTAAGTTTATGGGCTGCTGTAACAAGTGAATGTCCCCACTGTGGGATTAATAAAGTCTATTCTATTATATTCTATTAATTATAAATATATATTAAATAAAAGTGCCTGTGGGACATTTGAGACACGTATCTCTAGCTTTAACTGAGATGGAAAGATATTATTACAGACTCAAGGTCCAGTTTACATTAAAACAAATCCAGTATAAAATGAACCATGTAAAACACATAAAGATATAACCTACGTGTGTGTTAACAGACAGCTGTATCAGCTGTACCAGTGTGTCTAAAGCTCAGACTGATAGAGAATGACACTAAGGTTAATGTTGGACAAGAATCAATACATTTTTATGCATTTAATCTGCTGATTAATTTATGTATACAATTTCTCAAGACAGCTTGAAGGGAGTTAACGTGTAAATATTTTACAGGAGGAAAAATATCAAGATATATATCGTATATCGGAATTCATCTAAAAGATATAGAGATATAAGTTTTGGTCCATATCGCCCAGCCCTAATCTCAGCTGATTCTGTTTACAAAAGCGAAACTTATGGCCGTGTTTACTTTCATTTTTAATGTGCGTTTATAAGACCGGCGAAGCCGCAATATTAACGCGATATTACTATCAATCGTGGCGGCACGATTGCCGCAAAATTCCCGGAACGTGATGCCGCCATGGCACGTTCATAAGACACACCGTTGCGGTAATATTACGCTGATTTGCCGGCATGGTGTGTCTTATAAGAAGGGCCTGGGTGTATCCTGTAAAATTTGCTGTATTTGTTTTTTTTTTCCAGACTCTTCACGATCCTTCAAAATGCTAATTGGCTAACCCACTATCAAAATAAAAGCAGCACTGACTTAAATGGCTCTTTTTTGATGAAAAAGATACTTTTTTCTTCATTTAATAGTGGGAAATGCTGGTATTTTATCAATTTTGATGAAAAGTGGACCAAATATTATACAAATAATATGTATTCATTGTTATTTTGTTATTGAAGGGACAAACTAGGCTTTTATTTTTATGTCGGATTGTTTTTTTACCTGTAGCAACAAGCAGTGCTTGTTGTCATGACGCTATGGAGTACAGTTCTGTTCCAAATGCTGTCCTCGTTCTTGCAGTGAGTGATGGTGAGATGAAGCCTCGTGATCCAACCATCACAACCGTCGATTTCCATCCAACTGCTCGACTCTTGATTCGAGGCACCATGATGATTCATTTGCTCTATTGTGCCATCAAGGGAACGATTTAAGTAAAACAGTCACATCAATTATATTGATGTGACTGTTTTACACTGTTTGGGCACATCCAATCAAATGACTTCCTTAAAAAATTATATGTAACTTTATTTTATTTTGGAGGGGTGTCCTTTTCAGGCCATCATACAGTGAAATGAACCTGAATCAGTTTGTGTGTGTGGCGCCGCTCTGTGGGAGCAGAAGCTGCATCTAGTCATTGGCGCTACTTCAGCCAAAGTTTTAAAATCACTCATTCACACATGCGCACTTGTGCACCTGTGGGCTGTGGTTCCGCTGGAGTGCGTGACCAATGACAGACGTGCTCTGATCTCCAGCTCTTCAGCTTGGGAGATGCGTTGAGAATGGTATCCCAGTGTGAGATAATGCTCAGATGCTCTAATGGGAATCTTTTCTTGATTGATTTTGTTACCTCTGCGATCTAGATGCCCATTTTTTAAATTAGGCCCACCCAAAAATGAGTTTCTGGCTACTGACAGGGTGACCAAACGTCCTCTTTTGACCAGACATGTCCACTTTTCACTCTCTATCCGGGGGGAGATTCATATATTGGTAAAATTGTCCAGGCTTTCATCTAGGGGTGTTATTTATACAGTGTTTGTAAAAGCCCCTCGGGCATTACTGACATATTTTAATGTTGTCAGATGAAAAACTTAAAATTGTCGGACATGCTGACTGACCTGCTTCTAAACTTGCAAAAAACATTTGAAAGCCCCTAACTGCAGATTCAACAGTTTTATGACATTAATGTTGCTACGTTAGTTAGAAATGCGTGTAGGACTCTGACATATGGCTCTAACTTTTTTGCTGCAGCTGTAAACGTGATTATCTGTAAGCATTGAGAGCACAAAGTAGAGCAAAATACAGCTAATCTCCTAGTAAGCAGCAGTAGCTGTGCCTTCTTACACGTATTTGAGTGACGTATGCGGAATCAGCGAAGACGTTAACGTTAGATAGAAATGCTCAATGTTCTTAATTGTGACACAGTTCCCTCAAGTTCTGAAGAATATAGAAATGGTAGTGATCTGTACCGTGACACGTGTAATATTTGAATATTACTAACGTTCTTTGAGTCAGGGATGAGGTCCTGACCCAAGTGGAGAAGTTTAAGTATCTCGGGGTCTTGTTCACGAGTGAGGGAAAGATAGATCGGGAGATCGATAGGCGGATTGGTCCTGCATCTGCAGTGGTGCGGGTATTGCACCGGTCTGTCGTGGTGAAGAGAGAGCTGAGTCAGAAGGCGAAGCTCTCAATTTACCGGTCGATCTACGTTCCTACCCTCACCTATGGTCACGAGCTTTGGGTAGTGACCAAAATGGCCTGTATTTGTATAGCGCCTTCTTAGGGTTCTACAAACCCCCAAGGCGCTTCACAACACAATCAGTCATCCACCCATTCACACACACATTCACACGCTGGTGGGGATGAGCTACATTGTCGCTACAGCTGCCCTGGGGCGCACTGATAGAGACGAGGCCTGCCATACACAGGCACCACCAGTCCTTCTGACCACCACCAGCAGGCAAGGTGGGTTAAGTGTCTTGTCCAAGGACACAACGACAGACTGAGCGGGACGCGAACCTTCCGACCTTCCGATTGCAAGGCGGCCACTTAACTCCTCTGCCACCATCTGCCCAAAAGTGACCAAAAGATCGAGATCGCGGATTAGGGGTGGGTGCATTTCATCGATGTGGCGATGCATCGTAAAGCTTCACGTGAGGATTCATAATCGATTAATGAACGCCGATGCTTAAGAAAATAAATAACGTGAAAGCTTTGTTGCAAAGCCGGTACTAAAAGAGCCTTATCAAATGTAAGTTATTTGTTTTTGTGTAAGGAACATGCTTTTTACTGGCGCACAATGTGGTAATCTAGGTGCTGTGGAGGAAAATAGAGGAACCAGCAGAAATGGTCCAAAGTTTGGGATCAAACGCGCAGCTACGGGCAGATTGGCTAATGCTAACTAAGCTAGCGGATAGCAGACTCACGCCGTGGGTTCCAATAAAACACGATGCTCTTGGAACTAAGAATGACTAAACTCTACAAGCGGAAGAAAAGTCCCACCATCCTGTTTATTCGTAGCTGTCTGCAGCGCTATGGAGCAGAGCCACAGCAGCTACCGGGACTCACAATGTTGTTGCTACGAGATTGCGCAACACACTGCTCCAGGACTATGGCAAGCCATTGTAGTATTTAATTCACAAACACTTCTATCTGTGAACGTAATTTAAACTGGATTAATGCCAACCCGTACATTATAGACGTGCCACCATTACGTTGTTACCAGTAGAAATTAAATGTTCAATTCAATATCTCAAAAGCTGTAAGACAGTTGAGGTGATGGCATGTTGTTTTGAATGTTATTGAACTGTTTTCTAATAATGTTCTTTTGTTAAATAAAGTAAAGGAAGGAGAGAAAAAATGTTTCCCTAGCAGGTTTTAAATGTTTAAAGCTTTCCCTGATCGAAGTTAAGTTGGTCAAAGTGCAAATATTTACACAAGTCATACAGTCATAAAATAATATTTTGTCTTTGAAAAATAGTTAAATGTAAAAAAAAAAAGTATTTACTTACTGAGAGTAGTTTTAGAGGAACTGAGTTAATTGATAGGTTATTTATTTACAAATGTAGACAAAGAAGAAGACAATTATCTCATATGAAAAAAAAGCATTAAAAATGTCAATAATCGAAGAATCGTGGCACCAGTAATCGAATCGAACCAACAACCATTATAATCGAAGTATCGAAGCATCGAAGCTCCCATAATCGAAATCGAATCGTGAAGTACTCTTTTTGGAACACCCCTATCGCGGATACAATCGGTCGAAATGAGTTGTCCCCGCAGGGTGATTGGGCCCTTAAAGACAGGGTGAGAAGTTCGGTCATCCGGGAGGGGCTCGGAGTAGACCAGCTGCTCCTCCACATCGAGAGGAGCCAGTTGAGGTGGCTCGGGCATCTAGTTGGGATGCATCCTGGACGCCTCCCTGGTGAGGTTTTCTGGGCACGTTCAACTGGGAGGAGACCCAAAGGAAGACCCAGGACACGCTGGAGGGACTATGTCTCTCGGCTGGCCAGGGAACACCTTGGGATTCCCCCGGAGGAGCTGGCCCAAGTGGCGGCGGAGAGGGAAGTCTGGGCCTCCCTCCTTAAACTGCTGCCCCTGCGACCCGACTAAGCGGAAGAAAATGGATGGATGGAATGGACGGTTTCCTTTCATGATATTGGTGGTTGAAACAAATTTATCACTTCTCAATTATATTAGACATGTACACAGACTGAAGTAGTGAAGGAGAGATACGTGGAGAGGCAGAGCAGGAAGGTTTCCCCCCCCCCGGTGCATGATGAAGCAGCAGCTGCGTTTGTTTCTGATGTAAAACCCCATATGATGGGGGAAAATATATAGTGTAAAGTTTGGTTAATGCATTTGTTTAATCAACAGTTATTTTAAATGCATTTGAACAGGTGAAACGCTGCTTGAACGTGGAAACAGGTGACAGAGACAAGGAGACAACTAAAGGCCATGGATCATCAGAGACAGAGGACTCTTTCTACATCAGGAGAATCCCTGTATGCGGTGCTGGGAGTGGATAAGAACGCCACAACAGAAGACATCAAAAGATGTTACAGGTATACTTAAAATAAGATCATGTTTTACTCCTGTTGAGCAGAGAGCAGCTCCCCTTGTTGTTAGGGAGGACAGTGGACATTAATAAATGGAGGACATGCTAAAGCCTTGCTCAAATGGCTAAGACAAAACTAACGTGGGTCAGGATGATGTTCGTAAGAGCAGCATCAAAAACACTCCAGGGCCCTCATTCATCAAACGTTTGTAGAAACGTTCCTATATTCCTTCCAATGAATGAAATTTAGAACATTTGTACAAACAGTCAAAATCCTGATTTATGAAACATACGGTGGCCTCTCAAACACATGTTCCTCTGCAATCGTCTGTTGATAAATTCCACCTGTGCATACCCAGGTGCTCGTGTTTGTTCACAGTCATTTACATACAGAAACACCCTCAATTAAACATATTTGGTCATGCCACGTCATCAGTAGGGATGCACCGATCCGATCCGCATATCTGTATCGGTACAGATATAGAGAAAATTCTAGATCGGGTATCGGTGACTATGGACCGATCTATGACCCGATCCATAAGAACAGATATATTCAGTATATTTCTATGTGCTGTGAGTGACGACGTCATGCGGCGCTACAGCCCCACGCTGCAGCATGATTGCAGAGTTTAACGAGCCACAGCTGCAAATAGTATCACTCATGAAGTTATTAATTTAAACCAGAAGATAGTGGAAAGGTGTAAATTGAATCTGAGCAACACTTTTGGGTGTTTCTATTGAAATTTTTGGAGTTTATAAAGTTTGAAAATCGCCTCCAGCCGGGACGCTCCTGACGGAGGGAGGAGACAAGCGGAGCTCACAGAGGGTGAATATTAGAGAGTAAAAGCTTACAATGCTGGCAGGTCTGTTCATTGTTGGCAAAGTTCTTTGACTGGTAATAGTTGACTCTAATTTCTGAATTGGAATATTCACCCTCTGATGAAGACTCACTCATCCAGTGAGAGAAAGTTACGCTGCGCACAGCAACAGAGAGTCTGTGCTTCACCAGAGTAAACAGGCTGCACTCGCATGATCCAAGGCTATTTCTCTGTGATCGGGACACGGTGGGTGTAGAAAGGATGGTAAAAACACACTAATGGTGACAGGCATAGCGGGAATGTAAAAAAAAGCTGCAAATAGCGGCAGCTGCGGTAAATATGAAAATGAAAGTAAACGTGCGTCACATAATCGATATGAACATTCCACGTATTCCAAACATCTATGGTCCACATAAGGAACTTTCCTTGGATCAGATGATCATTACATTCATGGGAAGGTCGACCCTGAAGCTGTACAAGCCCAACAAACCTGATAAATATGGCTATAAAGCATTTGTCTTGAGTGGCCAATATCAAAAAATACAATATAAAAATAACAAAATGAAGCAAAAATGAACAAAGAACTTTATATATGTATATGTAAATTAAAAATATAAAAAATATAATGAACATTTTAAAATTACATGTAAAAATTACCTGTAAAAATAAGAAAAAACATTTGTAAAAATTATACATTCCAATATGGCAACCTGGTGAAGTCATAATATGCTAATTTGATGAGAGTGAATTTTCTCCCATCACAAACTTTGGGTCGTACTAAAGATTTTTCTCATTTAAAGTTTACCTTTATCTCTAACCATTTTCAAGCTACAACCTTTTGAAATAGTCATGTCAGAATTGAATATTAAAAAAAAAAAACCTGTTGCCTAAAAGGTTAATACTGTTTTTCCATATTGATATCGGATCGATATCGACAGATACTTAACTTCTGATATCGGTATCGGATCGAATGTGAAAAAAGTGGATCGTGCATCCCTAGTCATCAGCTTGTGAGGGGATTCGCTGCATTCTTTCTGAAAAAGAAAAAGAAGAAAAACTTTGACAGCGAGATTGAGACTCTGGCTGCCAAATTAGAAGAGAACAAACAAGCTGCAGAGGTTATAATTTTATTATTGTAAACACGGTCAGGACAGAGGAGAGGTTCCTGTCAGAAATAATAATAATAACTTTATTTCTATAGCGCCTTTAAACAAAGCGCTGCACAACATAAAAAATAAAAAACAGTACCCCAGTATAAAAACAATAGCATCAGCTGTAAACAAATGAAGTACACATAAGCAATAAAATCAAAATTATAAACAAGCTAAAACATAACATAGAAACAGCAAAAAAGAAAAAAAAATCAAGTAATCAATCAGTAAAAGCTTTAGTAAAAAGGTACGTTTTCAGTTTAGCTTTAAAAACGTCCACTGAGCATGCTTGTCTGACGTCCTGTGGCAGAGCATTCCAGAGCGATGGAGCACGAAACGCAAATGCACGCCCACTCAGAGTCATCCGCTTTATTTTTGGGATGCATAGGAGCCCCGATCCATGTGACCGCAGTGCCCTGGATGGAACATATGGATCCAGGAGATCAGTGATGTAGAGTGGAGCCAGATTATTGATAGCTTTGTAGGTCCACAACAAGTCCTTAAAATCTGCTCTAACATGGCACGGCACCCAGTGTAGGGATTCCAGTACAGGTGTGATATGGTCATACTTCTTTTTTCCTGCTAAGATACATGCAGCTGCATTTTGCACAAGTTGTAAGCAGCAGAAACTCTTTAGGGGCAAACCAGAAAGAATGGCATTACAGTAGTCAATTCTGGATGAAACAAAGGCATGCACCAGGACTCCCGCATCATTATCTGATAAAATCGACCGAATTTTAGCAATTCTTCTCAGATGAAAGAAAGATGTTTTAACAGTTTCTTTCAAATAAAATTCAAATGTCAGGGTTGGGTCAAACCAAACTCCCAGATTTTTGAGCCTGTCAACGTTATTTAAAATGCAGTCTTCAAATTTTACTGTGATGGCTTATGTTTGAGGCAAAAGTTTTTTTTGGAGCAACACACATCATCTCTGTTTTGTCCACATTTAAAAACAGGAAATTGTCCAAAAGCCAGTGTTTTACAGCCATAAGACAAGCCTGCAGATTGCTAATTCCTGCACAGCTCTGGCCCGTAATAGGGATATACAGTTGCAAGTCGTCCGCATAACAGTGGAAAGAAACCCCAAACGATCGTAAAAGGTCACCGAGTGGTGTCAAATAAAATGAAAACAGTAGTGGTCCCAGGACAGACCCCTGAGGGACACCAGAAAGGCAGCCTTTAAAGTTCACTTTCTGGGTTCTCCCACACAAGTATGACTGCAGCCATGTAGTGTTGTCACGGTACCAAAATTTCAGTATTCGGTACCGGTACCAGTGAAAATCCACAGTTCTCGGTACCAATTTCGGTACCAAACAAAAATTTCATTTAGACTAAATTTACCAATAAAAACATTAATGTTCCTGTAAAGTGCTTTGAGATGACATCTTTGTGAATCAGTGCTGTATATAAGAAAAATGAACTGAATTACTATTGTACTACTATCATAACATGTTTTTAATGCACTTTTATTTAATCAAAATGTGTTTTTGTCCATATATTTTTGTAACCCTGCTACTTATCCAGACAAGAATATCTAGTTAGAACAGCTTTTTTAACAAACTGATTTTAAGGACATAAACCCTGACTGAGCCATACATTGTTGTTCATCTTTTGGAAACGCATTACAATCATTAAAAAAAGAAAAACTCCGGTCTGTGAGCAGTCAACACCTTCATGTCATCCTGTTTGTTTGTTACCCTAATTAAACGTATAGGAGATTTAAATAGTTAATAAAGACGATGGTGTATTCACACCACACTATGTAGTACTGATTCTGACACATATGCAAATTTTTTGAAAGCGACTAGTCTGAACGGTCATGTCGCATTAAATCCACCTCCTACGTCACTGATCAGCAGAGGTGAGCGTTGTGTCAGGACGTTCATGATGACAAGCGCTGACAGAGGGATTCAGGGGTCTGTGGGACATCCCGTCAAGTTTTGGAACTAAAAATACAAGAAAGCATGAGAACGGGAGTAGCTGCTGGAGCGAAGCGTCTCTCCTGTCGGTCTCCGTGACAGCGGGGCGGGGGGGGGTCTCCGTCGGGGCGGGGGTTCTCCGTGACAGCGGGGCGGGGGGTTCTCCGTGAATGAACTTTATTTACCACATCAGCTGGTCCACCGCTCGCTGTCACTCTGCGTTCTGCGTCGTTGCTTTAGAAGCGACTGCACGCGCCCAGTGAATGCGCGAATCATGTGCATCAAGGATCCAGGTTTAGACGGGTCCTCGGTACTACCGGTACCTGCGAAATCTTGGTATCATGACGTTTACATTTTTGTAGTACCGGGTTGGTACCGAAGTACCGGATCTTTTGACAACACTACAGCCATGAAAGAGCATGCTGTGTTATACCAGCTAGGTTCTCCAGCCTGGCTAATAAAATATCATGGTCTACAGTATCAAATGCAGCACTCAGATCAAGTAACAGCAGAACTGAAGGATAGTCATTGTCCGTGTTTAAAAGTAGATCGTTTACTACCTTTACCAGAGCTGTCTCAGTGGAGTGATTGGGCCTAAAGGCAGACTGAAAAAGCTCAAACAAACTGTTTAATGCTAAGTAGTCCATTAGCTGCCTATAAACTGCTTTCTCAAGGACCTTAGACAGAAATGACAGATGTGAAATCAGACGGTAACTCGTCATGGAATCAATATTTAACCCAGATTTCTTAAGGATGGGAATCACCACCGCTGTTTTGAAACAATTGGGAAAGATACCAGACCCTAAAGAGGCATTTATGAGTGATAAAACATAGGGGCTTAGTGTTGGCCACAGCTCCTTTAGGACCCATGCAGGCATAGGATCCAAAGGGCATGATGTGCAGCGAGCTGAATGTACAATCTTGGTCAAGTCCATTTGGGAGAGTGACTGAACTGCAGTGAGCTTATGAGTCAGATTGTTGAGAAAAACAGGCTGATCAGTAGATACAGAGACAGGATTAGACTGGATCTGCTCTCTAAGTACATCAGCTCTGTCAGTAAAGAACTCCAGAAGATCTTGGGCTGTCAGGTTAGAGCTGCAGGTTGATTGCTCCAAAGCGGTGAGCTGTGATACCGATGAGAACAGAACCCTTGGATTGTCTTTATTTGTTGCGATGAGGTTGGAAAAATATGATGTTTTTGCAGCAGCTGCCGTTGACTGAAAGAGGGTCACAGCGTCCTTCCAGGATAGAAAGAAAACTTCCAGACCCGTACTCCTCCAGCGACGCTCATTTTTCCGACAGAGTCTTCTAAGAGACTTAATGTCTTCATTTAGCCAAGGTGTCAGATTCTTCTTTTGAACCCTTGATAGTTTAGCTGGAGCCACCAACTCCAGGAGGCCTGAAAGTTCTTTGTTAAACTGCATGGCTGTAGCATGAACACAGGAGTGCTGCCCAAAAACACCATCCAGAACATCAGGTAAACTGGATGTTAGACTAAGCAGCGCATCTGGGCCAATATATCGAGAGATCTTCTTTTCTGTAGTCCTATCACACCTAGTGTAGGTGGGGAATAAAAGATTGAACATAATAATCGAGTGGTCCAGAAATAAAGAAATAATGGTTCAACATAAAATTAAATATGAAGAAACGGACTGAATGTTCCATTCTGTTGTCATTTACAGTTTACATTTAAGGAGTTGTCTGCATGTTCTATTTAGAGTTAGTTTTGTTCTTGTTAAGAAATGTTTGTTGACACTGCAGCCTCCTCTGAGCTGTCATTCAGTTTGGTTACCTTGGTAACGCGTGTATGTTCGGGGAGCAGAGAGTAGGTTCTGGGGATTCTCGTAGTTTTCAATAATTGAATATGAATTGGTATCAGATTGGTGTGGTGTGTCTGTCGCTCCACAAAGCGCCCCAAATCCCGGCATAGCTCCAGAAGGATCTCCTTCAGGAAGTGGTATCTGCTCAGGAGCCACTCTGGATCCTCAGCAAGCATCAGTGCGCTCATGGAAGATGCGTTCCATCCGTAGCCTCTGTTAAATCCTCCAGTAACACAAGATCAGCCATGCTACAATGTCGGATAACTGTCAGTCACATGTGCTTTTATAGGTTTTAGCACCATTTATGCAATAAAGCTTTTTTTTCCCCACCAAAATAATTATTTATTGGGTAGAATAATTAGTGGATGAGGAACATGCGTGGGCGAATGAGACCTTCAGTATTGCGGTTCCCCCGTTCTACCACTAGATGCAGTTCGTACGCATGGTGTGAGATTTTCTTATATCTAGGAACATTTTCACGCACAAGTACAAAATGATGAATGCTTAAATGCTTAAATTAGTTCCTACGCACAACACACGCAGATCTGTGCGTAAGTACGGTTGATAAATGATGGCCCTGGACTTGAAGGTTGACTAAACTAAGCCCCACCCTACCCTATTGGCTCAAAATCATTCAAACTGTCTTTGGGTGATCATACTCCACCCTCAATTGCTGAATCTCCGCCCATAAACAGCCAAACTTCACCCACAGTTAATCAAACATGAGAAATCTTCACACCCGTGGTGTGGTTATGTTAGCTCACATGACTCAGTAACATCTGAAACTTCACTAAAAGTAAAAACTTTCTACAGGGTGGGCTATTTATATGGATACACCTTAATAAAATGGCCATGGTTGGTGATATTAATGTCCTGTGTGTGGCACATTAGTATATGTGAGGGGGCAAACTATTCAAGATGGGTGGTGACCATGGTGGCCATTTTGATGTCGGCCATCTTGGATCCAACGTTTGTTTTTTCAATAGGAAGAGGGTCATGTGACACATCAAAGTTATTGGTAATGTCACAAGAAAAACAATGGTGTGCTTGGTTTTAACGTAACTTTATTCTTTCATGAGTTATTTACAAGTTTCTGTCCACTTATAAAATGTGTTCAATGTGCTGCCCATTGTGTTGGATTGTCAATGCAACCCTCTTCTCCCACTCTTCACACACTGATGGCAACACCGCAGGAGAAATGCCAGCACAGGCTTCCAGTATCTGTAGTTTCAGGTGCTGCACATCTCGTATCTTCACACCATAGACAATTAGCCTTTCGCCGGCCCCGCCCCCAGAACGGCTATTGTCCAATCACACATCATAGCAACTGTTACTATCCGACAGCTCCAAACAAAATGATGAAGCTAAGCCTAATTTACTACTAAGCATTAGCCTCGATAGTAGTCGTGTCTCCTTCGTTTCCCTTCAGAACCTCCTCATCGAGCTCAACCAGCAAGCCAGCAAGCATGAGTGCTCCCCCCGCCCGCGGCTGGGCGGAGGTCCGCCTCCCAGACTATCCAAGACCCTTTTAGATAAGACACACCGTGCCGGCAAATCAGCGTAATATTACCTCAACTGTGTGTCTTATAAACGCACATTAAGCCTTGGCGCAACAGCGGGTGGTGTCATGATCACGTGATGAATTAATGCCAAGCTCCGGCCGGGAACTATATTGAAAATAAAAGTAAACACGGGCATAAAAAGTTACATTTTATAAACAGACTCAGCTGAGATGATAAACTGAGCGATGCAGAGCTTTTCTCCGTTAGAGCTGCCTGCAGCTCAGATCATCTGACAGCTGACATCTGACAGCTCACAGGGACACCGCATCGCCCCCACCGCTCCTCGGATCCACGCGTGCCCAGACGCCGGACCTTCTCCCAAACTCCAAACTCCTTGTTCCCTGCTACGCTTCGCTCAGCAGAGCCGACACTAATATATCCCTCCACTGCATCCTGTAACCCTTTTTGCCTCTATCGGGATGATATTGAGGACGAATTGCTCCAAAAAATGTCGCTGACACGCATCTGTCTACTTCTTTCCATCACGGAAATCTGCGGAGCTGCAGTATTTGATCCACTTATTGTCGGAGTTGGCAACAGTAACTAAGGGGGGCGGGGCTCGGCGAAAGGTCAATTGCCTTCAGATAACCCCAAAGATAAAAGTCTAAGGGGGTCAGATCTGGAGACCTTGGGTGCCATTCAACTGGCCCACGACGACCAATCCACTTTCCAGGAAACTGTTCATCTAGGAATTCTCGGACCTGACACCCATAATGTGGTGGTGCACCATCTTGCTGGAAAAACTCAGGAAACGTGCCAGCTTCAGTGCATAAAGAGGGAGACACATCATCATGTAGCAATTTCAAATATCCAGTGGCCTTGAGGTTTCCATTGATGAAGAATGGCCCCACTGTCTTTGTACCCCATATACCACACCAAACCATCACTTTTGTTGTTCCAACAGTCTTGGAGGGATCTATCTAATGTGGGTTAGTGTCAGACCAATAGCGGTGGTTTTGTTTGTTAACTATCTTCTGTGTGAACTGAGGGTCCTGTTCCAATTTTGGTTTTGCCCATTCTGCAAATTCTGTGCGCCGATCTGGGTCACCCTTGTTGAGATGCTGCAGTAGCTGGAGTTTGTAAGGGTGCCATTTGTGAGTAGCTAATATCTGCCGAAGGGATGTTCGACTAATGCCACTCTCCAGTGACATGCGGCGAGTGCTACGCTGTGGGCTCTTGCTGAATGAAGCTATGACAGCCACTGATGTTTCTTCATTAGTGACAGTTTTCATGCATCCACATTTTAGCAAATCCAACACTGAACCAGTTTCATGAAACTTAGCAAGCAGTTTGCTAACTGTAGCATAGGAGATGGGTGGTCTCGTAGGGTGTCTTGCATTGAAATCTGCTGCAATGACCCGGTTACTGCGTTCACCAGATATCAACACAATTTTGATCCGCTCCTCACGTGTTAAAGCCACAATGTGTAATATTTGTACATGTTTACTACCAAATTCTGTGTATCCAGTGCACAAACTTGTCCCTTTTCATTAATATTTCTCACCAACATCAATTCTAAATATTCCTCTCAGCTTCAAATTTTACATTTTTAATACATAAATTGTGGTCGACGCTCCATGGTCATCCTCCATCTTGAAATACGGTAGCTATTTAGGGACA
>SSNS01000402.1:506787-519190 GCA_006937985.1 Aphyosemion australe | reverse complement strand
GTGCTCTCCATCATGTGTCTGCTAAACCCGCTTGGATCCTGGTTCATCTGTATCTCCCAGAGATTGGCACCCCACAAGAGCCTCGTTCTGCTTCGACCTTCTGGGCCGGGCCTGTGTCAGCCACCTGGAGCCTGGATTTGCCTGCCACTAAAGATTGGCCCTGCTGCACCGCCCAAGAGCCTGGTTCTGATCCGACCTTCTGGGCCGGGCCTGTGTTGGCCACCTGGAGCCTGGGATTTGCCTGCTGCTAAACTGGAGATTGTTTGGCTCGAGAGGATGTAAAGCTGAAGCGGATTTCACCACACAAAGGACCTTCACTGGATCATATTCCTAAACCTAAATTCCTAAACCTGTAATATACCTTGAAACACAAAATGTCACCACTCATCACCCTGTGTTTGCTGACATTATGTAATTTTGTTAAAGTTCCTTATGAGCCCCAAGACTGTAGCACAGCCCCTCCACCCTTTGCTATACCTTGTGGAGGAACATGTGCAGTTAACTACATGCTTGGACACAAAGTGTCACCATTCCCCTTTCCTCCTTCCTCTCAACTATCGGGCTTAGTCCAAGTAATGTGTGTTATGACTTTACAAGATAACTTTATCATATCATATCTCTAAATGACTTTCCTGAAACTATATCTGACACAAAGAGTGAGACACATTCCTCTTCTAAGTCTTTTGAAAAGAGGGTTATGATTCTGCTATTGTTACTTATCTCTGGGAACATTCAACCAAACCCAGGGCCAGCCTCTAGTTCTCTAGTCAACAAACCCTATTGTCAGTTATCAAACCCTATTAACACGTCTTTACCTTCCCCCTCTACTGACACCTCCTTACTAAAGCCTGCCGCACACGAGAGCCAATAGCTGAGCTACCGGTCATTCAAGGCCGTTTGCTCAGCAGATTACTTGCTGTGTGCGCCTAATTTTCACTGAGTTTTCTGTCTCACGAGACGCTGAGGTGAAAATCAAACCGGTTTGATACTTTCCGCCCCACGGGGGGCAGAAACTCGCCGTGTGCGCACTACATGAGCTGTCGGCTGAGCTGAAATGTTCCAAGGGACCAATCACAGCGTGTTCTCTCCTCACGTGATTCCAAGGTGGCAGCCTCCTGTCTGCATGACGGAAAAAAAACCCAAAATGGAGACTTTAAGTCCTTTTTATAAGACACACCATGCCGGCAAATCAGCGCAATATTACCGCAACGTGTAATGAAAATGAAAGTAAACACGTGCTTAAGTTTCACTTTTGTAAACAGGACCAGCTGAGAAACTGGAGCGATGCACAGCTCAGAGAGCTTTTCTCCGTTAGATCTGCAGCTCAGATCATCTGACAGCTCACAGGGATGGTGGATGACACACACATGCGCAGCTTCGATCGCAATAAAAAGCAAGTTATGTCCAAGATACACGGAAGTCCGCGACACGCGCTTAAGTTTCACTTTTGTAAACAGAATCAGCTGAAATGATCATTTGGAGCGTTGCGGTGCTCCGGGAGCTTCTCTCCGTTAGATCTGCAGCTCAGATCATCTGACAGCTCACAGGGATGGTGGATGACACACACCTGCGCAGCTTCGACCGCAATAAAAAGCAAGTTATGTCCAAGATACACGGAAGTCTGCGACACGCGCCTAAGTTTCACTTTTGTGATGGGGATGGTGGATGACAGACACCTGTAGCTGGTTGTTAAGATAAAAACTTAACGAGTGCGGCTTCGATCGCAATAAAAGGCAAGTTATGTCCAAGATAAACGGAAATCCGCGACAGTGCAGAGACCGCCCCCATACCTCCTTTATGCCACCATCGCGTAATCTTTTAAAAAACGGACATGATTGCGCAACATTACCGCCACGGTCTGAGCTCTTATAAACGACCATGAGGCTCCCAGATGCCACATCGGCTTTGCGGCAAATTGGCAGCATTGTTTTATAGAAAGGGCTCATCAGCAAAACAAGTATACCGTAAATCCTCTAATACAGGCCCGGGCCTTTATTTACTCAAGCACATCCTGGTTCAGGCCTTTATTGGAAGGAGGCCAGAATTAGAGGCAGCCCTATATTTCAATTTGAACAAAATTAACTACCAGTAGTATGAATAAAAACAAGATTTTGTGGGGATCTGTGCCTACCGATGACATCACACTATGGCAATGCCACACAAACCATGTTGGGACCCATTTTTTTCCCGGTGTTCTGTCAGAACACCTGGCTTAGAGCTAAAATGAATATCAGATTCTGCCAACAAAATGGCTGTATAAAACAATTTATATGTAAACCGAGGTGTTTTTGCAAACACTATAATTAATACTTTTGGGCAGGGTTTGAATTACACAGAGGATTCTGGGGGCGCCCAGTGACGGGGAGGGGGTGGGGGGGGGGTCTGTTTGCCTTGGCCCCCAAAATGCTCTGATACGGCCCTGGACGTGGGACTGAATTTAGAAGTTGATATGAATTGTATCAAATATATAAATATTACATGCTTATGAATTATTGCTTTATGAAGGTCAAAAGATGTAGTGGAATAAATCTACCAACATTTTTCCTTTTCAAGAACTTTGTTTTGTTTTCTTGTTTTTATTTGAATATTTTCCTGTCCTGTCTGGCTCTGATCTTCCTGCTTCTCCTCTCACTCCACAAGAATAAACTGTTTCCTGGCTTCCTCCTGATTCACCTCGAGTTGCTTTTGAACTAAACGGGTCAAATGAATCTACCGGCTGAAAAATAGTGGAGTGTGCGCTGCGCGGCCACGCGGGTGAGGTGAAATCACCAGCGCACTGGTGACGCGCTCCGCTGCGGAGCGCGTCAGACACGAATAAAAGATACGATCAAAAGACAGAAGTAACTCAGAAGATTATATGAACGGACATGAACGATCGCGTGTTAATTATATTTTTTGGTGCAGGACGCAGCTTCAGCAATCAGCATCATCTGTCCTCTCTGCACAAAAAAACCCACAATGCGCTGAGAGTCCATGTAATATAAAACAGGATCTTTTTTCGGGCTTCCCTGGGTGTGTAAGTTGAGGGCTTCCAGCTCCCCGTAATTCAAACCCGGCTCCTGGATGAAAACCCGGACATTTTCATCAATATAGGAACCCCCCCGGACGCCCCGGACAGAGGGTGAAAAGTGGACATGTCCGGGGAAAAGAGGACGTTTGGTCACCCTACTTACCTGTGATGAAGTGATCACTGCAAACTAGCATTTTTCGTTCTGTTTCTGCTCATCCTGCAGCCGGAGATTATGATCCACTAGTCCGCTGTTACCGTAAAACCTGGTATACGTGCGCCTCGAAAAATCGAGTGAGGGCTCACTTTATCGTCGATCTCCGAAAAAAACAAAAACAAAAAACACACCCACGCTGTTTCTAACAGTAGCCCCGGCCACTATTAGAGACCGGCCTTTATTTACACCCGCTGACAGCCAGACCGGCTAATATAGGAGACCCGGCCGGTAATGGAATAACAGGCCAATATTAGAGGATTTACGGTAAGCATTTCCTCCATATCCAGCTCCGTCTTGTTTATTTTTCTGACATGCAGACAGGAGGCTGCCACCTTGGAATCACGTGAGGGGAGAACGCGCTGTGATTGGTCACTTGGAAGATTTCAGCTCAGCCGACTGCTCACGTAGTGCGCACACAGCGATTTTATGCCCCCGTGGGGTGGAAAGTATCAAACCGGCTTGATTATCACCTCAGCGTCTCGTGAGGCAGAAAACTCAGTGAAAATTAGGCACACACAGCGAGTAATCTGCTGAGCAAACGGCCTTGAATGACCGGTAGCTCAGCTATTGGCTATCGTGTGCGGCAGGCTTAACTGTCACTGCTTTAGCTTCTCCCCCTACTGTCACCAATTTAGCTTCTGGTATGCAGACAATGACCTTTGATTGCTTCTGCAGTCGTAAAGCTTTGGGATTTTTGCATTTAAACATTCGAAGCCTCCTCCCCAAGATAGATGAACTTGATGTTTATGTTCAGACAGCTAAACCTGATGTTTTAGTCATTTCGGAGACCTGGCTCAAGAAGTCGGTGCTTGACTCTGCCATGTCCATCCCTGGTTATAATGTATTTCGTCAGGATAGACCAACCAAGGGTGGGGGTTGCTATTTACTGTAAGGACAATTTGCAATGCTCAATCACATTATCTAAATCCTTGCCCAAACAGTTTGAACTGCTGTTACTGAAAATTAGTCTCTCAAAGAACTACTCTTTGGTTGTTGCTGGCTGTTACAGGCCCCCATCTGCCCCTGCCTGTGCCCTGTCTGCTCTCAGTGAACTCATTGCCCCTTACACCGCCTCTGAATTCTTGTTATTAGGTGATTTGAACTGGGACATGCTTAAACCGTCTACTTCCCTGCAACTTCAGCTGGACTCTTTAAACCTCTCCCAGATTGTGCAATCTCCGACTAAATTTACCAACAAGTCCTTCAATAATGGAACATTAATTGATATAATTCTCACCAACAGTCCAACAAAATACTCATCTGCAGTTTTTTGCCAAAGCCTTAGTGACCATTGTATTACTGCTTGTGTCCGCAATGGTACTAACATTAAACAACCTTCCCTAATTATCAAAAAGGGAATGCTAAAAAACTTCAATGAGCAGGCCTTTTTTACGTGACTTGGCTAAAGAACAATGGCATAGAATTAGCCTCATACCTACTGTCGAGGATGCTTGGTTACATTTCATAAACTCTTTTATCTCGATTTTAGATAAACATGCTCCTTTAAAAAAAAGTCAGAGTTAAAAATCGTTTCAGTCAATCGTTCAACACTGAACCTTCAGAACTGATTCGGCTAAAACATCAATCTTGGCAAAGAGCAAAGACATCCAAGAATATCAGTGACTGGCAATCCTTCAGATCGATAAGGAACAAATGTACCCAGTCAATCAGAAAAGCAAAATCTGAATATTATAAGAACCGGTTTCTGATGAGTAGTTCTGACCCCAAAAAGTTCTGGCAGACTGTCAAGGCTATGGAAAATACCAATAAGTCCTCACACCTGCCAAATGCAATCAAATCTGAGGGCATTGTTGTCTCAGATAAAACTAAAATGGTAAATTCCTTCAATAATCACTTTGTCAAGTCTGGTCATGCCCTTGCTACAGCTTCACCCACCTCTGGGGTCTCTGACCTCAACTCAGCTATATGCAATGATTCCCTCCCCGCAACCAATTCCTGTTTCTCCATTCAGTTGTTTCAGGTAGATGAGGTACTTGACGAGTTACTCAGGTTAGATCCTCATAAATCAGCTGGACTGGATACTCTTGACCCTTTCTTTCTGAAAATTGCAGCACATGTTATTGCTGCACCTATTACCCATCTATTTAATCTGTCCATACAAACTGGTGCATTTCCGCAGGACTGGAAATTTGCATCTGTTACTCCACTTTTTAAAAGGGGGAGATCATTCAGACCTAAGCTGTTATATGCCTATCTCTATCTTGCCTTGCCTCTCTAAAGTCATTGAAAAGTTAGTCAACAAACAGCTAACTCACTATCTGGAATCCAGCAGTATTATTACCCCCATGCAGTCCGGCTTCAGAAATGGCCATGGATGTGTCTCTGCAACACTTAAAGTGCTAATGACATCATATGTGCCATTGACAAAAAGGAATATTGTGTAGCTGTGTTTGTTGACTTGGCTAAAGCCTTTGACTCTGTAGACCATAACATCTTACTTAGCAGGCTCAAACATAAAGGACTTTCTCAGGCATCCGTGGCATGGTTTAGAAGTTATATCTTAGACCGTACGCAAACAGTGAGAACAAAGGGTTACCAACTTGCTCCTCTACCTCTAACTATGGGTGTTCCTCAAGGGTCAATACTGGGCCCAACCTTATTCAAAATCTATATCAATAACATTATTGATTCTGTTGACAGTTCTTATATACATTTATATGCGGACGACACCATTTTATATGCATGCTGTTCTTCTTTGAATGCAGCTTTGTCCTCTTTGCAGCACAACTTTAATTGTCTTCAACATGCCTTCTCCAACCTTCACCTTCATTTAAACACAAGTAAAACAAAGTTCATGATCTTCAACCGTAACTTACCGCAATCAACTTGCCACTCTAGTATTGTTTCCCTGGATGGTACAGAACTACAACTTGTCAGTTCCTATAAGTATCTGGGTATCTGGCTTGACAGCACACTTTCATTTGACATTCACATTAATTCATTACTCTCTAAAGTCAAGTCAAGAATTGGGTTTCTATACCGCAACAGGTCATTCTTTACTCATTCTGCAAAGCAAACCTTGGTCAAAATGACAATCCTTCCCATCTTAGATTACGGTGACATCATTTATAGGACTGCTTCCAAAAACCTTCTTCATAAACTCGATGTCATTTATCACTCAGCAATCCGTTTCGTCATTGGTGCCCCTTTCACTACTCATCATTGTGATCTGTACTCACTCGTTAACTGGCCATCACTCCATTCCCGCAGGTTGTTACATTGGTATCAATTTATATACAAATCAATCATCGGTAGAACACCGTCATATCTTCGCGCATTACTCATCACTTCCAACAACCAGCACATTTTACGTTCCAGTAACCTAATCTCTATGGTTATTCCCAAAGCTCGCACCTCTTTTGGCCGCTCCTCATTCCAGTTTGCTGCTCCCAATGACTGGAATGAACTGCAAAAATCACTAAAGCTCACTACCTACGTTCCATTATCTACCTTTAATAATTCATTGCATTCAATAGTTTCTGATCAATATGCCTGCTTCTGAGTACTTAAAGATTGTTTTAAGTCTGTTTTGATGGCTTGTACATATTATATATGACAACAGTCCTTTGTCTTTATGTCTAGCTGTTTCATCTTTTCTTTATCTGCATTTTTTTTTATCTTATCTGTTTTTTATCTTATCTGTTTGTGTAAAGCTAACTATGTGTCTGTTGCTGCTGCCTCTTGGCCAGATCATTGTTGTAAATGAGAATGAGTTCTCAATTGACTCGTCTGGTTAAATAAAGGTTAAATAAAATAAAAATAAAAACATTAAAACCAAGCACGCCATTGTTTTTCTTGTGACATTACCAATAAGTTTGATGCGTCACATGACCCTCTTCCTATTGAAAAAACAAAAGTTGGATCCAAGATGGCCGACATCAAAATGGCCACCATGGTCACCACCCATCTTGAAATGTTTGCCCCCTCACATATACTAATGTGCCACACACAGTCACATATACTAATGTGCCACACATCATGTGACTCAAGGTAATACAGCCTCTTAAAGGGACATGAACGCTGCCACCCTTCACACATCTTTTCATTTTTTTATTATTGATTTTAATGATATGGGAAAAATTATATAGGTTAAAGTCAGAAATTTTGATAAAGATAAATTTTCGATTTATTGCCCAGCCCTAGGATATATGTAGATATGTTATTTTGAGTAGGCTGAGTGATATTATTACAACCTAAATTGTTACTGAAGGTGAAATTTGTACAATAAAATATTAATTAACTATAAATATCAGATGGGAAACAGAAACTAAACACCAATGCAATACATATTATTGAGTCTTTTCTAATAAGATTCTGACATCACAGCCTCATCATTTAGTTGTTTTATCTCATATCTTCAGCAGCAGACCACAGTCTGGTTGGGACATCCTTGTCAGAAGTGTGACTCTGTGTTCATCTGAGCTGACAGACAGGATATTAAACATGATTGTCAGAGACATGCAACCTCTTTCAGTGGTAGAAGATGATGGCTTCCAGAAGATAATATTTGCCTTTAATCCCAGATACACTTCCTTCTAGGACGGGGTGTTCAATCCTGGTCCTGGAGGGCCTCTGTTCAGCATGTTTTAGTTGCTTACCTGCTCCAAAACACCTGATTTAGTGCCTGGAGTTGCTATTCAGCAGCTCATCAAGTTCTGCAGAAACATGTAAATGACCTGCTGATTGGTGTGTTAGAGCAGTGAAATAACTCAAACATGCTGGATAGTGTCCCTCCAGGACTGGACAACCCTGTTCTAGGATATTGCACTTGTTCTAACTAGTTTTCACACGGTTTGCTGTAGTTTAATAAAAGGTGTCTCTTCGGAAAAGGAATCACATGAGTGGATTTTTAAATACAAACTCCTTACAATTTTTTCCCCACTTGAAGGGTTTTCAAATAGATTATTGGATTAATCGATAGAAGATTCAAATACTGAAATATTCGATAGCTGCAGCCCTACTGTATTAACTTCAACGGATCATGTTTCTCCTCAAAAGTGTCATTTGTCAACCACGACTATTTAAATAAATAACGTAGCCTAAATAAAGATTGGAGGAACCAGTAATTGAGAATGCAACGCAGCAGATCCACCTCCTAAGGTGTTGACTTTTATTTAATTGTTGAGTTCTGATTTTTATTGTTCAAGAGTCTCTCTACTCCCCATATCCCAGCATGGAATAAGTAGCTAGCTAAAGTTAAAAAAACAACATAACCAATGTTAAAAAACTTACCGTTATTGGACAAACTTTTGTGGCCTGCTGCTATGGGTTTGATTTTTCACACCTCTGCTTGTCTTGTCATCCTTTACACATTCCACATTTCTTTGAGAAATAAATGAACACAAGTTCAATAATTTTGTTTTTCTTTGCTGGTAGAGCCACAAAATAGATATTAAGTTTTTATATAAAAGGTCTTAAAAATACTTCAATTTAATTTGAAGAAACCTGTAGGAACCCTGTTATTTATTTAGTTCATTTTTTTTCATTTGACGAATGTTTTGTTTACATGTGTATTATTATTATTTATTTATTTTATTTTTATTATTTTGACTTGAGTAGTGCAATCATTTGGTTTCTGTTTGCAGGAAACTGGCGCTGAAGTTTCATCCTGATAAAAACCCAGAGAACCCAGAGGCAGCTGATAAGTTTAAGGAAATAAACAATGCTCACTCCATCCTGGTCGACCCCACCAAGAAAAACATCTACGACAAATATGGTTCCCTCGGCCTCTATGTGGCAGAACAGTTTGGGGAGGAGAATGTCAACACCTACTTTGTTCTGTCCAGCTGGTGGGCCAAGGTGTGTGTGGTAGCTCAGGTCCATCAGGTCTTACCTCATCTGCTGTTCCACCACTAGATGTCACTCTTTTATTCTAAACTCTTATTCAGAGACTCTGCTGAAACAAGAAAATTAACTACACAAAGTAAACCAAACCTGCTTTTGCTCCCTCAGGCTTTGTTCGCCTTCTGTTGCTTAGCAACAGGTTGTTACTGCTGCTGTTGCCTATGCTGCTGCTGTAACTGTTGCTGTGGTAAATGTAAACCTCGACCACCCATGGACCAGGACCCAGAGTTCTACGTGTCCCCTGAGGATCTGGAGGCCCAGATGACTGCTGATGAGAGAGGTGGGGGGGTGTTCTGCTACTGTTTCTTCAGGGAACACTCAGGGAACATGCAGGAACACTCAAACATTAAGGAACACTCAAGGAACATGCAGGAGCACTCAGGGAACATGCAGGAACACTCAAGGAACATTCAAGAACACTCAGGAACACTCAGGGAACATGCAGGAACACTCAAACATTAAGGAACACTCACAAACATTCAAGAACACTCAGGAACACTCAAGGAACATGCAAGAACACTCAGGAACACTCGGGGAACATGCAGGAACACTCAAACATTAAGGAACGCTCAGGGAACATGCAGGAACACTCACGAACACTCAAGAACACTTGGGGAACATGCAGGAACACTCAAACATTAAGGAACACTCGGGGAACATGCAGGAACACTCACGAACATTCAAGAACACTCAGGAACACTCAAGGTACATGCAGGAACACTCAGGAACACTCAGGGAACATGCAGGAACACTCAAACATTAAGGAACGCTCAGGGAACATGCAGGAACACTCACGAACACTCAAGAACACTTGGGGAACATGCAGGAACACTCAAACATTAAGGAACACTCAGGGAACATGCAGGAACACTCAGGGAACATGCAGGAACACTCAGGGAACATGCAGGAACACTCAGGGAACATGCAGGAACACTGAAGGAACATTCAAGAACACTCAGGGAACATGCAAGAACACTCAAACATTAAGGAACACTCAGGAACATTCAAGAACACTCAGGAACACTCAAGGAACATGCAAGAACACTCAGGAACACTCAGGAACACTCAGGGAACATGCAGGAACACTCAAACATTAAGGAACACTCACGAACACTCAAGAACACTTGGGGAACATGCAGGAACATTCAAACATTAAGGAACACTCGTAGCCTAGTGAACTAGACCAATTCTTGCTTTGCAGAGTTTGGTCTAGGCACGCTTCGTTGGAATCCTCGCAGCCTGTGGCTGTCCAATCACAGCTCGCTATAGTTTTGGTTGGGCCAATCACAGCGCTCTATATTTTGGGCCAATCACAGAGCGGGAGTAGCCGATGACGTCAGCGCTGCGGCCGCGAACCCAAGCAAGATGGCGGCAACGCCGGAGCCACGTTCTTTTGAAACGGCTTTGTCATCAACATTGGATTATTTAGACTCCAACGTGCGTAAGTCTGTCGGCTATACTTAGTGGCTTCTTATTTTTATCAAACAAAGTAGTGGAATGTCCTAGTACACCTGATATTTGCGTGTTTTTCATACAAAAACGACAGAAATCATTGATGTTAGCAAATGTTAGACGCCATTGCTGCCTCCTGCTTTTCCGTTGCTGTGATTACGTCACGTTGTTCGTTACTCTGATTGGTCCTAGCGCTATCCAATTGCGTGCTAACATTTTGAAAGACAACCGTAGATCCCGCCTCACGACTGAGGGCCGTCAATGAGTCGTGGCCAGACTATATATACACATATATAGGATGGCTTGCCAGGCTAGAACACTCGGGGAACATGCAGGAACACTCACGAACATTCAAGAACACTCAGGAACACTCAAGGAACATGCAAGAACACTCAGGGTACATGCAGGAACACTCAAACATTAAGGAACACTCAGGGAACATGCAGGAACACTCACGAACACTCAAGAACACTTGGGGAACATGCAGGAACACTCAAACATTAAGGAACACTCAGGGAACATGCCAGAACACTCAGGGAACATTCAGGAACACTCAAACTTTAAGGAACACTCAGGGAACATGCAGGAACACTCAGGAACACTCAGTTGAACATGCAGGAACACTCAGGAAAACTCAAGGAACATTAAGGAGCACTCAGTAACACTTAGGGAACATTGATTTTTGGGAAAGATTGAATTGCAATTTTTCTAGGCGAAATTGCGATTTCAATTCAATTAACAATTTTCTTCAAATCAAGGTTCAACATAGGGCTGGGCGATAAGTCTAAAATTTATTAATATCAAAATTTCTGACTCTAACGATATCATTTCCCCCACATCAGTAAATTTGGTAATAAAAAAAGGAAAAGATGTGTGTAGGTTGGCGACGTTCATAACCCTTTAAGAAGCTGTACCACCTTGAGTCACATGACAACGTGACTCGCAGGGTTCGTACGGTCATGAAAAACCTGGAAAAGTTATGGAATTTGAAAATCAAATTTCCAGGTCCTGGAAAAGTTATGGAATACTACAGGTCCTTGAAAAGTTTTGGAATTTTGCTATATCTAGGGTGACCATACGTGGTATTTTCCCCAGACATGTCCACTTTTCACTCTCTGTTCGGTGCGTCCGGGGGAGGTTCCTATATTGGTGAAAGTGTCGGGTTTTCATCCAGGAGCAGGGTTCATATTACGGGGGAGCTGGAAGCCCTCAACCCACTCGGAGAGCCCGAAAAAAGATCCTGTTTCTACCAATATTACATTATTTATATGGAGCCTAGCGGGGATTCTTTTGAGCTGAGAGGCAGAGAGCGGCAGAGCACAGATTGTTGCGCTCCGCAGGCAGCTGCGCACGGCTACAGTAACATTCTAGTCACGCTACCAAAAATATAATTAACACGCGATCGTTAATGTCCACTAATATCATATGGAACTTTCTGTCTTTTATTCGTGTCTGATGCAATCCGCTGCTGCGGAGCTCCGTGCTCCGGTGAATTTACCTCGCGGCTGCGCGCCGTGCACTCCGCTATTTTTCAGCCAGTAGTTCCCTTTGATGTGCTTATAGCTCAAAACACACGAGGTGAAAAAACTAAGAAGCAGGCAGCCGTTTTTCTGGAGGACTGAGAGGAGATGCAGAAGATCAGAGACGGACAGGAAAATAGTCAAATAAAAAACAAGAAAACAAAACAAAGAGCTTGAAAATGAAAATGTAGGTAAATTTATCCCACTGCACCATTTTACCTTTATAATGCAATAATTTATAGCAAAGTTTTATATATTCAATGCAATTTAGATCACCTTCAAAACTCAGCCCCACACACAGGGCCGTCTCGAGGCATTTTAGGGGCCAAGGCAAAATAGACG
>SSNS01000402.1:474087-506762 GCA_006937985.1 Aphyosemion australe | reverse complement strand
CCCCCCCCCCCCCCCCCCCCCCGTCTCTGAGCTCCCACAGAATCCTCTGTGTAATTATACCCTGTCCAGGAGTATTAATTATACAGTGTTTGCAAAAACACCTCGGTCACATCTGTCAATAACTAAAAGCTTTTGAAAGCCATTCTCTGAAAGTTTTCACCATTTCAAGAGACTTAATAGCCCCGTTTCCTTTATCGGAACTTCGGGGTAAGTTCCCGACGTGCGCTTGTCTCCACTTGACCGGGCCGGCCGAACGGCCGTTTTCTGGGCCGTTTTCCGGAACCTTCTGAGTACCTGATCAGGGGTAGGTACTCGGAACGGCCCGCATCAGTCGCTGAGCGGAACCTTCGGTTAACTCACGCTGATTGGTTGTAACTCCGTAGGAAATTACATCAGCAGTCGACGTTCTCCAAAACAACCGGCAGTAATAAAATTAGAAGAGTTGCTAGTGAAGCAGAATGGAAGCGAACGGAATAAGCGATCGTGTTTAAAATTAAACTCCCAACACCGTAACACAAGGCGGAATTTCCCCACAGCTGTTACTAAACTCTGCACCAGAAAACACTGAGGAATTCCCCCACTGTTGAACTCCGCACCGGAAAACACCTTGGAATTTCCCCACATCGCTTTAATTCGCGGGGCTTTGTTGTCTCACAGAGCGCTGTAAAAACTGAGCTTCTGGTCATTGAACGCCACATTTTACATCACGCAGCTGCTCTCGTCCTCTGAATGGATTAAATTATGATAAACTTCAACAGAATAAATACTTTTAATGTTATTATTGTTACTGTGGACGCTTTCTGGCGCTGATCAGTGACATCACTCACTGCTGAAGCAGTCGCAATATGCTGATGTCTGTGCAAAGTCCTGAAAGAGCTGAATTTGAATGGAGACAGAACAGCTGAGAGGACTGGGACATTTGAATCTCCCGGTCTTTTCCCCGTCCCAGGATTTACCCTGAAGTCAGTGGCGGCCGGTGACTTTTATTTTGGGTGGGGCGCTAACCACATATCACCACTAGGGGACGCAAAATTACCATTGATTCTTAAGCATCAGCGTCACACAACTGACGGTCACAGTAGCGCTTCCGGCAACAAAGTTATTCAAAAGGTTTTCGAATATATTAAGCATGTTTTTGACAAAAACATTCATCCATTCACCCATATATTACACAAACTGCACACACGCTTAAGGGGAGTAGGCTAAATCTAATCAATAGAATCCACTTTCTACCAACACCCAATAAACTGTAAATAAACGTGAGGCCGTAAAATAGACGCTACACGTATCCAGAAAAACACACAGTGACACAACGCAAGATATTCACAGAAGCAGCCGGCGTTTAGATTAAAGCCCAGACTCACAAACAAAAAGTACCGCTTAGTTCAAACCGTATGGAGCGGTGCTAGCCGCTAACGAGGCAGCATGCTATTTCCTGAAGCCAAAAGCTAAAATGAGGCTTACCTGCAGGTTATGGCCATAATCCGTGTGGTGTAGTAAAAATAATCCACTCGGTTCGTGAAATTCTACATCCCAACGTAAAAGCTTAGCTGATCAGACTGTTTGCTGGCATTGTTTTGCCAAAGACAAGAGTTTGCCCGCCCGCATTCATCATTTTCCTGTTTACGTGGATTCTCTCCCTGTGATTGGTTAACACGAAAGCCAGCCAGCTGAAAAAAACTCAACAACAAGCAATTCGATTGGCTGAGGTTTCACACATTGGAACCTACTAGTAGCATTTGCTACGTCAGGTTTTGAAGCAATTAACTTTATTTGTCACTGATGATTTCACAATTATAGCAAAGATGGCTAAAAGGTTGGACAACAAAAAAATATTCAGTGGAAGTAGTGTGTTGCTGCCGTGACAAATTGGCACAGATGGAGCCACACTGTGCCAGCCTGTGGAAAGTTTTCCCCTCAGGGCGGGGTGAACAACCCGACCAATCAGCGATCTCCTCCCCCTGGTCTGAGCAGAATTCACCCGGTGAGGCGGCGACGATCGCTAAAAGATGCGACCAACCGCTCTCCTATTCTTTCTCGTTGTGGACGGTTTGGGGACCCACTGCACATGCGCCAGTTAGCCCATATTAAGTCAATGGTAAAGATTGCTGCGCCCGCGAGAGGACACGTGACAAGTACGTCGACGATTCGGCCGTGTTAAAAGTAAAAAAAAAACATTATTAAACACAGATTACACACAGCACTTAGTCCATATGGTGTGTATAGATCGTTTAGTTCACTTTTTATGTTTTTTTAAATATATTTTGTGATTCCTATCTTCTTCTTCTCCTTCCTGTGAGTGGTGGGGCGGCGCCATAGCGCCCCCTATTGACGAGCCGCCACTGCCTGAAGTTCTGATAAAGGAAACGAGCCTAATGAAAGAAGCATCCGAACAATCTTTATACGTTGTGATATGTAACATCACAATGTATTATGGGCATTCACACACGCTTGTGGGAAGGAGGAGAAGTTAAAAACAAATATTTTGCCTCTGAATTTCTTGAACATTCTGCTGCTACAGATTTAGTGGAAAAGATGTGGAAAACATTGTCTGAAGCTAGAATTACAATTAGAATTGCTCCAAAGCATGACTGTTAATAGCTGAGATATTGCATTTTCATTTAGGAGAATTACTATTTTTTGTTGATGGCCTGTTAAAAAAGATTTAACTGACTTTAAAACAGTAACTGGAAAAGCTACAGATAGAAGAACACAATAGAAATAGAATACAAAATCCCTTTGTTGTCCTCAGTGGGGAAGGTTTGGTGTCACTACAGCAATGATATTCATTAAAGGAGCAAAAAAGGAGAGTAAATATTAAAAATAAAGAGTAAACAACAAGAAAACAAAATAGAAATACTTAAAATTCAAAAAGGTTGAATATATATATACACATTTTAAAGAATAAAAAGATTAAAAAAATTAGACAAAATAAGTAACCAATACCACTGATGTGTGTTTTATTTCAAATTGACTCGTTGAGCTCGTCTAAATGATAGAAACATCATTTTCTACCTCAACATTTTAATTATTTCAGACCAGACAATCGAATCGAATCGTGATTAATTGATTCAAAGCCTTATGAATCGAAATCAAATCGATTTAGGAAATTGGCCGCAATACCCAGCACTAACACAAATGGCTTGAAAATGTCACAATATCTGATTGAGCATTAAAAACTTTGATCTCACATATTGACATTGGGAACATGGTGGAGAAGGATGATCTCCATGTGTCCAAGGCCTTTGAGGGCATCAAGACCAGTGCGTGTGTGCGTACGTATGTGCAAATGCGTGTGAGAAGAGGGTAAAGTACTGCAAGTGAAAAAATGTTTTCGTTTTGGTCATGGAAAATTGGTTAAAGGTTATGGAAAAGTCATGGAAAATCTTAACTGGAAATGTGTACGAACCCTGGACTCAACATAATACATGTAACAGCCCCATCTAGTGGACAACTTTTGTTTTTGCGCGTACATGTAGTTATCGTCCAGCCCTAGTTCAACACATTAATCACAATATAGTATAATATATAATAATAATAATAATAATACATCAAATTTATATAGCGCTTTTTAGGACACTCAAAGACGCTTTACAAGAGGGCAAAAGAAAACATAAACAAGTAAAACATTAGCAGCATACTACAAAAGGAGGATGGTTAGGGGAAGGCCAGTTTAAACAGATGAGTTTTGAGTAGCGATTTAAAAGTAGATATAATATATATTCATTTTCATTTTATTGTGCTTGTGAAGCAACTTGTGATATTTATCTAGAGAGTGCTAGTTCTAATCGAATAATGCAAGAAGGAAAACTGAACGTAAAAATACACATGTATTAAAAATACACATGTATTAAATAACAAAAAATGCATACAGAATTTTTCCTGCATTATTTACTAAGGCAGGCTGCCTAGACGTTTTTCTGGGCCGTCTGATAGTTGTTTTTTTTTTTCACTAAATCACAGCTCTAACACCGAACTCTGACACGTTTTACATGCCTGTTTGAATTATCGTTTGCCATCAGAAAAATTGGAACTGTTTTTAAAAGATGAGAAGTTGTGCTTTCAAGTCCACTAAAGTGCGCGACTCTACACCTGAGCTGACGGAGAAGTACAAATCAGAATTATGGTGAACCGCGTTCCACTGCCGAAGAAGTCTCTCTGTCCCTCACTTACCCGCCTCGGTGCTGAGAGATGGCACTCGTGGTACAGTGCATGCGCTAACGGTCGATCACGTGACACACGGCAGCGTTTGAAGCAGATGGCAGCTCGTTAACAAACATCCGCAATTAAGATGCATTCGAAGAAATATTCAACACTCACTCCAACAATCTGGAGGACAGTGAAGAAAATTTAGAAAGCCTACATCAACCAAGTTTTTGGAAGTTTTGTCATGGGACCGAAGAAATCAGCAGCCAACACTGACACACCTGTGACCAAGAGAAGCTGACCTCAGGACTCCCCTGAGGCAACCTCATTAAAGATTAAAGCCATCAGTTTGTCACACACACTGGTGTGTGGTGAAAATTGTCCTCCGCATTTGACCCATCCCCGCGGGGAGCGGTGAGCTGCAGACATGGTCGCGCTCGGGAACTTATTTGGTGGTTTAACCCCCCAATCCAACCCCTTAGTGCTGAGTGTCAAGCGAGGAGGCATTGGGTCCCATTTTTTTTATATCAAAGTCTTTGGTATGACCCGACCGGGAATCGAACCCCGATCTCCCAGTCCCAGGGCGGACACTCTACCACTAGGCCACCGGAGCTTTACATCTCCCATTAAAGATATTGTAACATGATGTGGGTGGTTACTTTTGATTAATCCTCAATAAAATATAAAGGTATTCAACAAGAGGTGATATTCCATATAAATATGAATTATCACTATCTCCCTGGGCTGCCACCTTATCGTGGTGGAGGGGTTTGAGTGTCTCAATGATCCTAGGAGCTAAGTTGTCTGAGGCTTTATGCCTCAGTAGGTGGTAGGTGGTAGGGTCACCCATGGCAAACAGGTCCTAGGTGAGGGATCAGACAAAGTGCAGCCCAAAGACCCCTTATGACGAGTACAATAAATGGAACCAGTGTTCCCTCGCCCGGACGCGGGTCACCGGGGCCCCCCTCTGGAGCCAGGCCTGGAGTTGGGGCACGCTGGCGAGCGCCTGGTGGCCGGGCTTTCACCCATGGAGCCCGGCCGGGCATAGCCCGAAGAGGAGACGTGGGTCCCCCTTCCCATGGGCCCACCACCCGTGGGAGGGACCAAAGGGGTCGGGTGCGATGTGCAAAGGGCGGTAGCCGAAGGCAGGGACCTTGGCGGTCTGATCCTCGGCTACAGAAGCTAGCTCTTGGTACGTGGAATGTCACCTCTCTGGTGGGGAAAGAGCCGGAGTTGGTGTGTGAGGTTGAGAGGTTCCGACTAGATATAGTTGGACTCACCTCAACGCATGGCTCTGGCTCTGGAACCAGTTTCCTCGAGAGGGGTTGGACGCTCTACCACTCTGGAGTTGCTCCCACTGAGAGGCGCCGAGCAGGGGTGGGCATACTTCTTGCCCCCCATCTTGGTGCCTGTACGTTGGGGTTTACCCCGGTGAGCGAGAGGGTAGCCTCCCTCCGTCTTCGGGCGGGGGGACGGGTCCTGACTGTGGTTTGTGCTTATGCACCAAACTGCAGCTCAGACTACCCACCCTTTTTGGAGTCCCTGGAGGGGGTGCTGGAAAGCGCTCCTTCGGGTGACTCCCTCGTTCTGCTGGGGGACTTCAATGCTCACGTGGGCAACGACAGTGAGACCTGGAGAGGTGTAGTTGGGAGGAACGGCCCCCCTGATCTGAACCCGAGTGGTGTTCTGTTATTGGACTTCTGTGCTCGTCATGGATTGTCCATAACAAACACCATGTTCAAGCATAAAGGTGTCCATATGTGCTCTTGGCACCAGGACCTAGCGCAGGTCGATGATCGATTTTGTTGTCGTTTCGTCTGATCTGCGGCCGCATGTCTTGGACACTCGGGTAAAGAGAGGGGCGGAGCTGTCAACTGACCACTACCTGGTGGTGAGTTGGCTTCGATGGTGGGGGAGGATGCCGGTCAGACCCAAACGTGTTGTGAGGGTCTGCTGGGAACGTCTGGCAGAGTCTCCCGTCAGAAGGAGCTTCAATTCCCACCTCCGACCAAGGCGGGGGACATTGAGTCCGAATGGACCATGTTCCGTGACTCCATTGTCGAGGCGGCTGACCGTAGCTGTGGCCGCAGGGTGGCCGGTGCCTGTCGTGGCGGCAATCCCCGAACCCGCTGGTGGACACCGGCGGTTAGGGATGCTGTCAAGCTGAAGAAAGAGTCCTATCAGGTCTTTTTGGCCTGTAGGACTCTGGAGGCAGCTGATAGGTACCGGCAGTCCAAGCGGAATGCGGCTCAGGTGGTCGCGGAGGCAAAAACCCGGGCATGGGAGGAGTTCGGTGAGACCATGGAACAAGACTTCCGTACGGCTTCGAGGAGATTCTGGTCCACCATGCGGCGTCTCAGGAGGGGAAAGCAGTGCACTACCAACACTGTTTACAGTGGGGAGGGTGTGCTGCTGACCTCGACTCGGGACGTTGTGAATCGGTGGGCCGAGTACTTCGAAGACCTCCTCAATCCCACCGGCACGTCTTCCAGGATGGAAGCAGAGTCAGGGGATTTTGGGTTGGGCTCTCCAATCTCTGGAGCTGAGGTCACTGAGGTGGTCAAAAAACTCCTCGGTGGCAGGGCTCCGGGGGTGGATGAGATCCGCCCGGATTTCCTTAAGGCTCTGGATGCTGTGGGGCTGTGTTGGTTGACGCGGCTCTGCAATATCGCGTGGACATCGGGGGCAGTTCCACTGAATTGGCAGACCGGGGTGGTGGTCCCCCAATTTAAAAAGGGGGACCGCAGGGTGTGTTCCAACTACAGGGGGATCAACCAATCTACATGTGTTTTGTGGATTTGGAGAAGGCGTTCGACCGCGTCCCTCGGGGGGCCCTGTGGGGGGTACTCTGGGAGTATGGGGTACCAGGCCCCTTGATACTGGCTGTTAGGTCCCTGTACGACCAGTGTCAGCATTGCCGGCAGTAAGTCGGGCTCGTTTCCGGTGAGAGTTGGACTCCGCCAAGGCTGCCCTTTGTCACCGATTCTGTTCATAACTTTTATGGACAGAATTTCTAGGTGCAGCCAAGGTGGTGAGGGGATCCGTTTTGGTGGCCTAAGGATCAGGTCTCTGCTTTTTGCAGATGATGTGGTCCTGTTGGCTTCGTCAGAACGTGATCTCCGGCTTTCGCTGGAGCAGTTCGCAGCCGGGTGTGAAGCAGCTGGGATGAGAATCAGCTCCTCTAAATCCGAGACCATGGTCTTGAGTCGGAAAAGGGTAGAATGCCTTCTCCAGGTCAGGGACGAGGTCCTGCCCCAAGTGGAGGAGTTTAAGTATCTCGGGGTCTTGTTCACGAGTGAGGGAAGGGTGGAGCGTGAGATCGACAGGCGGATTGGTGCTGCATCTGCAGTGATGGGGGCGTTGTACCGGTCTTAAATACCACAAATGAGTCTACGTGATGAATTTAATAATGGTTTATTATCAGTATATTCACATATTAATATTACAATATTAATAAATGAATGTTTAACATATTTACTTCACAGATTAAGAAATAAGTCTAAGGAAAAAGTGTTTGACTCTTTGGTAAACGCCCATTTACACTTGTCAGATTCTGATTTACCAAAATTTATAAACAAAGAACCTTAAAAGAAGTAACACTTCCTCTATTCAGCGGTTCTTGCCAAAGCTACAACTCACCGGAGGGTTCCTCCAAAAGCTTCCAGCTGGACAGACATTCAAAATAGATTCAAGGTTGCAGAAAGCTTACGTTGTAGCTGAGCCGCCTCTGTCGGATCCGAAAGATTTGTCGTCCAACTAAAAGTCCAAGAAATCAAAAAAATCCCCAGAAACATAGAAATCATGAAGGTCCAACAAAATCCACAGAATCCAGCAATCAGTGACAGAAAAAAGCAGGTTTTTAGAGGAATTAAAGCACAAAGAGTAGGGAGCTGAAATAGACACGTCTGCAGGCTTCTTATCACTCAATAGGGTGGGAGTGTGTGACTGTGTTTGTGTGAGACTGCCTATGTGTTAGGTAGAGTCTTGAGGCGCTTACACACTAGCACCAGGTTGGTACGGCCGGGCCAAAAGATTTGGTTTCACATTCGGGGAGCCCGAGAATTTCCAGCGCCAAACCGGATGCTTTTTCAATCGTCTTCCCAAGGCGGTCTGATTTGCGCCAAAACCGAGCCAACACACCCACTGCCGACTCATTGGTCGGCTCAAATTCAAGCCTACCTTTAGGGGGAACCTCCGATTAGCGGATAGAATCCGCCAGCGGGGGCTTCCCGCATGCGAGCTTCATTATCACTCTGAATGCGGAGGAGTTAACAAGCCTCTGACTGAAGCTGTTTTATCTGTTTCCGTCCGCTGTGATCAGCGCGCGCGCACACACACATACACTGACACAGTGCTGCCACACAGCCTTTGTTTAATAAGGAAGAGACCACGGACTTCTCCGCGCTCCTTTGACCCACCCAGCCGTTTCTCTGTTCCCGTCGGCTGTGAGGAGCACAGCGCACACACACACACAGTGCTTCCACACAGCCTTTGATTAATAAAGAAGACACCGCGCAGACTTCTCTGCGCTCCTTTGACCTGCCCACATGCTCCGAGATGTGCTGAGACGTCACTGATGTATTCGTGCCAAATTTTCGCCCGCATTTCTGAGAACGCCCATCACTTCCGCATTCCATAGGGTGTCCTGGACGACATGTGTAAACAACCTGGCGGGGCCGACTGAGGCCAACCGATCGGAGCTGACCCGGTGCTGGTGTGTAAGCGCCATTGGACTCCTCCCCTCTCCTGGACATCTTGTGGTGCTATAACATTTTGACCTAGCCTCCCACTGGCACATCTCCTGCTGGTGGGTGATACCTCGGTCTGCCTGCTTATTCGCAGCTCTCTTTCAGGCTACACCATAGCACTGAATCTGCTTTGATTAGAGTGCTGAATGACATTCTGGTAGCATCTGACTCTGGGTCTCAGGTATTGCTGATGTTGTTGGACCTCTCTGCAGCCTTTGATACTGTGGACCATCATATTCTATTGGACCGGCTTGGGTCTTTGGTGGGGGTGATGGGTATTGCCCTCAAATGGTTCAGCTCCTACCTAGCCAACCGATCCATCACTGTCCAGATTGGGGACTGTACCTCTCCCTGTCTACCACTGCCTTGGGGTGTGCCGCAGGGCTCTGTCCTCGGACCACTCCTTTTTTTCCATATATCTCTTGCCATTGGGCAAAATCCTGGAACAGCATGGTCTTAACTATCACATTTACGCTGATGATTGCCAAATGTATGTGGCACTGAATAAGGAAAGCATGGGCTCCCAAGTTTCAGCATGCTTGGTTGATGTTAAGGGCTGGCTGGCTGCTAATTTCCTTAAATTAAATGAGTTAAAAACTGAGTATCGTTTTTGACCCCCGCAATCCCTCAGGCTCTTTTTTTCTGCGTTTTGATGGTTCTTTTATTGGCTTTTTTTTCTTTTTTTTTTAATGAACCTGCCTGTGCAGCACTTTGGTCAGCTCTCATGCTGTATTTTAAATGTGCTATATAAATTAAGTGGTATGGTATGGTATGTGGGGCTGGAAATTTTTTGGCATCTGTTGGTTCGCTCCTGGTGGCTGTCTGGGCCCCTGGGCTCCGTCGGGTCTCTTCCGGGGTTGGGCGCCCTTGGGTCCCGGGCCGCTGGGTTCCAAGCTCGATCTGCCCTCGAATGGGCGGCTTCAGGCTGGGCTGGGGGCTTGCTGTTGTTATCTCCTGGGCCTCTGGCACGGCTGCTGGTTGGCCCCCCCGGGGAGAGCCTCTGCGCCCATCAGGAGAGGGGTTGGGGCTGCTCCGGTGGTGGTTTCTCTTGGGTCCCCACGCTCTGGGGGAGACCTCAGGATCGCTTGGCTTGGATCTCCTTCATCCTCCACGGGTCTTTGGGAGCAGGTCTGTGGCCCCTCACACTCACTGTTGGACATTCCTCTAGAGAAACCTTACATACACAAACGCGTATAAGCACACAGGTGCTCGCATGGTGCTCTCACAAGTATGGGCTTGGGTGTTTTTAACACATAACCTAAGGCTGTGGTTGGAACTATATGCACTAGGATTTATTACCGTGTGCTTTTCAGCAAAACTTGCTACTGTTATACATCCTCATGTTGTTGGTGCAGTGATGTTTTGGTTCTGTTGTATTTTTGTGTGTTCCCTTTTTTCTCTCTCTTTCTGCAGGTCTAGAAGCAGATTCTTTTGCATTCTTTATTTTTATTTTTTTTTACTTTTTTCCCTCTACCTCTTCCTTCTCTCTTCTAATTGTGTCTAAAAATATCATAAAAGGAAAAAAACAAAAATCAAAAAGAAAAAAAAAAGCTGGCACTTGTGGTAGAGACAAACGGCCACAGCCATTATTATTGGTTCTAGCAGCGCTATGTAAGGGATATCCATCCATCCATTTTCTTCTGCTTATCCGGAGTCGGGTCGCGGGGGCAGCATCTTAAGGAGGGAGGCCCAGACTTCCCTTTCCCCAGCCACTTGGGCCAGCTCCTCCGGGGGAATCCCAAGGCATTCCCTGGCCAGCCGAGAGACATAGTCACTCCAGCATGTCCTGGGTCTTCCTCCTGGCTGGACGTGCCTGGAAAACCTCACCAGGGAGGCGTCCAGGAGGCATCCTACCCAGATGCCCGAGCCACCTCAATTGGCACCTCTAGATGTGGAGGAGCAGCAGATCTACTCCGAGCCCCTCCCGGATGAACGAGCTTCTCACCCTATCTCTAAGGGAGAGCCCAGACACCCTGCAGAGGAAACTCATTTCAGCCGCTTATATCCGCAATCTCGTTCTTTCGGTCACTACCCAAAGCTCGTGACCATAGGCGAGGGTAGGAATGTAGATCGACCGGTAAATCGAGAGCTTCACCTTTCGGCTCAGCTCTGTCTTCACCACGACAGACCGGTACAACGCCCCCATCACTGCAGACGCAGCACCAATCCGCCTATCGATCTCACACTCCACCTTTCTCTCACTCGTGAACAAGACCCCAAGATACTTGAACTCCTCCACTTGGGGCAGGACCTCGTCCCTGACCTGGAGAAGGCATTCTACCCTTTTCCGACTCAAGTAATCATGTAAGGGATAATAACAGGAAAATAACCAAAATGTGTAGCTCTGTCAGCAACAATTGGGCTCAGCCGCGGTACTCCCTCCCCTGTGCTTGCTGCTGCCGCCGTGACACAGAGGAAAGCCCCAGATGTCTAAAAAACTTGTCAAAACAGATCCTGGATCAGTCGGGAGCGCTACAAAAAAATGCAGCTTTGATGATCACGTGATCGCGTTGTTTGAAATAGCAATTTCGGTCCAAAAACAATCGTTCAGCCCTACTCAGAAACACCCATGTCTGTGGATACAGTAGCAACTTAAACACTGAAAAATAATTTTGAATTATTATTTCTGATAATAATGGGTCACTCTGAGTTTTTGAACATGAAAATAGTCTCCTACACCTATCTCCTGCATTAGCTTCTGATAGAAAATAGACGGTGAAACTCTAGGATTAGAAAAGCCTGACATATCTACGTCACACTGTAGCGTTAGGGCTATAGCCACATATTTATAAAAGGATCAATGAGATGTAGTATTCCATATAAATGTGAATTATGAATCTTATTGATCTTTGAGTGTTAATTTAACATTACTCTAGGTTCTTTTACCATAAGTAATCCGCACACTTCAGAATAATTCGGAGTCAAGAAAATAGTTATAAAAATAAATGTAATACTTAATCAATGAGGACACAGGACAAATTATGATGAATGATGGTTAAAGCAAGATACTGAGACAATTAATGAGGTGATGTACTAGATGTTATGTAGCAGAATCCTATTAAGAGTCTGAGAATCCTATGATGTCTGGGTTAAATCAATCTGGATGGTTTAATAAGTTATCAAATTAATAAAGACCATTTGACACCAGCGTGCAAGGGCTACTACACCTTTGTGTGGAAGGTCCCGGTGATCCAGGGGTCAGCGAGAGGTCGGTATGGACAGGCTGTCGGTGATGTTGACCTCTGAGGTATTGGAGCAGTAGCAAGGCCCCAATACAAACCGCTGGTCTGGGTTACTACCGGTGGCTGCAGGCGTCTGGTGGAGTTGGTTGCCTAAGAGGCAGTTTACAAAAATAGTTGACCTCGGGGTCAAAAAGAGAGAGAATGGTTCCTTGTATGAGCTTGGCTTTCCCCGGCCGGCCGAACCAGAGAGCTTAGCTAGAATTCTTTAGGTTCACTCCTTGGGAGATGGTGGGACTTTTCTTCCGCTTGTAGAGTTCAGTCATTCTTAGTTCCAAGATCATCGTGTTCTTTGGAACCCACGGCGTGAGTCTGCTGTCCGCTAGCTTAGTTAGCATTAGCCAATCTGCCCGTAGCTGCGCGTTTGATCCCAAACTTTGGACCGTTTCTGCTGGTTCCTCTATTTTCCTCCACAGCACCATTACCACATTGTGCGCCAGTAAAAAGCATCTTCCTTACACAAAAACAAATAACTTACATTTGTTAAGGCTCCGGTTACGTGTATTTTTTTAGTACCGGCTTTGCAACAAAGCTTCACGTTATTTATTTTTTTAAGCATCGACGTTCATCAATCGATTCTGAATCCTCACGTGAAGCTTTGCGATGCATTGCCACATCGATGAAATGCACCCACCCCTAGTAGAAGCTAACCGTTAGCATTAGCAACTCCACCACACAACAGAACTCCTCCAGGCTTGTGTTATTTGTGGAGATAAAACATCAACGTTGCAGAGCAAACAGAGTCAGTGGTAGAGTCGTGTTGCTGTCCACATATCAGGAAATAAGACTCCAAAACATGCCGTGTTCAGCTCAGCTCTGATCTGGCTCACTCCTACTTCCTGAAACAGGTGCACCAGAGTACGAGGCATTCATTCCTAGTAGAGACCACTGCAAATGTATTGATTAAACAAGTGAAGCACACCTTTAAAACAGGACTAGGTGGGTTATATTGAGTTAATGATGAGTCTTAGTGGAAGTTTGGGGGGGGGGGGGGGGGGCCTTAAATGTGTCACAGCTTCAAATACTAATGTGTGTGTGTTTTCCTAACAGATGGCAGTGATCCCATCGTCATGCAGCCGTCTTCAGCAACAGAAACCACCCAGCTCACCTCTGATGCACACCACAGCTACAAGACTGACTCGTACTAGGACCCCCCCTCCACACACACACACACACACACACACACAGCAGATCACACCTAAAATGACCTTTTGATTTCTGTCCACGTACTTTACCATGATACCAGGAGGGTCATGTGATCTGGTTAGATGTTGAAGATCCAGATGTTTCAGTAAAGTTGTTCCAGAGTTTGGATCCATCCTCTCATCACAGACCTGCCTTCACCTGCCCTGTGTGTCTGTTAGCAAACCTGCTGAGTTTCATTCTCTCATGGTCCATACTAGACCCCATCAATTACAATTCCTAGAAATCCAAATAGTAAAGCTAAGAAATCTGCCCTGTACTGATTGGAACAATAATTATCCAGAAGCTTTATTTTTATCATATGAAAGTAAATGTTTAGACAAGATCCTCTCATCACATGTTCCTGTTATCACCAGCATGTTTGAGAGCCTTTTAAAGCTGTGAGCCTACAGCCTAAATGCTGTTTAGCTTCAGTTTGGTTCCATGTCATGTGGAACAGTCACATCTCATCTCTAACCGGACTTCTTCAGCTTCATAACAACACAAGTTCCAGTCAGTTCTGCAACAGCATGACAATACAAATTCTAAAGAATGCCCTGTTTTCTAAGAACAGCCATTTATATAAGAAAGTTTGTCTGGGTAGGTGAAGCTTTCTGAAAAGATTTTGTTTATCTGCTAAAAATTTTTATTTTTGTTTGCTCAACACTCCCATTTATGTTTACTCACACCTCACTAGGGTCTCAGGGAGCAAGTGTCTAACTCCATTAGTCACCAGGTGAGGCGGGGCTAAACCTGGACAGGTCTTCAGTCCATTGCAGGGACACACAGAGACAACCACTCACACCAAGGGACAATTTAGTCTCCAGTTAAGCTGACATGCTTGTTTTTGGTCTGTGGGAGAAAACTCATTCATGCTAACTCCACACAGGTATGGGGAGAGCATGCTAACTCCACACAGGTATGGGGAGAGCATGCTAACTCCACACAGGTATGGGGAGAACATAGTAACTCCACACATGCATGGGGAGAACATGCTAACTCCACACATGCATGGGGCGAACATGCTAACTCCACACATGCATGGGGCGAACATGCTAACTCCACACATGCATGGGGCGAACATGCTAACTCCACACATGCATGGGGAGAACATGCTAACTCCACACATGCATGGGGATAACATGCTAACTCCACACATGAATGGGGATAACATGCTACATTCACACATGTATGGGGGAACATGCCAACTCCACTCATGCATCGGGAGAACATGCCAACTCCACACATGCATAGGGAGAACATGCCAACTCCACACATGCATCAGGAGAACATACTAAATCCACACATGTATGGGGAGAACATGCTAACTCCACACATGCATGGGGCGAACATGCTAACTCCACACATGCATGGGGCGAACATGCTAACTCCACACATGCATGGGGAGAACATGCTAACTCCACACATGCATGGGGATAACATGCTAACTCCACACATGAATGGGGATAACATGCTACATTCACACATGTATGGGGGAACATGCCAACTCCACTCATGCATCGGGAGAACATGCCAACTCCACACATGCATGGGGAGAACATGCTAACTCCACACATGCATGGGGCGAACATGCTAACTCCACACATGCATGGGGAGAACATGCTAACTCTACACATGCATGGGGATAACATGCTAACTCCACACATGAATGGGGAGAACATGCTAACTCCACACATGCATGCGGATAACATGCTAACTCCACACATGCATGGGGAGAACATGCTAACTCACATGCATGGGGATAACATGCTAACTCCACACATGAATGGGGATAACATGCTACATTCACACATGTATGGGGGAACATGCTAACTCCACACATGCATGGGGAGAACATGGTAACTCCACACATGCATGGGGAGAACATGCTAACTCCACACATGCATGGGGAGAACATGCTAACTCCACACATGCATGGGGATAACATGCTACATTCACACATGTATGGGGGAACATGCTAACTCCACACATGCATGGGGAGAACATGCTAACTCCACACATGCATGGGGAGAACATGCTAACTCCACACATGCATGGGGAGAACATGCTAACTCTACACATGCATGGGGAGAACATGCTAACTCTACACATGCATGGGGAGAACATGCTAACTCCACACATGAATGGGGATAACATGCTACATTCACACATGTATGGGGGAACATGCCAACTCCACTCATGCATCGGGAGAACATGCCAACTCCACACATGCATAGGGAGAACATGCCAACTCCACTTATGCATCAGGAGAACATGCTAAATCCACACATGTATGGGGGAACATGCCGACTCCACTCATGCATCGGGAGAACATGCCAACTCCACTCATGCATCAGGAGAACATGCTAAATCCACACACGTATGGGGGAACATGCAAATCCACACACGTATGGGGGAACATGCTAAATCCACACATGCATGGGGTGCACATGCTAACTCCACACGTGCATGACAACATGCTAACTCCACACATGCATGAGGAGAACATGCTACATCCAGACATGTATGAGAACATGCAAAGTCCACTCATGCATGAGAACATGCTAAATTCACACATGCATGAGAGCATGCTAACTCCACACATGCATGAGAACATGCTAACATCACACATGCATGAGGAGAACATGTACACAGAAAGCCTGTGGTCAGCCACAGCTGGACAAAGAGCTGATCAGCTTTTCTTCTCCACCACCACATGGACCTAGTGTCTCAGTAAATGTGATTATTGGGTAGTTTTCTGCCTGGTGGATCTGATGGTGGCTTTTGTGCTCCATTTCTTCTCTGTAGTTTTGGGAGCTAAATTCCAGTTGTCTTCTCCATGTGAAGGTTTTAGTATCCTGTGTGCAGAGGATCTGACTGAAGCAGTGTCTCCATAATCTGGATTTACTTCAGTAATATTGAACAATGACACAGTTATAAAACTGTACCATACTCTAGTGACCACATGAATTCAAAGATCGAGCCCCTTTTATTGTTATTGTTTAGCTTTAGTTTAATTCTGAGTAAAGTTTTAATGCTGTACATGTTTTGTAAAGTCTTGTAGATTTACTGTATTTGATCAGGTCGCTCAGACGTTTTAATACTTTTTTTGTTCTGTAAGTATCAATGTTTGTTTTGTTTTTTCTTGTTTATGTTGTTCATGAAAGGATCGTATTTATATCCAAAGTCTTATTTGTTCAGGGGTCTGGTGATTTTTAAACTAAATAATGTAATTGTAGCAGAATCAGTTTTGTTAGGATGGCTTTTTGTTGTAGATTTTTTCCTTTTGTAGTTCTTTGTAGTTAGTGTATTTGAATTTCTTCATTTTTTAACTCTAGACCTTCTCTTATGTATTCATTCACTGTTTTAGCTCAAACAGACACTCGTGTTTCTACATATCATGAGGAAGTGCAATAAGGAGTTGTTATCCTCGCTGACTTCCTACTAAAACTTACAAAAGTTTCAGGGAATCTGCTGGTTTAATATGTTTTGTTCAGTTTCACGCACTAAATTAAATAAAACTTATTTGCTTGATTAGTTCTGTCTGATGGGGTGGAGCCAGGACACTTCACCACCCAAACACCACCTATGGGTTTAGCACACAGATTAAAGCAAGGCTGGTGTGGTTTTTTTGATAGATTATGTGTGGAGGGATGTATAGAATGTTTGATGTGAATCATTTTGACAATCGTGATACTGACAGTTGCCATAGAAACGAGATGTGAGGATTTCAGCTGTTAGCATTACTCCGTGTTTGGGTCTGAAGAAAGTTTCTGTTGTAAAATAAACTGCTTATGCTTCAGAATGGTGTTTGTTTCATACAGACAAATGTGACATAAACTTTTTCACAACCAAGGGTCTTTGGGTGTTTAGTTTATTTCCGTTTCGCAACAACATCCCTTAAAGTCACACGAGGCAGTTTTGGCTTGTTTTTAGCACCCCTTAGGCTTAGTGTTTGTTAGGGAAGCCAAAAGTGAAACTTATCTCCTCGCTGTGCATTGGTCTTTTTAACACCATAATCTAACAGCTGAAACGTCTCCTCAGCCTTCATTAGTGTCTACAGGAGCGGTTCACCACTAAATCAAACACATCAGCTGTGTTCATGATCTAAAACATGCAGGAAACATGCTGGAAGCAGACTGCAGCACCAGGCATGTCAGCTCCACTTTACTAAGTCCAACAGGGACCGGACCGCCACTCTGAAGTTGCAAGTGTGGTATTCTGTCCACAGAGACATGACATGAGAGACATTTCATTAACCCTGTAAAGGGTCATTTTAGCACAAACTGGCTCAAGAACATGATTTAAAAATATGAAAAAGTTGCATAGCGTGGCTTTAAAGCTGTGAGGAGACATCTGGTGGTCCCACCTGTGTGAGGCTCAGTGGGTGAAAGGAAAGAATTGAAGGATATCTCTCCACCTCTTTTACCAGAGGAGAGGGAAGGGATCGGAGGAAGGACTTTCGGAGGAGGCGAGCAGCCCTCAGCCGCTCTTGTTCAGAAATCGGCATCAGAAATACTGGCTAATGTAGTACCACCTTAATAACAGCTTAGCCAATAGCAATGGCTGATTCAAATTTAAATGTAGTGCAGACTTTTAACCTGAAGAGGGCACCACACTGATGGGTTTTGTCTAAATATTTATATTTTAAATAAGATGCACTAAAAATAACCACTACAGCCCTGTTAGACACTCATTTATAGAGTTTAACAGCAAAAATAATTGATTTGAAGGTGACGCGCTCTTTGAAGTAAAACCTGTGTAAAATCGGTGATGGCTGTAGGCTGAGGAGATTCATGTGAGAAGCTGCAGCCAAACTGCTCCTGGGTGGTTAGAGATGGTCCACAGACGCCAGAACACAGCCGGGTCGGTTCAGAAGAGCCTGGACCAGCAGACTGATGTTCTTTGGTAGGTTTACAATGTCCAGCTAGGCTCTGTGGAGGATTATAAACAACAACAGCTCATAGACGGCTCTTTAATCAGCCTCAGTTTAGAGAAACAGATTAGTGCTGACAGGGTTGAGGAGCTAAAGGCTAGTTCCTTTAATGTAGGACCTTAGAACCATTCAGATGTCCTGGTGAGAGCGTTAAGGTCAGTGGGCCGGGCCGGGTCTTATTTTGTCCACATAGCAGCTGTCTCCTCTTATGGTGTGTGTGTCAGGATGGTTTTAGAGGCTGAAACCTGACTCCCCTAAACACACACACACCCAGCCAACCTGGCTCCTCCCACAGAGCCGTTCTGCAGACACAGAAGAAGCTGTATCTCTGTTGGATTAACGAGGAACTGAAGAAAAAGAAGGTAGATGGTTCCGTCATGTCCTGGTTGGATGGTTTTAGTGCAGCAGGTCTGGTTCACAAACAGGCCTTTAGATGGGACCTGTTAAACGTTTGACTGACTCACTGGAGCTTTAACCAAAAATTAGCTTTACTTAGAGGTGACAGCTGGTTTTTTGCAGCCTCTGTCAACTCCTCTGATCCATAGGGAACTCCCGCAGGTCCGACAGCAGGTAAATCACAGCGTCTGAAGTCCTTTTGGGGGCCGATCCGGTCCAACTTTAACCTGGATCCAACTAAAGAATCACTCTGAAATATTAGCAGCAGTAGTCGGCATGTTTGTTTTAAATTCTAGCTGAATCTGGCTCCTGTTTGGGAGCACGTTGGGATTAAAGCAGGATGGATCTCTGAGTCATTCAGCAGGAACTGACTAACTGTAGCAATGTGTTAATAATCATTCAGCTGAGAGACTCGTCACCATTCTCATCCATTACATGCAGTTAACTCGTTAAATAACAAAGAGTTCATCTACTGTCGACTCTAAAACAAACCTGCTTCAGTTATTTAGGATTTAAACATTAGAACACTGAGATGCTGCGTTTCAGCCATCAACTCTCCACAGGTGATTTTGTTGTTTTTAGTTTTAGAGCTACGAGCCCAACCAGTTTAGTTTGTTTTAAAACACAGGCAACTTGTAAATAGAATGGTTTGATTAGAGATTACCTGAATAATTATGTTGTTTGGAAATCACAATAGAAGAAACAAAGAAGTAAACACAGGTATCGTTGATGTAAAACTGAAATGTCTTGGTGTGATCTTACACAAAGGCTGTGTTCGAATCCATGGGCTGGATGCTTGTGAGTCTGCATTTTGAGGTCGTTGACGTCACAGCGAAGCGACGAGTGCTGTCCAAATTCGAAGAATACTCATCCGTGCGTCCTCGTTTCACCCAAATTTCGAGGATGGTTCAGGTGGATCCTTGCTGGCAGAGGCTATCCCAGGATGCTTTGCACAGCGGCCGTGGTACTACAGAAGGAACAGCAGAGCAGTACACTTTCAAATGTAAGTTTATAAAAAAATTATGGTTAAAGTAAAATTAAAAGCCTGTATATAGGCATTGTTAGTTATTTCCAATAAATTCTGTTTAATTAATCACCAGCAAATGAGCTCCATGACAGGATCTAGGGGCGGAGATTTATGATGCTAGGCTGTCCGATTTCAGAGCCGTTTATTTCCGGATTTAGCGGTAGATGAAGGACCCGATCTCGGTGGACCATTAGTACACGTCCTCACAAGCATCCAGACCCTGGATTCGAACACAGCAAGCCTGATCTGTTGGACATCAGAGCAGGGGTGGGGTTAGGGGGTGGCTACTTGGGCTCAATCCCCGGATGTTTTCTGAAAAGCCCCGAATCTAATTTTGACTTTTGAAGAGTAAAAAAATCGCTTAGAAATTACTTACAGTACCAAAGTCCACCAGAGGGGGTGCAGCTGCGTAGTGTAGCCTGCATACAGCCATAGACATCAATTATTATGTCTATGGCATACAGCCTGCTGGAGTCTCTGCAGAAGAAGAAGCGCAGCAGGCTGCATAGCTATCATATACATCACTAGATGCCTTACCCACGCTCTTCGTCAATTGGACAAACGTCCCTACGCGGCGGCCATCTTACCTCGTACAGCTGCCCCCTTTCGTAACATTGGTGTCAATGGTGCATGTACTATTTAAATAACTCTAACTTGCTCAATTTTCAACCAATTTTCAAACGGTTTGGTTTGTTATAAACGCCAGAGATGTGGTTGTAAAATATGACAGATTTGGCTCATTAATTTAAAAATGTTAAAGTATGTCCTATCAAGCCTATGTGCTAAAAGGTTTGTATTAATCAGTGGCGGCTGGTGAATTTTTTTTTGGGTGGGGTGCATTTTTTTATTTTTATTTTTTTATGTTAGTTCTTGTGAATGGTTTTTATCTTGAGAGGCGCTATATAAACTATCGTTATTTTCTTTATTTGCAGGTCAGTTTTTCAGATGCGCTAACCACATATCACCACTAGGGAATGCCAAATTACCATTCTTATGCGTCACACAACTTGAAATCAACGGACTTTGTTGCTAAGTTAGCAACAAAGTTGTTCCAAAAACATGCTTCATATTCACCAATATATGCAAACCTCACACACACAAACAGGAAGAGGCTCTTTTAAACGATATAATCCACGTTTTCTACCTCAACACCACACAATGACTGCAAATGAAAAGCAAAACAAAGCTATTTTCATGAAGTCAAAAGCTAAATTCTGTCTTACCTTGCTGGTCAAAATAATCCATCTTATAGTAAAAAATCCACTTGGTTCGTAGAATCCAATGATAAAAAGATGAAGCTACTAGTTTTCTCCATAGTCAACGTTAGCAGCAGCCCCACAACAACAAAGGACGGTGAACTAGCCTGTGGAGAAATTTCCGGTTCTGTCTGGGCTGGGTAAGCTGACCAATCAGCATCCTCCTCCTGATCTGAGCAGACTCCCCCCGTTTGCTTGCGATCGCAACCATATGCGCCCAACAGCTCTTCTATTCCTTGTCGTTGGGGATCCAGCGCACATGCGCCAGTTAGCCCGTATTAAGTCAATGGTAAAGATTGCTGCGACCGCGAGAGGACACGTGACAGGAAGTACGTCGACGTTTCGGCCGTGTTAAAAGTATTAACTTTATTAAGCTACAATTAAATGCAGATTACACACAGCACTTACAGCCCATAAGGTGTATAGATCGTTTAGTTTAAATTTTATGGTTTTTTAAATACATTTTGTGATTCCTCTCTCAGGGTTTCCCCCAGAAAACTCGCAAAGCCCGGTGGTAGGCAAGCCCACGGGCGACCCACGGTGTTTTTGTAAAAAAAAAGTTAGGAAGTTTAAAAGTATGACTAGTATGTGGTGTTATAAACCATTTATTAACAATATTTATTTGTCTTACAAAAAGGCACAATCTTGAAATATGGTTTTACCAGACACAAAAAAATACAATTCAGATAATGGAAAATACACCTGACCTCTCACCCTGTTCACTTATCCACCGTAAGATGTTGCTATTGTGCTTTTGTATCACCAGATGCTGTTAAAGTCAGACTTGCAGGTTAAAGACCCCTATTCATTTTAAAGCTGTGCTTCACTGAACAAACATTTTTTTATGATTATTTCTGATTATAATCGATCACTCAGTTTTTCACTGAGTTTTTCATGCAGGCTGAACATGAAAATAGTCTCCTACACCTATCTCCTGCATTAACAAGGGGTACAGCTGTTTAATATTTTAGTATTCTAATATTCTATCTAATCCTCTGTCAATCAAATATTCTATTTGACAACCTTTCAAAACGGAGGAAAAAAATTCTGAGTTTGTGTTTCAAAATCAAACTTCAATTAGAAATGTTACTAATTTCTACTAGTAACAATGAGTCATATTTTTCTAATTATACACAGATTGGCAATAATTCAACCTAAAATTATACTCAAAGATAGATATGTTAGTAAATTACATGCTACAATGGCTTGCCGTATCTGCAGCATCACACTGAGCAGCAGTAATGACTCCAGGTATTAGCTGCGTCCCTGCTCCACACCGCTGCAGCTGCTGCTGCCATCTACATAAACAGGATGATGGTGATTTTTCTTTCAGTTGTAGAGTTTATTCAGTCTTAGTTTAATGTGAACACGATTAACGTGTTTTTTTCCGGTCCCTACGTGACGCGAAAGTTAGCGTGCGTGCTACGTATTAGTCTATGGTATTAGCATTAGCCTACCTGGTCGTGGATTCGGCTGGCTGAAGCGGTTTCCTGTTCAAGGATAAAGTTGTGCTGTTATGGTAAGACAACTCCGTTTTACAGTGGAGACACTCGACCGTGTTTTCTCTTCTTCTGAGTTTAAAATGTTTCCAAACTTTGGACCACCTTTGCCTTTTGCGAGAGTTTTTGTCTATCGTTTTCTCCATCACCGGTGATATCCACCGTTGTGCTCCAGTAAAATGTGTCCGTGTAAATTAGAGTCCGGCTGCGTTACGCATTTAACAACGCCTCGAATCAGTAAATAATAATGATTTGAGGAATTTTTTTCTAACCTCTTTTCTACAGTCTTTGGGGGAAACCCATAGACATTGATAGACCCCTCGTGGCCGCAATAGCCTATGGGCGCTGACGAGCGGTGGCGCCGCCATCTTGGATCGGTCGCGCCCCCCCTCCCTTTGCAGAGACATTGAAGTGTCAGCATGTTAAATCAACCATAACTCCCTGAATACTGAACCGATTTTGATGCGGTTTTTTTCTCTGTAAACTTCACACATGTAGCTCTGACACAGGACACATGTTTGAGCGTTTTTAATCATAATGGGTTTGCTGTGGGTACATATGGGACTCTTATCCACTGCCTAGTGACAAAACCTATAGAAAAAAAGGATCAAACACACAAAAATCACAAACAATGAGAATCAAAATAATTGAAAAAGGACTATATACCAAGTGTGAGATCTGTGGTAGGTATTTATAAAAACACACTTAATATATGATAGAGAAGCAGAAAGTACTACTCAGCCATTTTAATATACTGTATACAATATAATTCTTATAACAATTTAAATAAATGAGTGTTTCATATACATATAGTACCAATATAACTCAAAGAGAGGGTGAGAGAGACAACAACTAAAACAAAGTCTGAATGACAAGAAATCGACAAACCATCTGTCAGAACTGACTGCTTAGTGATATTCTGGTTCTGTTGTATTTTTGTGTGTAGCTGAATCTATAACGCTCCACCTGTGAGAATAAAACTGTAAGGCTTGTTTTCAATACTCAGACATCAATTCTGATGTTTTGAGAATTTTTAAAAATTGTATTTGAAAGCTTTACATGAGCTAAAACCCCTGGAAGAGGACTGCTTTGTAGAACTTTTATCTGGAGCTCCCCTTCTGCAGTTCAAGAGAGGTGAGTTTGGCCACGTGGTGCTGCCTTCTCTTCAGAACCACAGACTTAACCAATGAGATCAAGTCTGACGGCCGTGGCATCCAGCATGACAGCTACACATTTGTGTTTAGTTTGGTTTTTCTGCCATCATCTTGTTCAGGGCAGCCTTATTATCCACCAATCACAGCCTCCTGTAAAGGAATAGAAACATTCTTATTTAATATATTTGCATCAGTCATTTCCAAAAATTGAATTGGACAACATTAAGACTTGCTTTGTATTGTGTGTGGAGTGGGAGGGGCAAAAATAGAGTCTCTCTGAGGTACTTGTTTTTATATGTTGAAGTGAACAAATTTTAACTTTTAAGCTGTAGCGTGTGGACATTTGGCTGAGCATCACAATGACAAAATGCCCTAAAACGTGGTTTTAGAGGTATGGTGTGAATACGCTTTTGGTTTAAGTTAGAGTTAGTGTTATGATGTTTAAATACTTACATCATCAGGCTGAGGTTAGTCTCTGGGAGGTCACAGACAGGCTGTCTTTGGCTCTTCTGGATGTAGTTCTGCACTTTTCTGGTTAAAACATACAAGCATAATGTTTGACAATAATATACTGTTTATAGTACACACCTGTGGTTCTCAGTTTACATCAGGGGGCCTCTAGTGCTGTGAAAACTCTGGGGCACCTAGACATGATTCTTAGGACGTTTATTAAAATAAATAAATTTTTGACAAATATTATCAAGACAAGGTATGTAGGGGGATAAGTATTACACTCTGCCTTGTAATTGATAAAAGGATATGTACATTTATGAATGCTGATGGCCTTATGATACACTTACTGTTTGAAGGAGAACCAGGAAGCTGAAGATGAAACAAACTCCATCTGACACAGTCCAGTTCTAATCATAATAAATCAGCTGCAGGAAGCCTCACACTTCTTCCTCACATCTTTTGTGGGAAAACCTAGAAAACAAAAACATGCAATTTGCAGATTTGTCTACCAATATTGTACAGGAGGTCAATGCTAGTTTCTTAATTCATCTTGTGTTATTACTACTATTCTGTTTACTTCTTTAAGTAAGATTTCTTCTTTAATATTTCTTAAAACCTTTCTTTAACATAAAAACTGCATTTCTATTGATAATTAACTAAAACTCCTCAAAGGGTAAAACCAGAAAAAAGTTCTGCACAGCAATCCTCTTTAGCATGTTAGCTAACTATTCTCCAGTCAGAGGGGAGGGTCTGAGACATGAGCTATCTGATACCAGAAAGATTTGTTTGATTTCTACAGCAGCATTCTTGTGTCAGCTGTAACCTAAGTCAGTGTTTTGGAATAAATGATTAATAGTCTCATTTAGCCTTCATTGTCAGGAGAGCACCAGCAGTAAACATGTAGCTAACGTTAGCTAACAAGGAGGTGCTGCTGGTGGACACAAATATAGTACAACAAAGTTATATTTACAAAATACAAACAACAAAAATGCTCGAACTTACTTGTGAAAAGTTATCCCCCGAGCCATGGTCTCAATAGTCCTCCGATTAGAGCAAGAATAAACCGCACAGAGCTCAGGCATCATGTTTACTGCTGCTGTTATGGTTCGTGTCTGCCGCAAAGACTGTAGAAAAGAGGAAAAGGTCTGCCGGAAGCTCGACCGACCTAAGATGGCGACCGCATTTCCTCCGCCCGAGCGGCCAATAGGGGGTCTATCAATTATTATGTCTATGGGGGAAACTCTGCTCTCTTCTTCTTCCTCTTCCTGTGAGACTGGTGGGGCGGCGCCATAGCGCTCCCTATGGACGAGCCGCCACTGGTAATAATGCAACCCACTTGTAAATCCATTAATATTTAATCGAGTTAAGAGTGTTTTTGTTTAAGTTGTTCACTCACCTTCCATCTGCTACCATTGAGAACGGAACGTAAACTGTCCGAGGTAAGATGGCCGCCGTGTAGGGACGCTGTCCACTCCCAGTTAAGGCATCTAGTGATAAATATGATATCTAGTTTTTTCATACCTTCCTATTAAAGGAAAAAGAACAGCTGTCACTGAAAGATGTTTATATTCACAAAAGTAAATGTAAATCTAAAATCATGACATTGTTTTCAAGCTGTGGTTCAACAGAAATATTTAAAAAAAACAAGCCTGATCCATTAGCTAATATTTTGTTAAAGGAGTCATCAGCTGAAATTTTCACTTTTCCACTTGAACAAATGCCTATAATGGCTTCCTAATGATGTTTCACTGGCTGAGAAGCCGATATTTAACACTGACGTGTTTGTTTAATCTTGCCTTCTTCAACCAGCTCACATGCACCCCACGAGCACGCACACTCCAAAACGAGAACTTGAGCTCTGGCCTATATGTCGTCACAAAGGCCAGATATAACCAAATATGAACCAGCAGTGAACAAACCAGCACAACAAAGTTCATTTCATAACATGAAACGCATAAATTATGTCTTACCGTTGCTGATCCGTGTTACGGGGGAAAAAAACTCCTCTCGGTTTGTGTATTCGATCTTCACAACAGCATGATGAGCCGATGCCAGGCTGTTTAGCTTGCTTTGTCCCATCCAGACTGTTTACAGATCTCCAATGTCGCGTCCCATCATTTTCCGATTTACGGCGCTTCGCTGACAAGCGAGGAAGCCATTACGCACGAGGCGAGGCTCGGGCTCGTACTGTTGGATCCCGTAGGTCACTGCCAGGTCGGTTCAGTTATAACTTTTGTTGTTTTGGAGCAAGATGCTGAAGCTGCTTCCTGCTTCCTTCCACCAATCAACGCGCTCCTCAGTCCCGCGCTCGTCCGACACAGCCGAAATATCGCGTGTGATCTCGCGAGAAAATATGCCCTTTACAATAAAGGATCAGAAAAGCACATTTTTAATTTATTTTTCCAATACAATTTATTTTAATGGCCTAAAAGACTATAATAGGACGTAGATATCCACGGTATTATAGGTGATGACACCTTTAATGTAATGTCCCAGAGGGGTTGTTTTCACAGTACTGTATAAAAGTTAATCATCATATCAGTTCATAAGTGTAATCTAGTGCTTTTTGTCTGCTTTAACATGGTCAAAATATGAAAGTTGAAATGTTTCATTAAAAAAAGACGATCACTCATCTGGGCTAAGCCCCCCGGATCTTTTTCAATCCTAAATCCGCCCCTGCATCAGAGCGTCTCTGTCCTGGACCACAGCAGAACTCAGAGATGTAGAGATGTTAATGTGGGATGACATTAAGATGTGTGCCATGTTTATACAGTAATCCTCACATGTCTGTTTCAGTTTGAGGAAACAAATTATGGAAAAATTCAGCAGATGAACTTAAATTACAAACATGAATCTTTGAACCTTAACCTGTGTAACACCACGTTGCACTTAGAGTATTGGTCTTTGTCTTTCAGGCCGTTGCGGGAGCAGCCCCGTTAACACTCTATGTTCCCGCGCGATTCCTCCGTTCATCTGACAAAGACCTGGTGGTGGTTTCAAGGTCAAAGCCAAAGTCACAAAGAGAAAGAGCATTCTCAGTTCTGACTCCCAGACTTTGGAACCAACTCCCACTGGATATCAGGCGCTCTTCGTGGATTTGGAGCTTTAAAGCTAAACTAAGGCAGAATTTTAAGTCTGTTTGACTTTCTAGGGGTTCCTCTTTTGAACTACTGTTTGTAGTGTTGTGGGTTTTATATTTAGCATCTTGATTTTGTTTTCTTGTATACAGAAAGGTCTTATCTGTTTCATTTGCCTGATGAGACTCATTTGCTTTATGTTTTTCAATTGTCTTGTTTGTTTTTTGGTCAACCTGTATTTTGTCCACTCCATACTATCTGCACAGCACACACACCTTTACCTGTAACACACACACACACACACACACACACACCTTTACCTGTGACACACACACACACACACACACACACACACACACACACACACACCTTTACCTGTAACACACACACGCACACCTTTACCTGTAACACACACACACCCACACCTTTACCTGTAACACACACACACGCACGCACACCTTTACCTGTAACACACACACACACACACACCTTTACCTGTAACACACACACACACACACACACACACACACACCTTTACCTGTAACATACACACACACACACACACACCTTTACCTGTAACATACACACACACACACACACACCTTTACCTGTAACACACACACACACGCACACCTTTACCTGTAACACACACACACCTTTACCTGTAACACACACACACCCCTTTACCTGTAACACACACACACACACACACCTTTACCTGTAACACACACACACCTTTACCTGTAACATACACACACACACACACGCACACCTTTACCTGTAACACACACACACACGCACACCTTTACCTGTAACACACACACACCTTTACCTGTAACACACACACGCACACCTTTACCTGTAACACACACACGCACACCTTTACCTGTAACACACACACACCTTTACCTGTAACACACACACACCCCTTTACCTGTAACACACACACACACACACACCTTTACCTGTAACACACACACACACACACACACCTTTACCTGTAACACACACACACCTTTACCTGTAACATACACACACACACACACACACACCCTTACCTGTAACATACACACACACACACACACACACACACACACACACACACACCTTTACCAAACACACACGCACACCTTTACNACGGGCGACCCACGGTGTTTTTGTAAAAAAAAAGTTAGGAAGTTTAAAAGTATGACTAGTATGTGGTGTTATAAACCATTTATTAACAATATTTATTTGTCTTACAAAAAGGCACAATCTTGAAATATGGTTTTACCAGACACAAAAAAATACAATTCAGATAATGGAAAATACACCTGACCTCTCACCCTGTTCACTTATCCACCGTAAGATGTTGCTATTGTGCTTTTGTATCACCAGATGCTGTTAAAGTCAGACTTGCAGGTTAAAGACCCCTATTCATTTTAAAGCTGTGCTTCACTGAACAAACATTTTTTTATGATTATTTCTGATTATAATCGATCACTCAGTTTTTCACTGAGTTTTTCATGCAGGCTGAACATGAAAATAGTCTCCTACACCTATCTCCTGCATTAACAAGGGGTACAGCTGTTTAATATTTTAGTATTCTAATATTCTATCTAATCCTCTGTCAATCAAATATTCTATTTGACAACCTTTCAAAACGGAGGAAAAAAATTCTGAGTTTGTGTTTCAAAATCAAACTTCAATTAGAAATGTTACTAATTTCTACTAGTAACAATGAGTCATATTTTTCTAATTATACACAGATTGGCAATAATTCAACCTAAAATTATACTCAAAGATAGATATGTTAGTAAATTACATGCTACAATGGCTTGCCGTATCTGCAGCATCACACTGAGCAGCAGTAATGACTCCAGGTATTAGCTGCGTCCCTGCTCCACACCGCTGCAGCTGCTGCTGCCATCTACATAAACAGGATGATGGTGATTTTTCTTTCAGTTGTAGAGTTTATTCAGTCTTAGTTTAATGTGAACACGATTAACGTGTTTTTTTCCGGTCCCTACGTGACGCGAAAGTTAGCGTGCGTGCTACGTATTAGTCTATGGTATTAGCATTAGCCTACCTGGTCGTGGATTCGGCTGGCTGAAGCGGTTTCCTGTTCAAGGATAAAGTTGTGCTGTTATGGTAAGACAACTCCGTTTTACAGTGGAGACACTCGACCGTGTTTTCTCTTCTTCTGAGTTTAAAATGTTTCCAAACTTTGGACCACCTTTGCCTTTTGCGAGAGTTTTTGTCTATCGTTTTCTCCATCACCGGTGATATCCACCGTTGTGCTCCAGTAAAATGTGTCCGTGTAAATTAGAGTCCGGCTGCGTTACGCATTTAACAACGCCTCGAATCAGTAAATAATAATGATTTGAGGAATTTTTTTCTAACCTCTTTTCTACAGTCTTTGGGGGAAACCCATAGACATTGATAGACCCCTCGTGGCCGCAATAGCCTATGGGCGCTGACGAGCGGTGGCGCCGCCATCTTGGATCGGTCGCGCCCCCCCTCCCTTTGCAGAGACATTGAAGTGTCAGCATGTTAAATCAACCATAACTCCCTGAATACTGAACCGATTTTGATGCGGTTTTTTTCTCTGTAAACTTCACACATGTAGCTCTGACACAGGACACATGTTTGAGCGTTTTTAATCATAATGGGTTTGCTGTGGGTACATATGGGACTCTTATCCACTGCCTAGTGACAAAACCTATAGAAAAAAAGGATCAAACACACAAAAATCACAAACAATGAGAATCAAAATAATTGAAAAAGGACTATATACCAAGTGTGAGATCTGTGGTAGGTATTTATAAAAACACACTTAATATATGATAGAGAAGCAGAAAGTACTACTCAGCCATTTTAATATACTGTATACAATATAATTCTTATAACAATTTAAATAAATGAGTGTTTCATATACATATAGTACCAATATAACTCAAAGAGAGGGTGAGAGAGACAACAACTAAAACAAAGTCTGAATGACAAGAAATCGACAAACCATCTGTCAGAACTGACTGCTTAGTGATATTCTGGTTCTGTTGTATTTTTGTGTGTAGCTGAATCTATAACGCTCCACCTGTGAGAATAAAACTGTAAGGCTTGTTTTCAATACTCAGACATCAATTCTGATGTTTTGAGAATTTTTAAAAATTGTATTTGAAAGCTTTACATGAGCTAAAACCCCTGGAAGAGGACTGCTTTGTAGAACTTTTATCTGGAGCTCCCCTTCTGCAGTTCAAGAGAGGTGAGTTTGGCCACGTGGTGCTGCCTTCTCTTCAGAACCACAGACTTAACCAATGAGATCAAGTCTGACGGCCGTGGCATCCAGCATGACAGCTACACATTTGTGTTTAGTTTGGTTTTTCTGCCATCATCTTGTTCAGGGCAGCCTTATTATCCACCAATCACAGCCTCCTGTAAAGGAATAGAAACATTCTTATTTAATATATTTGCATCAGTCATTTCCAAAAATTGAATTGGACAACATTAAGACTTGCTTTGTATTGTGTGTGGAGTGGGAGGGGCAAAAATAGAGTCTCTCTGAGGTACTTGTTTTTATATGTTGAAGTGAACAAATTTTAACTTTTAAGCTGTAGCGTGTGGACATTTGGCTGAGCATCACAATGACAAAATGCCCTAAAACGTGGTTTTAGAGGTATGGTGTGAATACGCTTTTGGTTTAAGTTAGAGTTAGTGTTATGATGTTTAAATACTTACATCATCAGGCTGAGGTTAGTCTCTGGGAGGTCACAGACAGGCTGTCTTTGGCTCTTCTGGATGTAGTTCTGCACTTTTCTGGTTAAAACATACAAGCATAATGTTTGACAATAATATACTGTTTATAGTACACACCTGTGGTTCTCAGTTTACATCAGGGGGCCTCTAGTGCTGTGAAAACTCTGGGGCACCTAGACATGATTCTTAGGACGTTTATTAAAATAAATAAATTTTTGACAAATATTATCAAGACAAGGTATGTAGGGGGATAAGTATTACACTCTGCCTTGTAATTGATAAAAGGATATGTACATTTATGAATGCTGATGGCCTTATGATACACTTACTGTTTGAAGGAGAACCAGGAAGCTGAAGATGAAACAAACTCCATCTGACACAGTCCAGTTCTAATCATAATAAATCAGCTGCAGGAAGCCTCACACTTCTTCCTCACATCTTTTGTGGGAAAACCTAGAAAACAAAAACATGCAATTTGCAGATTTGTCTACCAATATTGTACAGGAGGTCAATGCTAGTTTCTTAATTCATCTTGTGTTATTACTACTATTCTGTTTACTTCTTTAAGTAAGATTTCTTCTTTAATATTTCTTAAAACCTTTCTTTAACATAAAAACTGCATTTCTATTGATAATTAACTAAAACTCCTCAAAGGGTAAAACCAGAAAAAAGTTCTGCACAGCAATCCTCTTTAGCATGTTAGCTAACTATTCTCCAGTCAGAGGGGAGGGTCTGAGACATGAGCTATCTGATACCAGAAAGATTTGTTTGATTTCTACAGCAGCATTCTTGTGTCAGCTGTAACCTAAGTCAGTGTTTTGGAATAAATGATTAATAGTCTCATTTAGCCTTCATTGTCAGGAGAGCACCAGCAGTAAACATGTAGCTAACGTTAGCTAACAAGGAGGTGCTGCTGGTGGACACAAATATAGTACAACAAAGTTATATTTACAAAATACAAACAACAAAAATGCTCGAACTTACTTGTGAAAAGTTATCCCCCGAGCCATGGTCTCAATAGTCCTCCGATTAGAGCAAGAATAAACCGCACAGAGCTCAGGCATCATGTTTACTGCTGCTGTTATGGTTCGTGTCTGCCGCAAAGACTGTAGAAAAGAGGAAAAGGTCTGCCGGAAGCTCGACCGACCTAAGATGGCGACCGCATTTCCTCCGCCCGAGCGGCCAATAGGGGGTCTATCAATTATTATGTCTATGGGGGAAACTCTGCTCTCTTCTTCTTCCTCTTCCTGTGAGACTGGTGGGGCGGCGCCATAGCGCTCCCTATGGACGAGCCGCCACTGGTAATAATGCAACCCACTTGTAAATCCATTAATATTTAATCGAGTTAAGAGTGTTTTTGTTTAAGTTGTTCACTCACCTTCCATCTGCTACCATTGAGAACGGAACGTAAACTGTCCGAGGTAAGATGGCCGCCGTGTAGGGACGCTGTCCACTCCCAGTTAAGGCATCTAGTGATAAATATGATATCTAGTTTTTTCATACCTTCCTATTAAAGGAAAAAGAACAGCTGTCACTGAAAGATGTTTATATTCACAAAAGTAAATGTAAATCTAAAATCATGACATTGTTTTCAAGCTGTGGTTCAACAGAAATATTTAAAAAAAACAAGCCTGATCCATTAGCTAATATTTTGTTAAAGGAGTCATCAGCTGAAATTTTCACTTTTCCACTTGAACAAATGCCTATAATGGCTTCCTAATGATGTTTCACTGGCTGAGAAGCCGATATTTAACACTGACGTGTTTGTTTAATCTTGCCTTCTTCAACCAGCTCACATGCACCCCACGAGCACGCACACTCCAAAAC
>SSNS01000402.1:427038-470753 GCA_006937985.1 Aphyosemion australe | reverse complement strand
TACCTGTAACACACACACACACACACACACACCTTTACCTGTAACATACACACACACACACACACACACCTTTACCTGTAACATACACACACACACACACACACCTTTACCTGTAACACACACACACACACACACCTTTACCTGTAACACACACACACCTTTACCTGTAACATCACACACACACACACACACACCTTTACCTGTAACATACACACACACACACACACACACACACCTTTACCTGTAACACACACACACACACACACACACCTTTACCTGTGACACACACACACACACCTTTACCTGTAACACACACACACCTTTACCTGTAACACACACACGCACACCTTTACCTGTAACACACACACACGCACACCTTTACCTGTAACACACACACGCACACCTTTACCTGTAACACACACACACCTTTACCTGTAACACACACGCACACCTTTACCTGTAACACACACACGCACACCTTTACCTGTAACACACACACGCACACCTTTACCTGTAACACACACACACACACACACACACCTTTACCTGTAACATACACACACACACACACACACACCTTTACCTGTAACATACACACACACACACACACACACACACACACACACACACACACACACACACCTTTACCTAACACACACTCCTTTATTGAAATGATCTGTGAAAGTGTAGAACAATGACAGGATAAAGTCCTTGCAGGGCTGTTTTGACTTTACAACCTATGATTAATGAACAGGCTGAAGTAATATTACTACTTAACATTTGCCCTGATATGATCATACCTTCATAAACAAAAAGGTGTTTCCCAATGATAAGCAACTCTGAAGTCTGCAGACACGGAGGATATGTTTAAAAAACATCCAAATATATTTATTTTTAAAATGGCACTCGACTGTTTTCATTCACCTGTTGTGTTAAATGAGGATGATTAAAACATCCATCTCCAGCGTGTCCTGGGTCTTCCTTTGGGTCTCCCCCCAGTTGGACGTGCCTGGAAAACCTCACCAGGGAGGCGTCCAGATGCCTGAGCCACCTCAACTGGCTCCTCTCGCTGTGGAGGAGCAGCAGATCTACTCTGAGCCTCTCCTGGGTTTCTCACCCTATCTCTAAGGGAGAGTTCAGACACCCTGCAGAGGAAACTCATTTCAGCCGCTTGTATCCGTGATCTCGTTCTTTCAGTCACTACCCAAAGCTCGTGACCATAGGTGAGGGTAGGAACGTAGATCGACCGGTAAATCAAGAGCTTCGCCTTCTGGCTCAGCTCTCTCTTCACCACGACAGACAACGCCCCCATCACTGCAGACGCAACAGTGATTAAGAGTAGGTTGGGCATTGGGGGGGTGTCCCCCCCCCCCAATATTGTCCCCCTCAATAATGTGGAGGTGAGAAAAATTTTGATTTTGAAATATTTCACTCGTGAGCTTTTATTTTGAAAGACACAGCCCCTCACATCAGTGGGTCTGCCGCTGAGAAGCGAGACAGCAGGAGTCAGACACAGCAAAGAGAGTTTAAGATGAACAGACAGCAGCAGCTCAGTTTAAATGAGTTCTTTCTCACGGGGAGGGAAGAAAGAAAGGAAATGTGAGTAGGTAGTCATTTTCTCCTGGAGGATAATTGTATCTTCTCTCCAACGTTAGGGTGTTGATGTTAAACTGATGTTTAAACTAGTGCTGTCATGAGATTACATTTTTTCTAGATTAATTAATTATGACCTGTAATTAATTAATCTAATTCATCTCTTTTTTAAACTGATACTAATGGCTTAAAAAATCCCTCATTTTGATGTATTTTTATTTAAAGATATTGGCCAGACTCAGCATGAAAATTGCAAAATATCAGTTTAACTACACTTTAGCATCTACAAAAAAATAAACTAGGTTCAGTTTTTCATTTTGTTAAGCTGTTTCGTCATAAATTATTATAGAAAATCAAAATTCTCTCCTCTAAACACTGAAAAGCGCTGGTTCTGCACACATCACTCAAATACGTGTTAGGAGGCACTGCTCCTGCTGCTTACTAGGAGATTAGCTGTATTTTGCTCAACATTTTGCTCTCAATGCTTTCGGATAATCACGTTTACAGCTGCAGCAAAAAGTCAGAGCCATATGTCAGAGTCCTACATGCATTTTTCTAACTAACGTAGCAACATTAAAGTCATAAAACTGTTTTTGAGGAGAATCTTAGCGAGCTGTAAGCACAACGCTAGCTTCAGTCAGACCTGCAGTCACCATTACAACACAGCTGATGCACAGACTGCAGGGGCTGGTCAGGGCTGCTCACTCAGAGGTTTGATCTAAAATAATAATCTACATATTCCAACTATAAATCCATCTGGAACCGCTACCGGTCCTTTTGGACTCCTTAAGTCCCGTTAGCATGACGGTAGCTGCACGGCTAACAGTGTTAGCTCCGGTAAGGAAAAAATAGGTCATTTGGGAAAGCTACGACACACACAGAGGTTGGATCTTAAAAGATGATCCACATTTTTTAACAACAGATCATCCTGAGACCAGTAGAACCTTCGTGCCATCCTGGATTACAGCCAAAACAACCACGAGCCGAGTTAACGAGGTCCTGCACCGAGTTAACGAGCGGCAGCTGCGAGTTAACGAGCGACAGCTGCGAGTTAACGAGGCGTCAGGGAAAGTTATTCTGGTAAGCTATCAATTAATTTTTTTCCCGAGTTATATTAATATATACACGCAGCGGTAAAACTGGGATCACATTGTTTTATTTTTCTGTAGAATATTGAATTATATTGGGACAGAATGATGACGCTATCTCATCAGCTGAGAGGTCCCGATTGCTAGCCTGGCAAGCCATCCTATATATGTGAATATAAACTCTGCAAAGCAAGAATTTGGTCTAGTTCACTGGGCTACCGATTGCAGCTTCGAACACAGGAATTATATCAGCGCTGGCGCTCCCTAAACACGCATCACTCACACTGCGTAGGGCACCGACTGGCCAGGGGGGCACCAAGCAATCAGGTTTATGAAAAAAATATATATATTAATTATAATATCAGCTACTGGACACCATGCACACAAACAACACCGAGAGGACCATTTAACTAGCGTTATTTCACACACAGAATCCAGTGGCGGCTTGTCCATAGGGGGCGCTAGGGCGCCGCCCCACCACTCACAGGAAGGAGAAGGAGAAGATAGGAATCACAAAATATATTTAAAAAAACATAAAAAGTGAACTAAACGATCTATACACACCATATGGACTAAGTGCTGTGTGTAATCTGTGTTTAATAATGTTTTTTTTTACTTTTAACACGGCCGAATCGTCGACGTACTTGTCACGTGTCCTCTCGCGGGCGCAGCAATCTTTACCATTGACTTAATATGGGCTAACTGGCGCATGTGCAGTGGTTCCCCAAACCGTCCACAACGAGAAAGAATAGGAGAGCGGTTGGTCGCATCTTTTAGCGATCGTCGCCGCCTCACCGGGTGAATTCTGCTCAGACCAGGGGGAGGAGATCGCTGATTGGTCAGGTTGTTCACCCCGCCCTGAGGGGAAAACTTTCCACAGGCTGGCACAGTGTGGCTCCATCTGTGCCAATTTGTCACAGCAGCAACACACTACTTCCACTGAATATTTTTTTGTTGTCCAACCTTTTAGCCATCTTTGCTATAATTGTGAAATCATCAGTGACAAATAAAGTTAATTGCTTCAAAACCTGACGTAGCAAACGCTACTAGTAGGTTCCAATGTGTGAAACCTGAGCCAATCGAATTGCTTGTTGTTGAGTTTTTTTCAGCTGGCTGGCTTTCGTGTTAACCAATCACAGGGAGAGAATCCACGTAAACAGGAAAATGATGAATGCGGGCGGGCAAACTCTTATATAGTCTTTGGCAAAACAATGCCAGCAAACAGTCTGATCAGCTAAGCTTTTACGTTGGGATGTAGAATTTCACGAACCGAGTGGATTATTTTTACTACACCACACGGATTATGGCCATAACCTGCAGGTAAGCCTCATTTTAGCTTTTGGCTTCAGGAAATAGCATGCTGCCTCGTTAGCGGCTAGCACCGCTCCATACGGTTTGAACTAAGTGGTACTTTTTGTTTGTGAGTCTGGGCTTTAATCTAAACGCCGGCTGCTTCTGTGAATATCTTGCGTTGTGTCACTGTGTGTTTTTCTGGATACGTGTAGCGTCTATTTTACGGCCTCACGTTTATTTACAGCTTATGGGTGTTCTGTTTGTAGAAAGTGGATTCTATTGATTAGATTTAGNTCATAAATTGGGTCGTAAGGATACATGACGATTCCCACGTCTGGTAATTCACCCAGTTCTTTTTCCACCAAATCGCCCCACAGACTGGAATCTTCACTACTCTCTACGGTACAAAGAGATTGCATCTGTTGGCTGTTGGCTACACAAGTGTTTTCAACCATGTTGAAAGTAAAATGGTTCTCAGTTGGAAGAGATGTTTACTGCTCGATGGTCCAAACGTTATGACTGAACTTCAGTCAGGGAGCTCCTTATATAGACGTGTGATGACATCATGCTAGAGTTCTAGAACAGGGCTCTAGGCTCCGCCCACTTGCTTATTATTGTTTGTTACTGCCTTTCACCTCACATGCCCTTTCAATGAAAAAACGTTAGCAGAGCTTTTTACCACCAAAGACTTCAGTCAATCCTTGGAATAAATATTCTGAAGAGAATTTTTGTGTTTTTATTCCTCATTAGACTGGAGTAGGCGGAGCTTAAAATGTTTTGAAGCCAGCCACTAGGGGGCATTTTCTGTTAATATTTATGGCTTTGATTTAATATTTATGGCTTTGAAAACCCCCCTCCCCCCATGTATGTGTGTGTGTGTGTGTATGTGTGTAGGTTTTGGTCAAATCTGGATCAACAAGTACAAAAGAACATTTGGATGTTCCTCCATCCATCCATATTCATTCGCTTATCCTGGGTCAGGTCGCGGGGGCAGTAACCTAAGCAAAGAGGCCCAGACCTCCCTCTCCCCAGCCACTGGGGCCATCTCCTCCGGGGGAATCCCAAGGTGTTCCCTGGCCAGCCGAGAGACATAGGCCAATACTCAAGGACGCTAGTACGTTCTTGTGTACTTGACAAGTGTGTTCTTGCCTAGGACACCAGAAAGTCCATTCTGCCGAGTACGGGAGGACGAGGACGGCATTTGGAACAAGCGTACTTCTTTGCGTCACGGTAACAAGCGCTGCTTGTTGCTACGGTAAAAAAAAATGACCTGACATAAAAATAAAAGTCTAGTCTGTTCCTTAAATGACAAAAAAACAATGAAAACGTATTATTTGTATTATATTTGGTCCACTTTTCATCAAAACTGATAAAATATCAGCATTTCCTGCGGTTAAATGAAGAAAAAAAGTGTTTTTTCATCAAAACAAAGCAATGATGCTTTTATTTTGATAGTGGGTTAGCGCATTAGCATTTTGAGGGATCATGAAGAGTCTGAAAGAAGAAAAAAACAAATACACAGCAAATTTTACAGGTTATACGCAATTATTTACAATAACAGGCAACTTTATATTGATTTATTTGTATTTCTGATATAAAACACAACAGTTATAAGCTTTCTCCTCTGCCGTTCGGAGTATAACGGTTAGCGGCGCAATGCATTATGGGAAACTTTGTTGTCCCAGGTCCGCAGAAGGATGCATCAGTGCATCCTCGATGCAATGGGCGGAGCAAGAACATATCCGGGAACTTTGAGCGAACTTGCCATTATATGTACTTAGGATTGGAACAGTACTTGGACCATCGTTGATGACGTTTCACAAGGACGGGAGTACAAAAGTACTGACAAGTACACATATTGAGAAACGGCCTAAGATTCCAGCCATGTTTGCTTTCATAACTTTAATAACTTAATGCTGATGACCCACATGAACACAATCCTCTGTGTAGTGGATGCAATTACGTCATGACATTAGCTTAACATGATAGATTTTTTTTCTTGGCAAAAAATTATTACAGGTTATATTGTGAATGACACGATATTGATCACCCCTAGATGGAATTTAAATTATTTTACATGAAAAAAAAATTAAAGGTCCTGTGACGTTTGTGACATGTAGCTGTAACTCCTAACTGCTTATGGATGTATGGATGGATGGATGGACGGATGAATGGATGGATGAATGGATGGATGGTTGGACGGATGGATGGATGGATGGACGGATGGATGGTTGGATGGACGGATGGATGGATGGATGGATGGACGGATGGATGGATGGTTGGATGGATGGACGGACGGATGGATGGTTGGATGGACGGATGGATGGATGGTTGGATGGACGGATGGATGGATGGATGGTTGGATGGATGAATGGATGGATGGATGGACGGATGGATGGATTCCTAAAAAAATCTTCCTCATGAAAAGAAAAAGGGTCAGTTCCCTCTGTAAAGTCAGATGAATGAGTAGAAATTAATAAATAAAATGGGGGGCACCACAGAGCATTTGTGCTTAGGGCACCCAAATGGCTAGCACCGGCCCTGAATTATATATTCAATAAAAGTAAATAAACTGTACCGATTTTAGTTCTGAAGACGTTCATCATCCTCCTCCTCCAGAATAGTTTCGCCAGCGGTGTCCATATCAGCTCACGAGTCTTCTGAGTTAAACAGTACCAAACGTGTGCACCTTCGGTTATCCAGCTTGCTGCGTTAGGAGTCAAACTCTGGTTAAACTCCGGTTGAATTCTTTGTGCGCTCCAATATCCGTTCTCCTCGTCGTAATCCAGAAAAAACAATCTGACCGACTAGCAGAGGTTTCAGAAGCTACATCTGACTGATAAAACATTGTTGTCTGCTACAAAGCTAACGCAGAAATACCGAGCCTAACTTTCTGAGGAGCTCCTTGTGAAACGTCATCGCCTGCTTAACCTCAGACCGGAAGCCTTCCTCTGTTTTTTCCCACGCCGTCAAAAAACACTGGATTTTCTTAAAAGTCCAGCTGTGAAAATCCCAAAAAGAAACTGACTTGAGGTTTTAATACATTTTTACACATGTGATTCAAAGGAAATTTGCCTCTGGCCAATATCTTTAAATTCATTACATTATTGTGGCAGACTAAAAGATTATTATATAACAAAAAAACTGGCTTTATATCCATCCATTTTCTTCCGCTTATCCGGAGTCGGGTCGCGGGGGCAGCAGCTTAAGGAGGGAAGCCCAGACTTCCCTCTCCCCAGCCACTTGGGCCAGCTCCTCCAGGGGAATCCCAAGGCGTTCCCTGGCCAGCTGAGAGACATAATCTCTCCAGCGTGTCCTGGGTCTTCCTTTGGGTCTCCTCCTGGTTGGACGTGCCCGGAAAACCTCACCAGGGAGGCGTCCAGGAGGCATCCTAACCAGATGCCTGAGCCACCTCAACTGGCTCCTCTCGATGTGGAGGAGCAGCGGGTCTACTCCAAGCCCCTCCCGGATGACCGAGCTCCTCACCCTATCTCTAAGGGAGAGCCCAGCCTCCCTGCGGAGAAAACTCATTACGGCCACTTGTATCCGTGATCTCGTTCTTTCGGTCACTACCCAAAGCTCGTGACCATAGGTGAGGGTAGGAACGTAGATCGACCGGTAAATCGAGAGCTTCGCCTTTCGGCTCAGCTCTCTCTTCACCACGACTGGTTTTATAAAGTCATTTATTGTTTAACAGACTTCTAAACTTTTCTTTTACATCACCAAGATGGATTAATACTGTGCTCTTTTGTCAGTCTTGAATAATTAAAATTTAAAAATAAAACATTAGGTCCATATAGAATAATTTACGTTAACACATCAAGGAACACTTTTTTTGAGCAATGCAAATAGTGATCACAGAACTTGTTACTAAAACATTTATCTAAAATTAAAATAGACCTGTAAATTACAGTGCTGTAAGTTAGCATATCAGAAATGTTTATCACAAAATAAAATGCAGAAAAAGCATTAAGCACTCACTCTCACTTCTGGCATGTGGTATGGCATGATGGTTAAATAATTAAAGCTGTTTGCATCATTACATTTAGAGAAATGAAGTGTTAATAGTTGTATTATGAATTTCACCCAAGGAATTCATTTAACGTTTCCACAAGGCACTCAAGTTCATTCCTCGCGCAGGAAGTTAAGAGTCATGGTTTATAAAAATAATTATTACAATAAACACAATAAAATCAGTCTTAACTGATTTAAATTAATCTTAAAACCCTACGGTTGGGGCTTACCAGTGGGGTGGTGGGGGCCCACCACAGGCCAGTGGCAACTCCACCTACCAGCATGTCACCCACTGTGAACACACACGCACGCACACACACACACACAAAAACCTCACCAGGATAATACCAGAGGCATAAAGCATTCTCAGGCAAGTTTTGCGCGACTTCCTTTCTAACTCATCTGTTGGAAAGTGACCGCTGCTAAAGTTTGCAGCGATCACTTTCTAGCAGGTAAGGGTTTACTAAATGTTTTATAGCATTTTATTGAACACAGCCATAAAAACGGCAGGTAAACAGTTTGATACGGTTTTATGTGTCCGTACCACAAATAGTTTTCAGAGTGCTAATGTTGTTAGCAGTTAGCTTAGAGTTGTAACGTGGCGTTTATACCCTATAAAAACAAACTAACGTACCAGAAATTTAGATTTAAATAGGCCTAATAAGTTATTTACAGGTAGATTCTAGCACATAAACATGTTCGTTGTTAGCAATAGTGATATCATTATCATCATGAGCTAAATAGCACAACTCACTACTTACTTGAGCAAAAACAAGACCACAGTCATTTAGAGCTTCTCAGGATCACTAAATGGTTTACCCAACCTGACATAAAATAGTTGTAGGCTTCCAGGCTTTTGAATGCTTTCATTTGGTTTGCTGAGGTATGCAGCACAAGGTAGTTTGTTATGTCGATCGCTTCAACGCTGGGTAAATCCTCCAGAGAGTATGAAAACGCCGACTTTTTTAAACTATATGGCTCGTAACCTACATGAAGATGTATTTTTTTGTAATACCACGTCTGTGCCAGTCTATTTAATGCTTTACTATACTCTTTCCTCCATTGCGCTGTGTTTTGTACTGAAGTAAAACACTTCCTGACCCGTGTTTGAGTTTTGCGTGACTTCCGGGTCACGTGGGTGAAACCCAGCAATACAGTCCAAGTTCTGACACCAATCTTACAGGGACCTAACAGCCCGTATCATGGGACCAGGTACCCCACACTCTCGGAGCATCCCCTACATCAGGGGTCCTCAAATAGATTTGTTCAAGGGCCAGATGTTTTTCCAGCAGACACCGTGAGGGCCAGATGCTCTTCTAAAATGAATAAAAATTCTAAAATAGATTTTAAATATAATGTATATTATGTGTATATATCTATCTATCTATATATAAATCTAAAATTATTTATATTTATACATAAATAATTTTTTCTTCAAATTTTCGTTATTGGCCTTATTTTATTTAGCATTTGTCAGTATTCATATTTCATTTACCAAGCCACAAGGGGGCGATGTGACTTATTAGCCTTGATATTTGAGGTGGTTCCTCTCTCCATCACAAACATGAAAAATGGCACTCTCAAAGAGCCTTAAATGGAAAGTTGATGTCAAAAACCACATCTTTAATGAAGAATGGACAGAAAAGTATGTATTTATTCTGCCAAGCTTTTGAAATGCTGTACCTGTGTGCCTCATTTGCAGCAAGACTGTTGCTGTCACTAAAGAATATAATCTGAATCATCATCACAACACAAAGCATGCAAACTTCAAGGAGTCATACCCTGAACAGTCAGAGGCCCGTCGAAAGAAAATTTCAGCTTTGAAATCCCAATACTTCCATTACAGTGGGATGATTAACCCAACTTCAACTGAACAAGAGCGGGCAACAAGTGCCTCGCTGCAGGCCGCCTGGGTACTCTCCAAGCATAATATGCCATTTACCAGTGCTGAGGTATTTAACACTGCAATTATGTGCTATAGTGGAAAGCGCAAAAACGGAAAATCTAAGAACTGCTGTAGATTAAATAATAAAAAAATAACTGTTGAATGAGAGCTATGAGTTTGTAGTCATTTTATGTTAAATGCTGTTTTCAGTTTGTGTAATTTGTTATAGAAAAAAGTAGAACATGTATTTTCACTATATTCAGTAATATTTGGGGGCCAGGTTGAAAGGTCTGGCGGACCAGATGTGGCCCGTGGGCTGCCATTTAAGGTTCACTGGTGTAGCGAGTTGTGAGAAACATGTTTAGCATCTGTAGGGTCTGAGCTTCATCATGGGTGGATAGAATGTGTGTACAATCTGATTTTAAGCAGCAAGACAGAAAAAAAAGGCAAAAACACACACAAGGTATTTCCAGTCACTTATTTGATTGTAGTTTTAGTTGTGTTTGAAGGACATAAAAAAGGTTTGCATAGTCTTGTAATCAAGGTTCTAACGTTTCTTTAGAGGTGCAGCTTGGCTATGTTTATTGATATTTGGGGACCCTCTGGGGGGTCGGGTGGAAAGGTCTGGCAGGCCGGATGTGGCCGGGTCGCCATTTGCGGATCACTGCCCTACAGGATTCTCTGGGGGAACCTTGTTGAACGCCTTCTCCAAGTCCACAAAACACTTGTAGATCGGTTGCGAACTCCCACACACCCTCAAGGACCCTGCTAAGGTTATAGAGCTGGTCTAGTGTTTCTCGGCCAGGACAAAAACCACATTGGTCCTACTGAATCCAAGGTTTGACTATCCAGTGGACCCTCCTTTTCAGAACCCCTGAATAGACTTTACCAGGGAGGCTCAGGAGTGTGATCCCCTGTAGGTGGCATACACCCTGTGGTCCCCCTTTTCAAACAAGGGTTACCACCACTACCATCTGCCAATCCAGCGGACCTGCCCTCGGATGTTCATGCAATATTGCAGGAGCTGCATCAACCAACACAACCCCACAACATCCAGAGCCCTAAGGAACTCTGGGCAAATCTCATCCACCTCCAGGGCCTTGACACCAAGCTGTTTGACCTCCTCAGTGACCTCAGCACCAGAAATTGGAAAGCCCAACCCAAAGTCCACAGGTCTTCAAACTACTATGCCTACTGATCCACAATCTCCCAAGTCGAGGTTAGCAGCACACTGTCCATACTATAAACATTGTTGGTAGTGCACCGCTTTCCCCTCCTGAGAAGCCGGATAGTGGACCATAGTCTCCTTGAAGCCATATGAACGTATTTATCCACTGCCTCAACAAACTCCTTCAACACCAAGGTTTTTGCCTCCACATCCAGACGAGCCACATTCTACTTGGACTGCTGGTACCCATCAGCTACTTCTGTAGTCCCACAGGTTAAAAAGACCCAACAGAACTACTTCTTCAGCTTGACCAGCAGGTTTAGGGGTTGTTTGCCAAGACAGGCGCCAACCAACCTGCGGCCACAGCTCTGGCCGGCCACCTTAACAATGGAGGCACAGATTCGGCCCACTCGGACTCAATGTCCCCCGCCTCCCCCAGGACGCACTCAAAATTCTGGCTGAGGTCGGAATTGAAGCTCCTTCTGACAAGAGACTCTGCCAGACATTCTCAGCAGACCCTCAAATAATGTTTGGGCCTGCCAGGTCTGACTGGCTCCCCACGGGGATCAGTCAAATGCAGAGTCGTAATTTCACCAGTGTGTAATGGGGCTTTAACTTTATAATAATAATAATAATAATAATTCATTGAACTTATATAGCACTTTGTTAGGACACTCAAAGACGCTGGATGCACTCACACATTCACACACTGCTGATGGTAAGCTACTGAGTAGCCACAGCCGCCCTGGGGCGGTCTGACAGAGTCAAGGCTGCATTGTTGTGCCATCGGCCCCTCTGACTACCACCAACAGAGGCAATTCAGGTTGTGTCTTGCCCAAGGACACAACAACAGCGACAGACCGAGCGGAGCACGAACCCACAACCTTCCTATTGTGGGGTGACCACTCCTATGCCACCGTCGCCCCCAGGATGTTGTTATAAGGGGTATTTGGGCTGCACTTTGTCTGATCCCTCACCTATGACCTGTTTGCCGTGTGTGACCCTACCAGAGGCATAAAGCAGCAGACAACTTAGCTCCTAGGATCACTGGGACACTCAAACCCCTCCACCACAGTACGGTGGCAGCCCAGGGAGGGGAGAAAATATAAATGAGTCCAAATGTTTTATTTTCATTACTCGAGAGAAATTCTGTTATTTTGTGAAAGATTGAGGGATTTTTAATTTTGGGTTTATGCTTTAATTATTTCAGAAGTTGTGTGTTTGGGAATGTTCCATCCCTTCTCCAGACAGAGAACGGTTTTCTATTCTGTTTTCATCTTTTCCCTAAATGAACATTAAAGTTCAAGTATAAAAGGAACGGCTTGAAAGTTCACACTTCTGCAGACTCCACTTCAAACATAACAATATGGAACTGTCATTTATGATATGTGAATATGTTTCACAGACCAAGACTTCAAAGGAAACCCATGACCTTTGACCTCTGCCAATGAGATTTGTGTTTCTGCACCGATTCAGGTGTCTGCTAGTGAAGCTCCATCGCAGATGCTCCAGATGTTCTGACTGAGTGTTTCTGATTCTAACAGGAGACAGCAGCCATGTCTCTGTCAGCAGACCTGAGCTTCCTGCAGCGCAGTCTTGGAGCAGAACGAGAGGCGGAGCTCACAAAGCTGGAAAAACAGCTGATGTGTCCACTCTGTCAAGAGATCTTCAACAAGCCCGTGGTCATCCTGCCGTGCCAACACAACCTCTGCAGGAAGTGTGCTAACAAGCTGTACCAGGTTCCCCCAACCACGTGCACTCAGTCCACACTGGAATAGTTCAAATATACAGACCTGTGTGTGTGTGTGTGTGTGTATACAGAAGATTACCAGTTTCTAAACTGGGACATGACGAGTTTAACTGGTAGGTCTGAAAAAACCTGTCATGTTCTATATTTATAGTCATTGTTCTGACTCTGTGAAGTGGAAGAAGTAGGCTGGAGCACTCCGGTCCAAGTAAAAATATTTATTCGGTGCAAATAAATGAACTAACGTTTTGACATTACTGTCTTCCTCAGAGTTACAGCTGAAATGTTGTAACAAGTTTATACACTGCTCAAAAAAATAAAGGGAACACAAAAATAAGACATCCTAGATCTGAATGAATGAAATATTCTTATTAAACACTTTGTTCTTTACATAGCTGAATGTGCTGACAACAAAATCACACAAAAATGATCAATGGAAATCAGATTCATCAACCCATGGAGGTCTGGATTTGGAGTCGCACTCAAAACTAAAGTGTAAAAACACACTACAGGCTGATCCAGCTTTGATGTAATGTCCTTAAAACAAGTCAAAATGAGGCTCAGTAGTAGGTGTGTCCTCCACGTGTCTGCATGACCTTCCTACAACGCCTGGGCATGCTCCTGATGAGGTGGTGGATGGTCTCCTGAGGGATCTCCTCCCAGACCTGAACTAAAGCATCCACCAACTCCTGGACAGTCTGTGGTGCAACGTGGAGTTGGTGGATGGAGCGAGACACGATGTCCCAGATGTGCTCAGTTGGATTCAGGTCTGGGGAACGGGCGGGCTAGTCCATAGCATCAATGCCTTCATCTTACAGGAACTGCTGACACACTCTAGCCACAAGAGGTCTAGCATTGTCTTGCATTAGGAGGAACCCAGGGCCAACCGCACCAGCATATGGTCTCACAAGGGGTCTGAGCAGTGGCGGCTCGTCCATAGGGGGTGCTAGGGCGCCGCCCCACCAGTCTCACAGGAAGAGGAGGAAGAAGAAGAGAGGAATCACAAAATGTATTTAAAAAAAACATAAAATTTAAACTAAACGATCTATACACCTTATGGGCTGTAAGTGCTGTGTGTAATCTGCATTTAATTGTAGTTTAATAAAGTTAATACTTTTAATACGGCTGAAACGTCGACGTACTTCCTGTCACGTGTCCTCTCGCGGTCGCAGCAATCTTTACCATTGACTTAATATGGGCTAACTGGCGCATGCACGCTGGATCCCCAACGACAAGGAATAGGAGAGCTGTTGGGCGCATATGGTTGCGATCACAAACGGGGGAGTCTGCTCAGATCAGGAGGAGGATGCTGATTGGTCAGTTCACCCAGCCCAGACAGAACCGGAAATTTTTCCACAGGCTAGTTCACCGTCCTTTGTTGTTGTGGGGCTGCTGCTAACGTTGACTATGGAGAAAACTAGTAGCTTCATCTTTTTATCATTGGATTCTACGAACCAAGTGGATTTTTTACTATAAGATGGATTATTTTGACCAGCAAGGTAAGACAGAATTTAGCTTTTGACTTCATGAAAATAGCTTTGTTTTGCTTTTCATTTGCAGTCATTGGGTGGTGTTGAGGTAGAAAACGTGGATTCTATCGTTTAAAAGAGCCTCTTCCTGTTTAGTGTGTGTGAGATTTGCATATATTGGTCAATATGAAGCATGTTTTTGGAACAACTTTGTTGCTAACTTAGCAACAAAGTCCGTCGATTTCAAGTTGTGTGACGCATAAGAATGGTAATTTGGCGTTCCCTAGTGGTGATATGTGGTTAGCGCATCTGAAAAACTGACCTGCAAAATGAAGAAAAAAACGACCGTTTATATAGCGCCTCTCAAGATAAAAACCATTCACAAGAACTAACATAAAAAAAAAGCGCCCCACCCAAAAAAAAATTCACCAGCCGCCACTGGGTCTGAGGATCTCATCTCTGTACCTAATGGCAGCCAGGCTACACTGGTGAGCACATGGAGGGCTGTGCGCCCCCCCAAAAAAATGTCACCCCACACCATTACTGACCCACTGCCAAACCAGTCATGCTGGAGGATGTTACAGGCAGCAGAACGTTCTCCACGGCATCTCCAGACTCTGTCACATCTGTCGTGTGCTCAGTGTGAACCAGCTTTCATCTGTGAAGAGCACAGGGCGCCAGTGGTGAATTTGCCAATCTTGGTGTTCTCTGGCAAATGCCAAACGTCCTGCATGGTGTTGGGCTGTAAGCACAACCCCCACCTGTGGACGTCGGGCCCTCATACCACCCTCATGGAGTCTGTTTCTGACCGTTTGAGCAGACACATGCACATTTGTGGCCCGCTGGAGGTCATTTTGCAGGGCTGGCAGTGCTCCTCCTGTTCCTCCTTGCACAAAGGTGGAGGTAGTGGTCCTACTGATGGGTTGCTGCCCTCCTACAGCCTCCTCTGCGTCTCCTGATGTACTGGCCTGTCTCCTGGTAGCGCCTCCATGCTCTGGACACTACGCTGACAGACACGGCAAACCTTGCCACAGCTCGCATTGATGTGCCATCCTGGATGAGCTGCACTACCTGAGCCACTTGTGTGGGCTGTAGACTCCGTCTCATGCTACCACTAGAGTGAAAGCACCGCCAGCATTCAAAAGTGACCAAAACATCAGCCAGAAAGCAGAGGAACTGAGAAGTGGTCTGTGGTCACCATCTGCAAAACCACTCCCTTATTGGGGATGTTCTAATTGCCTATAATTTACACCTGTTGTCTATTCCATTTGTACAACAGCAGGTGAAATTGGTTGTCGATAAGTGTTGCTTCCTAGGTGGACAGTTTGATTTCACAGAAGTGTGACTGACTTGGAGTCACATTGTGTTGTTTAAGTGTTCCCTTTATTTTTTTGAGCAGTGTATATATATATACAGGGCCCGGTTTTTCAAAAGGTTTAATCTGGATAAAATTGATTCAAATTTAGTAAACCTTTTTTTTGTGATCCGTGATCACGTAATCCATCTTACTTTTGAGCCAGTTTTTCAAAGCAACATCGGATTGGATCAATCTGATCTGGATAGGAACTTTTCAGGATCACCAAATCTGGATAACCAGTGCTCAAACAGGCTAGGAAATCACAATGTAGAACTATAGATATGTAAAGAGCAACAAGCAGAATAGCCAGTGTGGGGTCAATATAAGTTTATGTTTATTTGAAATGAAAACACACATTTAAAAGAAACTAACACTGCTCATTGCAGAGCAAGATGTGCAATTGAGCGTTTAAGAGGCGCTTTGCATGCCATAACCTTACCTGAGAGCGGAACCACAGAAAGCATGCAACATAACCCTTGCCTGTATTTTCCTGCACAACATTGCTACTAAGCGCAATGTCCCTCTCTGTGCTGACAATGATGCACCTGAGCCCCTTGGAGACCCTGACCAACCTCCTGCATTCTGCCAGAACGAGCAAACAGGACGTGCAACATGGGTTGGGAGGGAATTTAAACCCAATAAACCACGGAAGGGACCTTTAACCCTCTCAGTGCCAGGTTCGAGTCCCAGGCACTTTCTAATGGGACTCAAACCCAAAAGCAGAATAAATTGTCACTTACTCGTTCCGGTGATTATGGTCCCGTTTGGATCCTGTCAATCCGTCGTTGGCAGGAGTTCGACCTAGGTCACCGGCCTGGCAAAGGACGCCACCTCCCAGGACTTTCCTTCAGGTCCTATGGTCTCTGGCCATCAACTGGCTGCGGTGTGTCATCCTCCCTCCGTCAGCGATTGGGTATGTTGGGATCCCGGATGAGCCCCCAAGTTGATAGGGTCAAGCTATCGTACAACAATAATCACTTGGAACCAGACGTGTCTTTCAATCAGCTTTGCAAGGGGGAGTGGGCTCAACAAAGGGTGACCAGACGTATCTTGCCTCAACTCCCAAGTATCACCCTGCGCAGCTTCTTTTTATTAAGCACAGAGAACAAGGGAGTGGTTACAGGTTATGCAAAACTGGCATGTTATGATGTGACAAATAGCTGATATATGACTTGTTCTGTTAGAACATGGATGTTCCAGTTTCACACACACACACACACAGCAGTTAATAATGGATCATAATCACAGAGAGATGGCTTACAGCTGAACACACATATTATATGATAAGTAAGACCTTTGAAAATACCTGACACACTACTAATTGTAAAAATCTGCTTCCAATTGATGGATTGGATGATGTCTGAATTATGCTTATTGGACAGATACTGACTCCTCCTCTTCTCCAGCCTGTATATATATATATATATATATATATATATATATATATATATATATATAACTATAAAGCATGACTTAATGAAATTTTAATGTTGCTGCCAATGACTTATGTTTGAATTTGATTTGTAACATTAAAAAATTCTGTTCCAGCATGTCATCGTGGATGAGAATCATAAGGATTCAGAAACCTAACATTTCGCCTGGTTGGTTCATTTTTACTGTTGCTTTCAGTACTATGCTGGAAACTGCTCTTATGGTAGATGTATAGACATTTGTTACCACATCTGAGAGAGAAACGTAGCCTAGTGAACTAGACCAAATTCTTGCTTTGCAGAATATATAGTATATATACACATGTATAGGATGGCTAAGAGAAACGTGCAGTTAGGGATGTTCTTACTGTTATTGTGGACACTATCGCCACCTAGTGGTGCAAAGGGGGATTTTACGTGCTTTATCAAAAATAATCAGCAGAAGATACTTTCAAATCAGTAAACAAATAAATATAGAATACAGTTTTAAAAATAATGTTTCAGTATATCCACTTTTTACCACCGCTGGAATGATTTGAATATCGGAGACTGAGAAGCTAGGCTCCAAACAGGCTAACTAAGTTAGTAACTAAAATTTTATTTATAAAGCACCTCTTAGGACAAAAGTCACAACGTTTTTTTTGTCTTCATTTTTCCACAACATCTAGAAGCTTAAGGAACTCCGGGCGGATCTCATCCCCTCCCCCCGGGGGCCTTGCCACCAAGGAGTTTTTCAAAAGTCACAAAGTGTTGTACAAAAACCTACAAATAAGACAACAGGCAAACGAAAACAAGAAGTCAAATGCTATTTTAAAAAGATGTTTTTAGATGCTTTTTAAATGTCTGCAGGAAGGGCATTAAAGGAAGGAGAAAGCATGTTGGCCTTAGTGTTCAGTCCAGTGTGAGGTAGAACTAAAACCAGGAAAGACAGAATCACAGCATGCAGGGCGGAGCTCCAACCACCGCTGGATTGGATCTGAATCTTTATAGATTTAAGTTTGCAAAAGTCCTGATTCCAGATTGAGCTTCATGTTTTCTTGCAAAGTTGTGGTTCCGCTAGCCTGGCAAGCCATCCTATATATGTGAATATATAGTCTGGCCACGAACCATTGACGGCTCTCAGTCGTGAGGCGGGATCTACGGTTGTCTTTCAAAATGTCAGCACGCAATTGGATAGCGCTAGGACCAATCAGAGTAACGAACAACATGACGTAATCCGGAAAAGCGGGAGGCTTTAATAGCGTCTAGCTTCAATGATTTCTGTCGTTTTTGTATAAAAACATGTGAATATCAGGTGTACTGGGACATTGCACTACTTTGTTTGATAACAATAAGAAGCCGCTAAGTATATCAGACAGACTTACGCACGTTGGAGTCTAAATAATCCAATGTTGATGACAAAGCCGTTTCAAACCAACGTGTTTTCCGAGTTGCCGCCATGTTGCTTGGGTTCGCGGCGTTCGCGGCCGCAGCGCTGACGTCATCGGCTACTCCCGCTCTGTGATTGGCCCATGATATAGAGCGCTGTGATTGGCCCAACCAAAACTATAGCGAGTTGTGATTGGATAGACACAGCAGTGGTTTGGGCTGCGAGGTTTCCAATGAAGCGTGCCTAGACCAAACTCTGCAAAGCAAGAATTGGTCTAGTTCACTAGGCTATGGTTCCGCTTCTTTCTGTGATGTTCCATGCCTCTAAAGACAGTTTCAGCATGCCGGGATTAGACTACCACCCTTCCATCACCCCCCCACCCCCCCAGGGGGCGGGTCCACAGGAGAAGCCTTTAGCCTTCTACCCCTACGTGGTGATACTCTGAGCCCCAGCTGAGGTACTGCCAATTGATGACATCACAGAACAGATGTGTACCACTACTTGTTCATGGCTCCTGCTCAGGGGCCCCGGGCCCCTCACCTATCAGGCCCCTGGGCTGGAAGCTCAGTCTTTTACCCATCAGTCATTGTAACATCTTTTTATCGTTTTTTGAATGCAGCCATCTTTGTTTCATGCTCGAACCACCATGCTGGTGAACAGCGGGCACTTCCGATGTCCGTCCTGCAGACGTGAAGTGGTGCTGGATCGCCATGGAGTCTACGGTCTGCAGAGGAACCTGCTGGTAGAGAGCATCATTGATGTCTACAAACAGGAAATCAACATTGCACCAAGGTGGAGGGAGACTACACACGTCCACATGTCTACCAGTAGAAAAGAAGACTAATGCATCCTCATGTCTTCCTTTCCAGCCCTCTCCCCCCGCCGCCCCTCTCTCTGCCTCAGGTGACATGTTCTCACCATGAAGGAGAAAAGCTGAACATCTACTGTCTGACCTGTCAGATTCCTACATGTTCACTCTGCAAAGTGTTTGGTGCTCATGAGTCCTGTTGCGTGGCTCCTCTGGCAGAGGTCTACCAGCAGCAGAAGGTGTGAATGATGAGTGAGCACATGGTCACAGAATGATCTCACAGGGTTTTCTATGTTCTGGTGTCTGTAAAGTCCAGGAAAGTTCCTACTTCCAGTAGAACTAAAGCCTATCAGGAGACAAGCTGAGAGAGCAGTGATGGGAATTATCAGCATCATCAACACGAACTCCAAACAAACCTGTTTCCTTTTGTTTTCCAGGAGGAGCTGAGTGAAGGCATCACGTCGTTGATGGCGTTCAGTGACAGAGTCCAGATGCTCATCAGTGAGCTGGAGGAGAGCTGTAGAAACATTCAGGTGTGCTTTAGGTGTTCAGTCAGGAGGAAGAACCTGCTACCTGCTAACGGTGTCGCACAGGACCCATCAGAATGAGTTTTAGTATCAGGGAGTTGTTCGTTACAGACGGTTCTGATCCAGATGACCCTGTAAGGCTGACCAGCTCACCAGTCATGGTTTTGGTTTCTCAAGGCTGGAAGTGTGGATCCATGAATACTATTCCACCTGGATCAGGTGTTGGCTAACCCTAACCTGACCCCTGCTGGGCCCTGGAAAATCATGATGATGTTTCTTTATTCTTTAGGGGAGTTGTGCTCAAGTCAGATTTCAGACAAACCGTGTTTCTGAACACTGTGAGTCGGAGCGCTTTTTGGTCTGGGGTGCTGATCTTCCTTCTGCCCTCTGCAGGAGAACTATAAGACTCAGAAACAGAAGGTGTGTGACGCGTTTGACCACATGGTCTCCATCCTGGAGGAAAAACAGGAGGTAGGAGTTTGTTTTCTGCATCTAATCATTCTTCATGATCTGTAGCTACGGAGCCAACAGGAAGCAGCAGCAGCACTTCCTGTGACCCTATTAAACTCTGATGTTTCTACTGTGAAGTGTACCTGAGCTGTAGACCTCCAGAGGGGGCGGAACTTGCTCACCTGTTTGAGTTTTACTAGTTTTGTCTCCAACGTCCCACAGGAGCACTCCTGCTGATGTAAACATGAACTGTTTCTGTTTTCAGAGCTGAGGCGTGTGAAAACAGATAGATCAGAACACTCACACCTGGTGCTTCTGATAGGCTGACTGTAGTAGAAACACGCTGGATGATGAATGACATCATCATTAATGACTCATGACCACGCTCAGACACTAGCTCTAATATTCTTTTCACCTGAAGGTGATGACACAAAAAATCAGCTCTGAGGAGGAACAGAAAATAGGTCACACTCAGATGTTGGTTCGTTGCTATGGCGACAACGTGGAGGCAAACAACAAGCTAGTGGAGAGTGCACTGAGCAGCATGGTGGAGCTGGACATGGCTGCGTTTGTTCAGGTGGGCTGATCTGAGCAGATCACATGACCTTTTTACCACGTTTGATGTTTCTGGCCTCATGTGACTTTCTCACTTGTCTTCGCTCAACCTTCAGGATTCAGGCGCTCTGATCACAAAGTGAGTTTTTATTAAAAAACACAAGTTTGGATGTCATCCCTCCTCAGGTTTGTTTACTTCCTCCTTTCCTCCATCTTCCTTCTCAGAGTGACTGCAGCGACCTGCTCCCGTCCATCAGAGACACCCAAACCAACCCGTGAGACTCTGAGCCAATACACTTTTAATTTCTGCAACCAAGAGCGAGCTCTAAAGAGCCTCGGCTTCTTCAAAGGCAAGTAGAGAAAATAAACTATGTTCTTGTTCCAGTTCACCTGTTTGTCTATTCAGCATCAGCCCAGAGTCCTCCCAGAGCTGTAAAGTACAACAGGTCAGAGTTCCAACCCAGTTCTAATCACACCAGTTAAGCCTGGGACACACAGGAGACAGACGCGCTGCGTCACGCCCGCGCCGTCATTTTAAAAAGAAGACATTAGAAGCCATGAGAGTGGCTACACGGGGAGCGCAGCGTTGTGTCCCAGAAGTGCCGGTCCGCGCAGAGGCGCTGAAGATAGGCGCCAGTTGTATTTCAAGCGCCGCGGCGCGCCGTGGAGCGGCTGTTCCTGTTCTCAAGATGTTGTGACTATCACGTGACTTTCCAAGAAGCGTTCAGCGCTACAGTCTTTGGTTCAGCGGCGCTTCCTGTGTGACCATTTAACTGCGGCGCTTCCGTGGCGCAGCGCGTCTGTCTCCTGTGTGTCCCAGGCTTTAGTCCACCGGTCCCTAAAGTCACAACACACGCACCAGAGCGTCAGAACTCTGAACGCCGTCCTAAATGAAAACAAGACCAGTGATAATGGTCTTTGTCAGTACCCGTGGTTGGACTGGACTCCACATAAACCGTCCATTTGGACCTCTGACTTCAGAGACAATGAGACATAAGTTCAGGTAAATTTAGACGCTATCAAGTCTTTAAAGAGCCTGGTGAGTTCCAAACCAGAGCCCTGTAGCTGTTGGTCCAAAGGTTCCTCCGGTCCAACTAAAACATACCCTAGAACCCAAACCCTGAACCTAACCCTAACCATAACCAGTGTTGCTGTACTCCTAACCTCAAGAAAAACCTAATTCACACCAGACCTCTAAACCCAACTGGTAAGCTTTTAAAAAAGTGAGGAACAGAAAAATGTCCTCACTCTGTTGGTTAAAAACTTGTTTTGGTCCTGAGTATGTAGTAAGTACAAGATTACACACACACACACACCCTGCTGGAGGTGGTCAGAGGGACTGGTGGTGCCCGTCATCGAGCCTCAGGGCAGCTGCGGTTAGTAGTGAAACTCATCACCACCAGTGTGTGAATGGGTGAATGACCAGTTAGTTGTAAAGTGCCTTAGGGGGTTGTAGAACCCTAGAAGTGGCTATATAAACACAGGCCACATTGGTGGTATTTGATGTTTTGGTCTCTCCTTTAGTTGGGGAGGATAATCCCAAAAGACTAGAAGTTCATCCAGACCGGGAGGAACCCAAAGAACCCTTAAACCAGAGCACAGAACTGGGCCAGCAGCAGGAACCTTCAGAACACAACCTGTTGGCTGTTCTGGAAACAGCTTTAGAGGAAATTCCAGAACAAAGATCTCCACCTGAGGAGCCAGTCCAGCTGATGGATCAGGAAGAAGCTCCAGCCCTCCTGGTTCCAGCACTGGACAGAGACTCTTGGGAACTGGACACTCCAGAGCCAGACTCAAAAGATGTCAAACTGGATCCGATTAGAGCAGAAAGGAAGGAGGAGAGAGAGGAGACACACCAAGAGCTGGAGGCACCTCCACCTGTAGAGGAGGAAACCATCAGGCAGCAGGAGGGAATGAGCACACAGCAGGTACGGGTACTCCTGAAACCTCCTCCTGTCTCTGACTCACCTCCCAGGGGACCATGCCAGTCCATTCAATGGTGCATGCAGACACATGGAGGAGGTTTAGACATGTTCACATGCGGACGTGTTGTCTCACAGCTTTAGAGCAACAAGATGACTCAGATAACCATCACACTCAGAACTTTACCCTAAAACATCTGGAATTTGGTCAAAGAATGCACGTTGATGTAAAAGGAGGCGTCTCCAGCACTATAATCAGGTAGAGGAGTAAAGGCAGCATGTCCTCTTCACAGCTGGAGGACAGTCCTCATCTCAGAGACAAGCTCTGACAGGGGGGACGAAAGAGAAAAAGGACAATGATATTTTAGGTATCAAAGGTGCTTTGACCCTCAAAAAAGTGTTTGTCTCTGTTTCCACCATGTCTTTTATTTCTACCCTTGTCTTCTCTTTTCCATGAACGTCTCCACTGTCCACTCATCAGGCTGTCACTCTGATCTTCTATTTGTTGGCCTTCCTGATCATCCTGCAGCGGATTTGGGCTTACATCGGCTGCTGTATCTGCACATAAGTCACCAGGAAACAACACATTCACGCTACATACACACACACGCACGTACACACACACACATGCACGTACACATACATGCACACACACACATGCAACGTAAAAACATACATGCACACACACACACATGCACGTACACATACATGCACACACACACGCACGCGCACACACACGCACACATGCACATACACACGCACGCACACACACATGCACATACACACGCACGCACACACACATGCACATACACACGCACGCACACACACATGCACATACACACGCACGCACACACACATGCACATACACACACGCACACCCTGGGAGCCCAGCTAAAGTCTTTCTTCTACAAAGATGAAGATCTACAGACGTGGACAAAATAGTTGGTACCCTTTGAAAGAAAACCCACAATGGTCACAGAAATAACTTGAATCTGACAAAAGTAATAATAAATAAAAGTTCTATGAAATTTTACTTTTTATATGTTAGTATGTGTCTAATTGATATGACAGATAATGTTACTAGTCTTGAATAAGTATAAGATGCATTATTGTATTCTATTTCTTTTTTTGCAATAAGTAGTACTTACATTTTATTTAACTGTGCAATTTAAAAAACAAAAAAAATAAATAAAAATAGAACAATGTTGAGTACAACATACAGACAAAAAAAATCCAATAAAAGAGAAAAGAAAAAAGTTTGTTATAAAAATAATAAAATATACTACAACTGAAAACAATACTTTGCACCTGTTCCAAAATAAAAATGAGCAGGAAGAAGCCTAAACTTATTTAAGCTCATTATTTTGTGCGAAATAAACTAAAACTAAACTAAAACTAAACTAAACGACAGCCTAACTCTGTGGTTCTCCCGACAAAGTTCTTAAATGACTGGCCATCTCCTGGGGAGTTGACTGTTGAGCTAATAAAAATGCAGGAGAAACTTGAAGCAAAAATCACTGAACTGAAAGGAAGGTCCAGACGAGAAAATCTCCACTTTCATGAGATAGCGAAAGGCTGAGGATGGTTCAACTTCAGCCTCAGCCTTTATAGAAGGACTGCTAAAAGATAAGCTAACCATTTCCCCATCGCTGACATTGAGAGGGGAAAGAGCTTGCCGTTCGCTGGGACCTGAACCACCACCCAATGCTCCACCCCAATCCTTTTTTGTAAAATTCTCCTCATACAAAGCTAAGGAAGAAGTTCTTAAAACTGCGTGGCAAATGAAAGGTTTCACGGTGAATGGAAAAAAAGTGATTGTGGACCACGATTACACCCCAGAGACCATGAAACAATGCTGTGAATATGCAGAAGCCAAAAAGATTAGATTTCAGACCCCCTACCTTGCCAAAATGAGGGTATTTTATGATGGTGAAATTTGTCTTTATAATACGGCAGCAGAGGCAACAAAGGATATGGCAACAAGAGGATTCGCTGTCATCATTAAACCTCGGACGACATGGGCGGACACGGTCAGGAGCACTATGTGGCACAAAGTGGGGAAGATGGACAAGCGAGGACAAGAGGCCACAAGCGGCAAGAGATTCGAGAAGGCTGTACTACCCGAAGGCAACTCAAAGCGCTTTACAAACAAATAAGACATTACAAAACAGAACATACAAAAAATAGACAATGGACAACTAAAGCTAGAAACTCTTAACATAATACTAACAGAGCTTCGCTTGGACAATAAGGACCAAGAAATTATTATTATAGAACTAACAGAACTTCAGTGAGACTAAATGTAGCTGAGATCAGTGGTGGTACTGATAGGGTATCAAGGTCAACCAGAAGTCATTAAGTGCATAAATTATTGTTTAAACTAAGAGTGTAGGGTGATCTGAACTAAGGCGGTATAACTAGTAAAACCAGTGTAGCCTCATGGAGGCCATGGTTTTTCGTCCTAAATGAACTAAGTTACACTTTTAACTTACAGGTCATGTCAAGGCTGCCAAGACACTTTGATATCATCTAATCTTGTTCCTAAAGGTCCCTAACTTATCCTGCAGCAAATCATCAAAACATCACGGAGCCAGGATGATGACGCAAAACTTTTCTATCTTTCTTTCTTGAATAAAGTTTATCTTTCCTGCCTCATGAAATACTTTATATGTATAATCGTACTGGTTGAAGTAACAATAGATGGATGTCTAATGTTTGAATAATGTGTCTAATAATCATAAGAAGGAATGATGGAGGTAAAATGAATACTTATTCCTAAGGATGTGTTTCATATCTTAAATTACACCAAATTAGTATTTGTTGGAGTTAATGTTAATCTGTCAGTATATTCACTTTTAAATTAATAATATATTATGAATAGTTAACATATTCACTGCACACAAGATTTACACCACATTAAGGATGAGTCATCTTAAGTGTTTGGGATGACTCGGTGTCTGAGGGAGTTGGTAACGCCCGCTCTAAGTTGTCCAAATTTGATTCGTCCAAATTCATAAAAATGTGAAGTGATAAAAACTACGGCTTCCCGGAACAATTCAGTTGTTCACGCCGTGCCTGCATTCCTGCAATCTCACTCCTTCCACAGAGTTCATCTAAGAAAAGCAAAGCTCACAAAAGGAACCATCTCCTCTCTTTTGACCCCGAGGTCAATCATTTTTGCAAGCTGCCTCTGATGCAAACAAATCCGCCAGCTGCATGCGAGCACCTGGGAGGTACCCTGACCAGACAGTGACATATTTGGGGCTAAAGCTACGGTCCCAATACCTTCAGAGGTCCGAGCCACCGACAGCCGGTCCGTACCAACCTCTCTCTGACCCCTGGATCAAACGGGGCCTCCTCACACAAGGTGTAGTAGACTTCCCACACTCTGGTGTCAAATGGTCCTTATTAATTTGATAATTTGTTAAACTATACAGATTGATTTAACCCAGACATCATGAGATTCTCAGACTCTTAATGCAGATTCAGCTAAATAACACCTTTAGCTCACATACCATCACCTCATTAACTGTCTCAGTATCTTGCTTTAACTATCATTCATCATAATTTGTCCTGTGTCATCATTGATTAAGAAATATAGTATTACATTTATTTTATAACCATCTTCTTGACTCTGTCTGAATTATTCTGAAGTGTGCAGATCACTTATGGTAAAAGAACCTAGAGTAATGTTAAATTAACATTCAAAGATCAATAAGATTGATAATTCATATTTATATGGGTTATTACATCTCATTGATCATTTTCTAAATATGTGGCTGTAGCCTAAACGCTACATGTAATGGCGAGCCAGCCTGGTTTCCAAAGTTTTCTGTATAACGGCGAGCCTATCCACGTTGACTATTAACCTAACGCTACACCAGCTAACATTTAACACTGATTAAATGAGTAGTTACTAAATCTATATAACTAAAACCATTTAACTATATAACTGGCAGTGAGCTAGATTAAGAATTAATGTAGAAAAATCTGAATAAAATAGAAATAACAACTACCAGACAACTAAAGCTAGAAACTCTTAACATAATACTAACAGAGCTTCATTTAGAGTAACAGGAACTGCAGACCAGAAGTAAAGCAGCAAAACTGGTAGAAAAACTAACATATAATTAATACTAATATTATGGAGGAAGGCTAACCTGGAGTTACTAAGTGTAAGGTGAAACTGAGGCATTGAGAAGATAACAAATTGTGGTCAGCCAGGAATTACGAAGCAAGTGAACACATTGAATATAATGCCGTCCAAGAATTACTGAGTGTAAGACTGTAACTAAGGCAGTGAAAACTGGTACAATGAACTGCAGACCAGAACTAAAGCAGTAAAACTGGTACTAAAACTAACATATAATTAAAACTAACAGATTAGGCTAAAGGTGAAGGGGGGGCAACAGGTGCAACATATATGGACAGACATGGGTCTCCGAGAGGTGGGTGGGAGGGGCCTGGGAACCTCCTCGCTCCAGAGAGAGAGACCGCAGCCTCAGTGCGTGTTCTCGATCCCTGACGTTCAGAGGTGGGAGGGAGATAGAGGGTACGCAGAGCACATTGACTTCTTCAGTAAGGTGTCCTTCCCAGGCCAGGCCACAGTTCCAAAGGCGGGGGGTAGGGCGGGTTTCACAGCATCTGTCTGTATTCCTTCTGTGGGGGTTGATATTCTTTGCAGCTCAAGGCTGCGAAGGCACCAGATTCAGATAAGAAACGTTGTTTAGGAACAGGCAGAGATAATATTCTCTCTCCCTTGCAGTTTTTAGCTGGACTTCAGTCCCTCAGTGAATCCAATAATTGGATTTAAATTAGCCCACACTGTGCAGAACCTTCTCCAAGATCACATCCATTTTGCGCACCAGGATCGCAACTAGAACCTCTAGCTTGCGATTCACCTCGAGCAACGTCTGAGTGGTCTCTGCCCGGCTGAGACTTTCCTTGAGTTCAGGTGCCATTCCAATCGCCCCTGACTTTCCAAATTTCAGAAATACCAGAAATCCTCCAACATGAATAAGAAGATATCCAGAAATCATAATTCCAAATATCCATGCGTCTTCTACGTCCTCCACGGACAGCTGGGAGAGGCATATAATATTCCACTCCTGTCCAGTGAGGATAGAGCCCCCTGCTCCATTCTCATTGTTGAAAAAATCCTCAATCGTGTTGAATGTCCAGCTTACCAAATCCATGATTTAATATAAAATTTTGTCTTCAGGAGGAATGCAGAGAAATGCTCTGGTAGACAGACAGGACAAGAGCCTTGGGAAAAGATAAGGGAGAGAAGAGAAAAGCATCTGTGCTCTCTGAGTGCCGGAAGAATTAAAAAGAGAAGAAGCTGGAAGCCTGGGAACAGAAAGTGGGAATAATTAAAACGAAAGAAAAAAAGAAAGGGGGAAAAACAATCGGATTATCCCCTTTTTTCCCACATCACGTGGAGGAATTAAATAACACTATTTAAGATTCCACGGATGAGGTCGGGAGACCACAAATTTAATATCCTGAACAATTAACCACCACTTACAGGTAACGCCACTAGAGGGCTCACTGCAACCTTCCCTTACAACCTCTCACCACATTCCTTATGGTCATAAATAAGACTGCAGAAAAGGAAGTCAAAAATGAACATATGTTTATGTTACTGTTATCAATAAAGATGAAATGTTAAAAATGTTCATTGTTCTGTAAGCGTAGCAAAGGCGAGTCACATGAAATGGGAAATATCACACACCTGAACTGTAAAATATGACTACTGCATCTAGTGGTGCCACCCCCAGAAAATTCCTTGTATTGTAATATTACATTACAGGTGTAATAATAATAATAATAATAATAATGGATTGGATTTATATAGCGCTTTTCAAGGCACTCAAAGCTCCATTATTCATGCACTCTCACATTCACACACTGCTGATGATGGTAAGCTACAGCGTACCCACAGCCGCCCTGGGGCGATCTGAGAGGCGAGGCCGCCATTCTGCGCCATCCGCCCCTCTGACCACCACCAACACAGGCAAGTCGGGTTGGGTGTCTTGCCCAAGGACACAACGACGGCGACAGACTGAGCGGGATGCGAACCTGCGACCTTCCGATTGCGGGGCTTCCCCTTAACTCCTCTGCCACCGTCTCCCCAAATGTAATGTAATGTAGCAAGACGCAAGATCCTCGTCCTAGCCTCTCGCATGTGTACAGTCCCACGCGGTCGACCACAAAAAAGAAATCAACATGGACTGACTTTTCACCCACATTTCTGATGTATGAGACCTCTTGTGTGACCTTTCATTTGTACTGTTGATCACCTTTGTAATGTGGAAAGCAAGACAGAAAAACTGGATGAGTGTAGGTGATATTAGGTAACATAATGTTCAGCTTTGCCTTTCTGCAAACCATGAAGCAGAGTCTGCGTACAGGAAGTTGTGGTTAGGTGACTCTGTACTCATGCTGGGGAGAATCAAAGTCCAGGCTGCAAGATTTCCTGCCAAGAAGAGTATAAAACAAAGAGAGAATATTCATTCATTCATTGCCTCCTGTTATGGTGAGATCCAGCACCAGGAGAGCCAAATGGACATGGCGTAGAGCCTCTGTCCAGAAAAATGAAACACTGAAGACCAATTGTTGCTCTTTGACTTTGCCTTTTAAAATAAGGTACTAAAGCCTGCCGCACACGAGAGCCAATAGCTGAGCTACCGGTCATTCGAGGCCGTTTGATCAGCAGATTACTCGCTGTGTGCGCCTAATTTTCACTGAGTTTTCTGCCTCACGAGACGCTGAGGTGAAAATCAAACCGGTTTGATACTTTCCGCCCCACGGGGGGCAGAAACTCGCCGTGTGCGCACTACGTGAGCTGTTGGCTGAGCCGAAATGTTCCAAGTGACCAATCACAGCGCGTTCTCCCCTCACGTGATTCCAAGGTGGCAGCCTCCTGTCTGCATGATGGAAAAATAAACAAAACGGAGACTTTAAGCCCTTTTATAAGACACACCATGCCGGCAAATCAGCTCAATATTACCGCAACGTGTAATGAAAATGAAAGTAAACACGTGCTTAAGTTTCACTAAACAGGACCAGCTGAGAAACTGGAGTGATGCACAGCTCCAGGAGCTTTTCTCTGTTAGATCTGCAGCTCAGATCATCTGACAGCTCACAGGGATGGTGGAGGACACACACCTGCGCAGCTTCGATCGCAATAAAAAGCAAGTTATGTCCAAGATACACGGAAGTCCGCGATACGCGCTTAAGTTTCACTTTTCTAAACAGAATCAGCTGAGATGTGCAAATATAAGAAGGCAATAATCCAAGCATTGCCTTGTATATAAAAACATACCAATGACCCTGCCTTCTAGTGGCCAATGACGGCCATCCCACTCGTGAGTACAAATCACAGTGATGTGTCATGGCCTTACAGTTGGTGATGAACCTCAAAGACGCATGATAAACAGAGTCCAACTTTTGAACAGCAGTAGAAGAAGCATTCATATAAAAAAGATCACCATAATCTAACACGGATTAAAAAGTAGCAGTGACAAGACGCTTTTTTGATTCAAACGAAAAACAACTTATTACGGAAGAAAAAACCCAATTTTAGTTTTAGTTTCTTCACCAGTTTTTCTATGTGTGGCTTAAAAGTAAGAGAGTCATCAATCAAGACACCAAGGTACTTGTATTCATGGACCACCTCTATGACTTTCCCTTCCAGAGTGGTCACTACTGGAATAATATCTGGCACTTTCCTATTGTAAAACATTAGCTTAGTCTTCTCAGCATTGAGGACCAGTTTTAGCTGATGAAGTGAATGCTGGACTACAACAAAAGCTTTCTGCAAGGATTCAATAGCCTGGGAAAGTGAAGTTCCAAAACAATAAATAACTGCCACTCTCTCGCCACAAGAACAGTTTCTTCCCCTCTGCTGTTGGACTCATGAATGTCAATCCTAGGGCTGCCCACTCCAGTCGCTTGGTCCCAGTCACATGACCCGGTGTTGTGTTTGTACCTGAAGCTGATCCACTCTGATTAGTACCTGCACTGTGTATATAGTAGCTGCTTCTTGCCACTTTTTATAATAATTATTTTATCATGAGTATATTATTACTTCTTATATTTGCTTATCTCTTATTTTTTATCTTTCTTTTTGCACCAAGTACCGCAGAAATTTCCTAATGTTGTGATTTCTCACACATCTGGCAATAAAACCCTTCTGATTCTGATCAGGTAGGACGCACGTCTGCTGAAATGGTTTCAATCATTCATGAAAACAAACCCATCATTTAAACAATGTTTTTATTCTCTTCCAAACAAATGTAACAAGTTCAGAAACAAGCTGCATTTTCTACATCAGGGAAATTCTTATGTTTGAGTTTATGGCCAAATAAGATAAGAAAAGAGCTTTAAAGATAAAATACAAACAATAAAAAAGATCAAATAATCAGTTTGAGAAGGACAACTACGCTGGATCAGGCACCATCGGGATGGGAACATGTGAAATAAAACAACCAACTGGAATGCTTTTGTTAACAGAAATTCTCCATCATGTTTGTCTCCAAACAGCATCAACACAAGGAAAAGAAAACAGTCTTTGCTCTACATACAGTTTGATCACCATAATATCATCAGAATGAGATGATTCTGTAGTTACGGACTCCAACAGAACTGTTGAAAGGCTTGAGGAATTACAGGAACCCACCTCAGCACAATACTGCTTGATTCTGTTTTTAGTCATTTAGCATTCCAATAGGATCAACCTGGGTCAGAGAATCAGACGGTAGAAGACCCAGCACGCCAGGACAACCCAGTGGCTCGCCCAGTTTAGTTCAGACCACCTCTGAATGGTGTGGATGGCTGCATAACCCTTCAAACAAAAACAAGGAATACAGTCTTAGGTTCATGTGTTAGGCTCTGCATACCTAATAATGCCGATGTCTGGCATATTTGAAGCATATCTTACAATCCTTTAGCTGTTTTAATAGGAATGTCACAGAACTTTCTGCTAATTTGTGATCAACTGATATTCACTTTGAAACAGGCCCTGTATTTAGTGTTGTTTCCTTCAAACATATGTCAAATCTAGAAATATTTGTGACATCCTCTGTTGGGTTTTAAACCTTTGATTTCAGCATCAAGTTAAATGTTTTGTCTGTTGTCATTTTGGTGTTTTGTTACTGACTGAAATCTGAGAATGGGACCAAGCCTGGACAAGTACTTGAGAGGGGTTGGACTATGCTATGCTGGAGTGGCTCCAGGTAAGGGGCATAGAGCTGGGGTGGGCTTCTTGTTGGCCCCCAATCTCTCCACCTGTATATTGGCGCTTTAGGGTAGCTTCCCTGTACCTACGAGTAGGGTAACAGGTACTGACATATCAATTCATTAAAAGGTCCTATGTAAGGAAACCCAGCAGATTGCATGGAGTCACTGACTGAGATACTTTACTGCAGTCCCCATAGCATGCATGCATGCATTTAGCGCAAGAATGTAGCAACAGTGGAGAGGAAAACTCCCCTTTAACAGGAAGAAACCTCCAACAGAACCTGGATCAGTATTAGAGGCCATCTGTCATGACTCACTGGGGGGTTGAGAATCTTCAAGAAAAACACTGAAAAAACTACACTCATCAACATCTACAGTCAAAAGGTGCCAATGTTTTTGACTGTGTGAGTCTTAATAGCAAAATATCTCTGGATCCAATGTACAGTTAATAATGAAAATTTCAGAAATTAATCATAACACAAATATCCACAACTGATTTAACGTTGAACAATAATCCAGGGGGCGCCCATAGCCAACCGACACTAGCAAACACAACAATAATGATAGGTCAGACATTTTTACAGTTCTTAAGCAAACATTTTGTGTCATGGTAGCTGATGGTCGAATCAACTTGAAACTTGGCACATATGATCTATAGATGAAGCTAAGTAATTGTGATGAAGAAAATCGCAAAAATATTGAAAATTGCGCAATTTATGCAATGTCAAAGTCAGTGCTCTAGCTATCACATGACCTAACTGATGATATCGCCACCATTTTTCAAGATTAAACGATGAGACTCTAGTTTCTCATGAAGTATGAGATGTAAGCCATGTGTATCCAATTTTGTTCTGCTTCACCAATAGGGGGCACTAAAGGATCAAAAAGTTTGCTTTAACATAACGGCTTGATGGATTTCCACGAAACTTGGCACAGGTGTTCATTACCTTAAGCCAGTGGTTCTAAATTACTTTTGGTGAAGCCCCCCTAGGATACATAGATTTTTTTGCGCTCCCCTCCCAATTTGATCATCATTAGTAGTAGAAATATAGTAATAAATTGATTTTTATAAACTATATTTTTGCCTCCTTGTCAAATTATTATAAAGTGTTGGTTTCCTGGCATACCCAAAGTAGCTATTTTCATCATCAATCAAATATTAAAGGTTCAATAATAGTGATAATTCATATTTATATGGAACCTCTTGTTGAATACCTTTATATTTTATTGAGGATTCCTTAAAAGTAATCACCTACAACACGTTACAATGACATATTGCATTGTGGTTTGGGGAAACGCATATAAGATAAATACCAACTCAATAACTTTATAGCAAAAGAAAGCTATAAGAATAATCAGTAATAAACCTTAATATGCGCCAACCAACCCACTATTCATCCATTTAAACATTTTGAAATTCAGTGACTTGGTCAACTACATCACAATACAAAATTTCAAAAATTTAAGTTCATTGTCTAATTTTTAATTTCTACGTCTTGGTGTTATGGTGATAATCTAATGTAAAAGGGGTAGGCAAACATTATAAGCTTTGCTTATGCCTACACCCTCCTTCTGGATACATAGGTCAACTGGATTCAGTTGTTACTTGTACCAAAAATAAATAAATTCATTCATTCACCATACCCAGTTCAGCCTGAACTTGGGGACAGGAAGTCTTGGCAAGCTTTTTATGGCTTTTTGCACATCAACATAACACCTAAAATAATTCCTGTGAGATGACATTCAGTCATAATAAAAATAAAGTACATTCTGTCTGCGTTAGGAGTAAATGACAGTATACACCTCACCAGGTTTCAAATAGGACAAATTCAAATGTTAACAATCCTTAGTGATGAGAGTTTTATATATAACCCTATAATCATTCAAACCCTAAAACTGCACAAATTGCATACCAACATTTACCTCTTCTGCTTCCTGTTCATCAGCTCCAGGATCAAACATGGAGCCCAGGTAGGCGAGATGAAAAATGACCAGAAAGCTAAAACCCAAGTTCAGCAATTTTACCCAAATGTTCTGCAGACCAAAGAAAAAAACATGATTAGATTTTGATACCTCCCAACCCTGGATAAGTCCTGTTTTGCTGACATGTTCAGCAACAACACCATACTGCAAACATTCATGATAAAGAAAGCCCCATTTTTACCTCTAAGGTAAAATAATAATGGTTCTTGGGCTGGAGCTCTTCTCAAAGCTTCATCTATAATACCCTACAATATGACTAAAGCTGTAGTTAACTGTATCTTCTGCTCCACTTTGCTTGTGCTTTAATATCCACATGGGTGTACAAAAGGTTCATCATGCATCTCTGGTAAGAACAAAAATTACAGTGGAGCAAATAAGTAAAAATCATAAAATGTGACTTCCTGGATCTTTTTTACATTGTCTCTCACAGTTGCCTCTTAACAACGTTCTAACATCGTACAGCTATAAATATATTGTGAGGATTAAAAAAATGAAAATAAATAAATAAATAAAGTGGTTCTCTCACATTTGTCTACAAACCTTCAGGACGCTCTACACTCTGAGTTTTCGCTCATGCCATCAGGGCGTCGTTTTTATGTTCCCTCTCGGAAAACAAATCGTTTTTCCAACTCTTTTATACCTTCTGTTATTGACATGTTAAACTTTGAAGGACGTGTGATTAAGAAACTTGGACCCTGGGTGTGAGCCCATTGCGATGGTTAATTACCACTAGAGATTCTACGCCTAAAGTAATGTTGGTGCTGACACACATTGCTTGACTGATTGTTTGATTGATTGCTTGTTTGTTTGTTTTGTATAATGCTGTTATGGTATGCTACAAATTAATTGCCCTTTGGGACCAATAAAGTTTTCTGAATCTGAATCTGAATCCACCAATAACACATTTTAAGACTGAAACCAACCACTGGACCATCCGGTTGAACCACCGCACTTCCCTGGGTCCTCCACTCATCACACACTCACGTATTCAGCAACATAACACCACTGGTGTGAGAGGTTCTCCACTCAATAATATCAGAGAAGGAGAAACAGCCGGCTGCTACCACTTCAACTTTAGGACAAACTACCAGAGTCCCAGAAAGAAAAACACCATTTGAAGTCTGAAGAGGCAGGTTTATATTTTGAGTCAAATCACAGATGTGCTGAGTGAAACAGGCAGATCTTACAACCAAATGAAACACCTGGCTTACAGTCAAACTGCTTCACTAAATCATTGTTTCAAAACCTTAGCTGCTTTCTGTGATGAATGACAAACGTGAGAGAGGTGGAGACAGTACCTTCTTGTGTGAATGGCTGCAGTCAGAGTTACAGGGTCTGGACTGGATGCAGGCGCCCAAGATAGAAGCAAGCCTCTTCCTCAGAACTGACAACAAACAAACAACTGTTTTAGGACCAAGGAGCAATTGTGTTGGTCTTTGGAAGCTTCTGTCCTTGAGGTGGTGTGTAGAAGGAGGCAGAGTGATGCAGGTCTCAGAGCTGCTGTGCTAACTTCATTTCACTGAAAGTTAATGGAGATGCTGACAGTCTGTTCTGGGAACAAAACTAAAGAACATCAAAGATCCAGCTCAGATGGACCTAGTGCAGACGGACTATAGAATTACTCCATCCATTTTTAGTATCTTGAACCATTTTCAATTCAATTCAGTTTATTTCTATAGCACCAAATCACAACACGTCGTCTCAAGGCACTTTACAAATTAAACATTCCAACTGAACCTACTTATCAGTGCATTGGGTTTGATTCATGAGGTCATCTGGATCCAGAGAAGGTTTCTTAAGTAGAGGTTTAATTACAGCAACCTTAAACTCCTGCGGTACGTATCCATTTACTAAGGATAGGTTAATTATATCTAAAATGGGGGCAGTAACCAAAGGAAATGTTTCTTTAAATAATTTGGTTGGGATTGGGTCTAAAATACAAGTTGAAGGTTTAGATGAAGCTAATATTTTTGATAACTCTGAAAGCTCAACTGCATCAAAACAGTTCAAACACAGATGAGGTTCTACAGTTACCTCAGATGCTGCCTCACTTACTGAGGAAGAAGAAGTCGTGTTGGGCAGGATGCTGATGATTTTGTTTCTAATAGAAACTATTTTATTAGTGAAGAATTCCATAAAGTCGTTGCTGCTGAAGGCTAAGGGAATAGCTGGCTCAGAGCTATGATTCTGTGTAAGTTTAGCAACTGTACTGAAAAGAAATTTAGGATTATTCTTATTCTCCTCAATTAGTGACGAATAATATGCAGTTCTAGCTTGTCGAAGCTTATTTTTATAAAGCACTAGACTATTTTTCCAGGATAAGTAGAACTCTTCCCGGTGTGTAGAGCGCCATGTTCTCTCCAATTTTCTAGAGGTTTGTTTTAAAGTACGCAGTTCAGAATTAAACCAGGGAGCCAACTTCCTGTGCTTAATGACCTTCTTTTTTAAAGGGGCAACATTGTCTAATGCCACACGTAAAGAGGAAGTAACACTATGAACTAGACCGTCAATTTGTGAAGGGCTAGAAATGAAATAGTTGCCCTCTGCTAAGTTACACTGAGATTCTGAAGACAGTAAAGATGGAACAGTAGCTTTAAAGTTTGCTACAGCGTTATCAGATAAAGATCGACTATAGTGGAATTTACTTTCATGTCTGGAGAACTCGGTTATAATAAACTCAAAAGTTATCAAAAAATGGTCCGACAAGACAGGATTGTGTGGAAATACTGTTATCTCCTCACACTCTATACCACATGTCAGCACAAGGTCTAATGCAGGGGTGCCCAATCCTGGTCCTGGAGGGCCGGTATCCATCATGTTTTTGTTTTAATCCTGCTTCAACACACCTGATTTCAATCAGCAGGTGATTAGCAGGCTTCTGCAGAGCCTGATGAGCTGCTGCCGGTGATTCAACACTGAATCAAGTGTGTTGGAGCAGAGAAACCACTAAAACGTGCTGGATACTGGCCCTCCAGGACCAGGATTGGGCACCCCTTGTCTAATGCAGTGTTTCCCAACCCTGGTCCTCAGGGACCACTGTCCTGCATGTTTTCCATGTTGCCCTTTCAAACACCAGTGTTTCCCTGCTGCCACACACCTGACTTAAATGAGTGAGTGACTAACAGGCATCTGCAGCATGATGTCCTCCTGAGGAGGCAATCTAAATCAGGTGTGCTGGAAAACTTGCAGGACAGTGGTCCCTGAGGACCAGGGTTGGAAAACACTGGTCTAATGTATGATGGCAGGAGTGGGTGGAGCTATGGATTCTTTGAGTAAAACCAATTGAGTCTAAGATATTACTAAAGGCTACGTTGTCAACATGAATGTTAAAATCCCCCGCCACAATGACCTTATCAGTATTTAACACCAAATCAGATAAAAAATAATTTTTTCAATTAGATGTTCAAAAGAACTGTAACTATTAATTGGTAGGGGACTGATTAATAAATCTGAATGAAAGATGGTTGCTACTCCTCCTCCTCGCCCTGTACTACGAGCAATATGATGATTTAAATAATTAGAAGGAGTCGACTCATTTAGACTAACATAGTCCTCTTGCTGCAGCCAGGATTCTGTGAGACAAAGCAGAGAAATCTGATTATCACAAATCAAATTTATTAACTAATAAAGTCTTTGAAAAGATAGATCTAATGTTCAATAAACCACACTTAATTGTTCTAGTTTTCTGTTCAGTCATCAAATCTGGGTCAAATCTTTACTTTTTAGGTTTTCTCCATTGTGCCAACCTGCTCCTGGTTCTGATGACAGTAATGACCTCATGTGCATGCTCTTTAGGACACAAAAAGCATCAACTCTGGAGAATCTTCTGAGAGTTGTTGGGTTGTAGGAGCCATGTCCTCTTTCACCACAACCATAAATCTCCTTGTTAGTCTTCTTCTCAGCCTCCTGCCTGGTGGCTCCAACCTCAGCATCCAAACCAGTCTGGCTTTTATCTCCAAAACATCTAACATGAGCTGTCCCTCTGATTAGGGATGCACCGATACCGGTATCGGTATCAGGTATCTGCCTCGATACCACATTTTCTAAAGTACTCATACTCGTTAAAAGTCCCTCGATACCGGGGGCCGATACCACGGTCTGAGAAATGTCTGTTTGAGCGGCGTGTAAGGGTTTAATCACAGGCGCCGAGTGCCCACCCCCAAGGCCCCAGCTGCAGCTCAGAGCAGGGAGAAGTTTTCATTTTAAATAAATGTTCTTAATTCCAAACGAGTGCCTTGTTTTTTTGTTAAAGTATACAACTAAAGCTGTTATCTGTAAATTAAAATCATGTTTTTATTAAGTACTCAGTATCGTATCGGTGAGTACTGAAATGCAAGTACTCGTACTCGTTTTCCAAAAAAGTGGTATCGGTGCATCCCTACCTCTGATGGACTCATTCCTGAGTTCTGCAACCACTAGTGCCACCTCCTGTCTTTTCCTCATGGACACCGTCTCCCTCCAGCAGAAGGCTGAACAGCCTCAGCTCAATCCAAACAAAGCTGAGGAACCACGTCCTACCTGAAGCTGTGAGGCTCCTGACCTCTGACCCTAAAGCCATCCTCTGTACTTTGTTCACCATGACAGGATTTCAGGTGCTTGTTATTCTGCTGTATTTGATTAGGCTGGTAGGAGTAACATGGTGCTGAATGACAGTGGATGAATACACCTTTTATTTGAAAGTTGATATTATTTGTTGTTTAAATCACTTTGCATTAAACCAATAAAACCTGTCATTAATATAAACACAAGACTAACAGTGTCTATGAATCAAAGTGTTCTGTTCTCCTGAATTAAATCTAATGAAGACTCAGCGACCTTTTCAAGACCAAAGTGTGGATCCCATCTAACATGCAACTAATGGGACTCTAAAGTCAATGGACCATTGTTGTAACCTGATGCTATTTAAAGAAACTGAATGAATCTGAGATGCAGACAGAAATGATAGCATACCATGTTCAACATATGTGATGAGTCCAAGTGACAGCAGCACGGCTCCTAGATGAAAACTCAGACCCTGAAGAAGACCAACAGGGAGGAATCAGTCAGACAATCCCTCTGAGTCTCCATGAGTCTGATTAGTGATCCGTTACATATCCTACCCACAATGGCCGAGCTAGGGTTAGGCTGTAAGAAAGCATCACTCATGATGCAGAGAAAAACAGGAACAGACGTTACTTACATGCAGGAGGGCACTGGCTGTGTACGTCACCAAGATGGAGGGAAACGTTCCCAATTTGACTGCATTTTTAAACACATCTGTGGAAGATGGGAGACAAGTACAGCAGCTCTATCTCATTGTGATAAATGAACAATAACAAAAGCATTCCTGTAGCAACTTACAGGTTTTCAGCCAAACAGACACCGGGACGTTCCAGGATGTCACCACCAGCACCATAGAACGAGGCATCTCCACACTGAGAGGCTTCACCACGCTCATATCCCTGGATGGGACAGAAGCACCCATACTCTGTGACTTCATATCATGCTAATTAGGTGTGACAAAATGAGTAATAAATGTAGACTCCTCAGATATTATTATATCACAGCAACTCAACACAGAAACTCATGATGAGAATTAAAAAGAGAGACCACATCTCTCCTGTTTTAGCTTCCCTACATTGGCTGCCTGTTAAATTTAGAATAGATTTTAAGATCCTCCTTCTCACATATAAAGCTCTTAATAAACAAGCTCCATCATACATCAGTGATCTGATTGTTCCATATGTTCCTAACAGAGCACATGGCTCTCAGACTGCAGGTTTACTGGTGGTTCCTAGAATATCTAAAAGTAGGATGGGAGGCAGATCTTTTAGCTATCAGGCTCCTCTACTGTGGAACCAGCTCCCAGCATTAGTGCGTGAGGCAGACACCTTGTCTACTTTTAAGACTAGGCTCAAAACTTTTCTATTTGATAGGGCTTATGGTTAAATTCTGATGTTAGCCCAGGTTTAGACGAGTGGGGAGCAGAGGGAGGTGGAGTGTACTGAGGGGACTACAGTCGTTAAAGACTTTTCTCCCTGGCCCTGCCTCCCACATGCCTCCATCTAAAAGGCTAGGTTATCCTGAGTTATCTCTGTAGCTATGCTGCTATAGGCTTAGACTGCTGGAGGACATACTGACCACTTTCCACACTCTGCTACTCTCTTCTACCACCACTCTCTAATTGCATTATTTCCTGTTATTTCAGCTGTTAACTTTATTTTCTCTCTAAGTGTTTTTCTCCCCAGAAGAAGCTACACTGGCGTTCTGCTGAGCTGTGGTAGCCTCATGTAGGGGGCCATTGGCTGGCACACTGCTGCCAACCACTGAACATTCTCCCTCTCCTGATATTACATCTCACTTTCTTTAACATAGAATGTGCTACTATTAGTTCACCTATTGAATTAATTATAGATTCACTCGGATAAAGACAATAAAGTTTCTCTTACTAAATAGAACTTCTACTAAGAAATCACAGTGTAGCCATAGAAACACTACTTGATCTATATGGTGTGTGTGTGTGTGTGGGGTGTGTGTGTGTGTGCGTGCGTACGTGCGCATGCGTGTGTGTACTCGTCTGTACATCAAAGTTAGGACCATGACAAGCTTTTCACCTGTAAAGTGAGGACCTTTAGTAGCAGAGTGAGAACATTTTCCCGGTCTTCACTTTGGGGCAATCTTACAGAGCTCTACTTTAGAGGTATGGTGTGAATTAAGTTTTAGTTAAGGTTAGGAATAGATCAGCATTGGTTAGGGTTAGGGTATGGGTTAGGCATAATACAGTCACAAAAATGAATGGAAGTCAATGGATGGTCCTCACTAAGATAGAAAGACGAGAACGTGTGTGTGTGGGGTGTGTGTGTGCCTGCTCTGTCTTCTCAATCGCCAGTGAGTCGTAGCGGATGGCTGCTCATACTGAGCCAGGATCCTCTGGAGGTTTCTTCCTGTTAAAAGGGAGTTTTCCTTCCCACTGTCGCTACATGCTTGCTTAGTATGAGGATTGCTGAAAACACACTGACACTAGTCATTGACTTGATGCAATCTGCTGAGTTCCTTATATAGGAAACTTTTTTACTGAATGGCTTAATGAACTACCGGTATGCTGTACTGGAATGTTTACTTTGTGAAGAGCCTGGAGACGACACTTGTCGTGATTGGCGCTATAGAAATAAACTGAATTGAATTTGCTCAAACTGATACCCACCGATAAACAATTTTATTTCATTTGCGGATGTTTTAATGGGTGGAAGGACAAATTCTTATAATAAGATAGGACAGCACTTAATGAGAGAAACTCTCCTGCTGCAGCATGTGTCTCTCATCTCGGTGTCCCTGAGATATAAGTCATTTACCATATGATTTTATCCTTTTCTTCTGTGAAGCACGATCCAGCCAACATAGAGGTCGCTTCACTGAGATGGCCCACAAAGTAGTTACTGAAGTGGAAGGACACGGCATTCTCATAAGCATGCAACCACCTGCAGTCAAATACACACAACAGCTCTATTAACGTCTTAGGACAGCAAGGTAGGAACAAGTTACAACCAACTTACATCGGGTTACATCCTGTAACAGACTCATTGCTGACCATATGCTAATGTTTTAGGACGGCCACTGCTAAAGCTTCTAGTCTGTTTGCTGAGACTGTGCTCCAGAAGGCAGGATGTGTGTCCTGCCTTGTTGTTCTGGCCAGTATCCCAAAGAGGAGAAGCTGTATCTCCGCCGTCTTTCTCAGACAGTGTGTTGACTGTTGAGTCAGAGGCAGACTGGACACACTGTAGTTTCAGTATTGCCACCTTTGCAGAAGTTAACAAACCATATTCTAATCAATTCTTTCACTACGGCTCAGTAAAATCATTAATCCACCTCATTCAGCAGAAATTACTCTTACTGATGTAGGTATCTATGTAAAACACAAAAGGTAACGACCATGTGCGGTTGATAATGTCTTTGTTGTAATGATGCTTCTCAGTTAGAAATCTTATTTTATAAAGTCTGATAATTGACCTTCCGTAGCAGATAGAACCTGTAAGAACATCCATCTGTGGAATGAGGAACAAAGTCAAACATGAACCCTACCCGAGATGAGCCCAAGCCTCTGTATTAATGTCTGAGAAAAGCAGAATGAGACATTATGATGTAAAAGTGTTTAAACATCTAAAAAAAACTCCTCCTAATGCCGGGACCACTCTGTGGGTTTTTCGGCCGTCTCACACGACTGCTCATGTCACACTGTGAGAACTCCAGAAAGGTGACACACTGAACGGCGCAAGATTTCAGTGAGCCAGACTGCACGACGTCGCGCTCCAAGAGGACACGCTACATCATGAGCGCACCCCAGGCGCACCCCCCGAAAAGCATACGTCACTAGACAGATAACCAAAACAAAGCTAAGAAGAGAAAAAAGCGCCAAAGTTAACGCTTCTTTTTAGTGTCAGCTCATGACCCAGCTCATCTTCCTCAAAGAGGAAGAATTGATCCACTACATATTTTCAAAACCCGCTTTGGCCTCAGACTCCGGCTGTGCATCTCCTTTTCCCATCTTCCAGCTAAACAGCTGAGCTGAAAACCACTAAACTACAGAGAAGTAACTATCTGTCACAGATCGCTCCAATATCTAAAGTTGTGCCGTCATCAATGTCTCTCCAGTTTTATTTGGGCTATTAACAAAAATAAAACAAATAAAAACCAGTGTGTAGTTTATAATTCGCATTTTAAACAAAATTTAAAACGGAAACTCAGAGAGGCGGCGTCTTGCTGCTGCGGCATCCCAAAGGTGTATTTTCATTGGTCAACTGCAGACGGGAGTGGTAGGTTTTCAAGCAGTGCTTGAAGACTGTCGAGGCTGTTTTTGGTCGTGAAACGGCTCAAAAAGCTGTCGTAGAACCGGTCACACTGGACGACCACAGATATGCAAATCACCCTCACGCTCACCGTTTATTGACACGATTCTGCTCAAGACAAGGTATTTGGCTTAGACGGGCGAAAATCACACAGTGTGATCCGGGCATAAGTCTGGAGCAGCTGGAAGATGAACATATTTAGTTCCATGAGAAGACGTAGAAGTCAACAAACAGAAGGGAGATGTCATCATCATCATCACCACCACCATCATCACATCATCATCATCATCATCAAAATCCTCATCATCATTATCATCATCACATCATCAGCCTCACCATCATCATCATCATCATCACCACCACTACCACCATCATCATCACCATCATCACTACCACCATCATCACTACCACCATCATCATCACCATCAAAATCCTCATTATCATCACATCATCATCCCGTCATCATCATCACCATCATCACCACCACCACCATCATCATCATCACCACCATCATCATCATCACCACCACTACCACCATCATCATCACCATCATCACTACCACCATCATCACTACCACCATCATCATCACCATCAAAATCCTCATTATCATCACATCATCATCATCCCGTCATCATCACCACCATCATCACCACCACCACCATCATCATCATCACCACCACTACCACCATCATCATCACCATCATCACTACCACCATCATCACTACCACCATCATCATCACCATCATCACCACCACCACCATCATCATCATCATAATCCTCATTATCATCATCCCATCATCATCACCACCACTACCACCATCATCATCACCATCATCACCACCACCACCATCATCATCATCACCATCATCACTACCACCATCATCACCACCACTACCACCATCATCATCACCATCATCACTACCACCATCATCACTACCACCATCATCATCACCATCATCACTACCACCATCATCATCACCATCATCACTACC